>CM056384.1:4015750-4386403 GCA_029718625.1 Synaphobranchus kaupii
GATGCTCTGTGAGAATAAGAGCAGTGGAGGTCACTAATGGCTGCTCTGTGAGAATAAGGGCAGTGGAGATCAATGTGGCTGTTCTGTGAGAATAAGAGCAGTGGAGATAACTGGCTGTTCTGTGAGAATAAGAACAGTGGAGATCACTGTGACTGTTCTGTGAGAATAAGAGCAGTGGAGATCACTGTGGCTGCTCTGTGAGAATAAGAACAGTGGAGATCACGATGGCTGCTCTGAGAATAAGAGCAGTGGAGATTGCTGTGGCTGCTCTGAGAATAAGAGCAATGGAGATCGCTGTGGCTGCTCTGAGAATAAGAGCAATGGAGATCACTGTGGCTGCTTTCTGAGAATAAGAGCAATGGAAATCACTGTGGCTGCTCTGTGAGAATAAGAACAGTGCAGATCACTAATGGCTGCTCTGTGAGAATAAGAGCAGTGGAGATCGCTGTGGCTGCTCTCAGAATAAGAGCAATGGAGATAACTGTGGCTGCTCTGTGAGAATATGAACAGTGGAGATCACTGTGGCTGCTCTGTGAGAATAAGAGCAGTGGAGATCACTGTGGCTGCTTTGTGAGAATAAGAGCAATGGAAATCACTGTGGCTGCTCTGTGAGAATAAGAACAGTGCAGATCACTAATGGCTGCTCTGTGAGAATAAGAGCAGTGGAGATCGCTGTGGCTGCTCTGTGAGAATAAGAGCAGTGGAGATAACTGTAGCTGCTCTGTGAGAATATGAACAGTGGAGATCACTGTGGCTGCTCTGTGAGAATAAGAGCAGTGGAGATCACTGTGGCTGCTTTGTGAGAATAAGAGCAATGGAAATCACTGTGGCTGCTCTGTGAGAATAAGAACAGTGCAGATCACTGTGGCTGCTCTGTGAGAATAAGAGAAGTGGAGTTCACTGTAGCTGCTCTGTGAGAATAAGAACAGTGGAGATCCCTGTGGCTGCTCTGTGAGAATAAGAGCAGTGGAGATCACTGTGGCTGCTCTGTGAAAATAAGAGAAGTGGAGATCACTGTGGCTGCTCTGTGAGAATAAGAACAGTGGAGATCCCTGTGGCTGCACTGTGAGAATAAGAGCAGTGGAGATCACTGTGGCTGCTCTGTGAAAATAAGAGAAGTGGAGTTCACTGTAGCTGCTCTGTGAGAATAAGAGCAGTGGCGATCACTGGCTGCTCTGAGAATAAGAGCAGTGGAGATCAGTGTAGCTGCTCTGTGAGAATATGAGCAGTGGAGATCACTGTGGCTGCTCTGTGAGAATAAGAGCAGTGGAGGTCACTAATGGCTGCTCTGTGAGAATAAGGGCAGTGGAGATCAATGTGGCTGTTCTGTGAGAATAAGAGCAGTGGAGATAACTGGCTGTTCTGTGAGAATAAGAACAGTGGAGATCACTGTGACTGTTCTGTGAGAATAAGATCAGTGGAGATCACTGTGGCTATTCTGTGAGAATAAGAACAGTGGAGATCACGATGGCTGCTCTGAGAATAAGAGCAGTGGAGATTGCTGTGGCTGCTCTGAGAATAAGAGCAATGGAGATAACTGTGGATGCTCTGTGAGAATAAGAGCAGTGGAGATCGCTGTGGCTGCTCTGAGAATAAGAGCAATGGAGATCACTGGCTGCTTTGTGAGAATAAGAGCAATGGAAATCACTGTGGCTGCTCTGTGAGAATAAGAACAGTGCAGATCACTAATGGCTGCTCTGTGAGAATCAGAGCAGTGGAGATCGCTGTGGCTGCTCTGTGAGAATAAGAGCAGTGGAGATAACTGTGGCTGCTCTGTGAGAATATGAACAGTGGAGATCACTGTGGCTGCTCTGTGAGAATAAGAGCAGTGGAGATCACTGTGGCTGCTTTGTGAGAATAAGAGCAATGGAAATCACTGTGGCTGCTCTGTGAGAATAAGAACAGTGCAGATCACTAATGGCTGCTCTGTGAGAATAAGAGCAGTGGAGATCGCTGTGGCTGCTCTGTGAGAATAAGAGCAGTGGAGATAACTGTGGCTGCTCTGTGAGAATAAGGGCAGTGGAGATCAATGTGGCTGTTCTGTGAGAATAAGAGCAGTGGAGATAACTGGCTGTTCTGTGAGAATATGAACAGTGGAGATCACTGTGGCTGCTCTGTGAGAATAAGAGCAGTGGAGATCACTGTGGCTGCTTTGTGAGAATAAGAGCAATGGAAATCACTGTGGCTGCTCTGTGAGAATAAGAACAGTGCAGATCACTGTGGCTGCTCTGTGAGAATAAGAGCAGTGGAGACCACCGTAGCTGTTCTGTGAGAATATGAGCAGTGGAGATCACTGTGGCTGCTCTGTGAGAATGCTCTGTGAGAATAAGAGCAGTGGAGATCACTGTGGCTGCTCTGTCAGAATAAGAGCAGTGGAGATCACTGTAGCTGCTCTGTCAGAATAAGAGCAGTGGAGGTCACTAATGGCTGCTCTGTGAGAATAAGGGCAGTGGAGATCAATGTGGCTGTTCTGTGAGAATAAGAGCAGTGGAGATAACTGGCTGTTCTGTGAGAATAAGAGCAGTGGAGATCACTGTGGCTGCCCTGTGAGAATAAGAGCAGTGGAGATCACTGTGGCTGCTCTGAGAATAAGAGCAATGGAGATAACTGTGGCTGCTCTGTGAGAATAAGTGCAGTGGAGATCACTGTGGCTGCTCTGTGAGAATAAGGGCAGTGGAGATCAATGTGGCTGTTCTGTGAGAATAAGAGCAGTGGAGATAACTGGCTGTTCTGTGAGAATAAGAACAGTGGAGATCACTGGCTGCTCTGAGAATAAGAGCAGTGGAGATCAGTGTAGCTGCTCTGTGAGAATATGAGCAGTGGAGATCACTGTGGCTGCTCTGTGAGAATAAGAGCAGTGGAGGTCACTAATGGCTGCTCTGTGAGAATAAGGGCAGTGGAGATCAATGTGGCTGTTCTGTGAGAATAAGAGCAGTGGAGATAACTGGCTGTTCTGTGAGGATAAGAACAGTGGAGATCACTGTGACTGTTCTGTGAGAATAAGAGCAGTGGAGATCACTGTGGCTGCTCTGTGAGAATAAGAACAGTGGAGATCACGATGGCTGCTCTGAGAATAAGAGCAGTGGAGATTGCTGTGGCTGCTCTGAGAATAAGAGCAATGGAGATAACTGTGGATGCTCTGTGAGAATAAGAGCAGTGGAGGTCACTAATGGCTGCTCTGTGAGAATAAGGGCAGTGGAGATCAATGTGGCTGTTCTGTGAGAATAAGTGCAGTGGAGATAACTGGCTGTTCTGTGAGAATAAGAACAGTGGAGATCACTGTGACTGTTCTGTGAGAATAAGAGCAGTGGAGATCACTGTGGCTGCTCTGTGAGAATAAGAACAGTGGAGATCACGATGGCTGCTCTGAGAATAAGAGCAGTGGAGATTGCTGTGGCTGCTCTGAGAATAAGAGCAATGGAGATCGCTGTGGCTGCTCTGAGAATAAGAGCAATGGAGATCACTGTGGCTGCTTTGTGAGAATAAGAGCAATGGAAATCACTGTGGCTGCTCTGTGAGAATAAGAACAGTGCAGATCACTAATGGCTGCTCTGTGAGAATAAGAGCAGTGGAGATCGCTGTGGCTGCTCTCAGAATAAGAGCAATGGAGATAACTGTGGCTGCTCTGTGAGAATATGAACAGTGGAGATCACTGTGGCTGCTCTGTGAGAATAAGAGCAGTGGAGATCACTGTGGCTGCTTTGTGAGAATAAGAGCAATGGAAATCACTGTGGCTGCTCTGTGAGAATAAGAACAGTGCAGATCACTAATGGCTGCTCTGTGAGAATAAGAGCAGTGGAGATTGCTGTGGCTGCTCTGTGAGAATAAGAGCAGTGGAGATAACTGTAGCTGCTCTGTGAGAATATGAACAGTGGAGATCACTGTGGCTGCTCTGTGAGAATAAGAGCAGTGGAGATCACTGTGGCTGCTTTGTGAGAATAAGAGCAATGGAAATCACTGTGGCTGCTCTGTGAGAATAAGAACAGTGCAGATCACTGTGGCTGCTCTGTGAGAATAAGAGAAGTGGAGTTCACTGTAGCTGCTCTGTGAGAATAAGAACAGTGGAGATCCCTGTGGCTGCTCTGTGAGAATAAGAGCAGTGGAGATCACTGTGGCTGCTCTGTGAAAATAAGAGAAGTGGAGATCACTGTGGCTGCTCTGTGAGAATAAGAACAGTGGAGATCCCTGTGGCTGCACTGTGAGAATAAGAGCAGTTGAGATCACTGTGGCTGCTCTGTGAAAATAAGAGAAGTGGAGTTCACTGTAGCTGCTCTGTGAGAATAAGAGCAGTGGCGATCACTGGCTGCTCTGAGAATAAGAGCAGTGGAGATCAGTGTAGCTGCTCTGTGAGAATATGAGCAGTGGAGATCACTGTGGCTGCTCTGTGAGAATAAGAGCAGTGGAGGTCACTAATGGCTGCTCTGTGAGAATAAGGGCAGTGGAGATCAATGTGGCTGTTCTGTGAGAATAAGAGCAGTGGAGATAACTGGCTGTTCTGTGAGAATAAGAACAGTGGAGATCACTGTGACTGTTCTGTGAGAATAAGAGCAGTGGAGATCACTGTGGCTATTCTGTGAGAATAAGAACAGTGGAGATCACGATGGCTGCTCTGAGAATAAGAGCAGTGGAGATTGCTGTGGCTGCTCTGAGAATAAGAGCAATGGAGATAACTGTGGATGCTCTGTGAGAATAAGAGCAGTGGAGATCGCTGTGGCTGCTCTGAGAATAAGAGCAATGGAGATCACTGGCTGCTTTGTGAGAATAAGAGCAATGGAAATCACTGTGGCTGCTCTGTGAGAATAAGAACAGTGCAGATCACTAATGGCTGCTCTGTGAGAATCAGAGCAGTGGAGATCGCTGTGGCTGCTCTGTGAGAATAAGAGCAGTGGAGATAACTGTGGCTGCTCTGTGAGAATATGAACAGTGGAGATCACTGTGGCTGCTCTGTGAGAATAAGAGCAGTGGAGATCACTGTGGCTGCTTTGTGAGAATAAGAGCAATGGAAATCACTGTGGCTGCTCTGTGAGAATAAGAACAGTGCAGATCACTAATGGCTGCTCTGTGAGAATAAGAGCAGTGGAGATCGCTGTGGCTGCTCTGTGAGAATAAGAGCAGTGGAGATAACTGTGGCTGCTCTGTGAGAATAAGGGCAGTGGAGATCAATGTGGCTGTTCTGTGAGAATAAGAGCAGTGGAGATAACTGGCTGTTCTGTGAGAATATGAACAGTGGAGATCACTGTGGCTGCTCTGTGAGAATAAGAGCAGTGGAGATCACTGTGGCTGCTTTGTGAGAATAAGAGCAATGGAAATCACTGTGGCTGCTCTGTGAGAATAAGAACAGTGCAGATCACTGTGGCTGCTCTGTGAGAATAAGAGCAGTGGAGACCACCGTAGCTGTTCTGTGAGAATATGAGCAGTGGATATCACTGTGGCTGCTCTGTGAGAATGCTCTGTGAGAATAAGAGCAGTGGAGATCACTGTGGCTGCTCTGTGAGAATAAGAGAAGTGGAGATCACTGTGGCTGCTCTGTGAGAATAAGAGGAGTGGAGATCACTGTGGCTGTTCTGTGAGAATAAGAGCAGTGGAGATCACTGTAGCTGCTCTGTCAGAATAAGAGCAGTGGAGGTCACTAATGGCTGCTCTGTGAGAATAAGGGCAGTGGAGATCAATGTGGCTGTTCTGTGAGAATAAGAGCAGTGGAGATAACTGGCTGTTCTGTGAGAATAAGAGCAGTGGAGATCACTGTGGCTGCTCTGTGAGAATAAGAACAGTGCAGATCACTAATGGCTGCTCTGTGAGAATCAGAGCAGTGGAGATCGCTGTGGCTGCTCTGTGAGAATAAGAGCAGTGGAGATAACTGTGGCTGCTCTGTGAGAATATGAACAGTGGAGATCACTGTGGCTGCTCTGTGAGAATAAGAGCAGTGGAGATCACTGTGGCTGCTTTGTGAGAATAAGAGCAATGGAAATCACTGTGGCTGCTCTGTGAGAATAAGAACAGTGCAGATCACTAATGGCTGCTCTGTGAGAATAAGAGCAGTGGAGATCGCTGTGGCTGCTCTGTGAGAATAAGAGCAGTGGAGATAACTGTGGCTGCTCTGTGAGAATAAGGGCAGTGGAGATCAATGTGGCTGTTCTGTGAGAATAAGAGCAGTGGAGATAACTGGCTGTTCTGTGAGAATATGAACAGTGGAGATCACTGTGGCTGCTCTGTGAGAATAAGAGCAGTGGAGATCACTGTGGCTGCTTTGTGAGAATAAGAGCAATGGAAATCACTGTGGCTGCTCTGTGAGAATAAGAACAGTGCAGATCACTGTGGCTGCTCTGTGAGAATAAGAGCAGTGGAGACCACCGTAGCTGTTCTGTGAGAATATGAGCAGTGGAGATCACTGTGGCTGCTCTGTGAGTATGCTCTGTGAGAATAAGAGCAGTGGAGATCACTGTGGCTGCTCTGTCAGAATAAGAGCAGTGGAGATCACTGTAGCTGCTCTGTCAGAATAAGAGCAGTGGAGGTCACTAATGGCTGCTCTGTGAGAATAAGGGCAGTGGAGATCAATGTGGCTGTTCTGTGAGAATAAGAGCAGTGGAGATAACTGGCTGTTCTGTGAGAATAAGAGCAGTGGAGATCACTGTGGCTGCTCTGTGAGAATAAGAGCAGTGGAGATCACTGTGGCTGCTCTGAGAATAAGAGCAATGGAGATAACTGTGGCTGCTCTGTGAGAATAAGTGCAGTGGAGATCACTGTGGCTGCTCTGTGAGAATAAGGGCAGTGGAGATCAATGTGGCTGTTCTGTGAGAATAAGAGCAGTGGAGATAACTGGCTGTTCTGTGAGAATAAGAACAGTGGAGATCACTGGCTGCTCTGAGAATAAGAGCAGTGGAGATCAGTGTAGCTGCTCTGTGAGAATATGAGCAGTGGAGATCACTGTGGCTGCTCTGTGAGAATAAGAGCAGTGGAGGTCACTAATGGCTGCTCTGTGAGAATAAGGGCAGTGGAGATCAATGTGGCTGTTCTGTGAGAATAAGAGCAGTGGAGATAACTGGCTGTTCTGTGAGGATAAGAACAGTGGAGATCACTGTGACTGTTCTGTGAGAATAAGAGCAGTGGAGATCACTGTGGCTGCTCTGTGAGAATAAGAACAGTGGAGATCACGATGGCTGCTCTGAGAATAAGAGCAGTGGAGATTGCTGTGGCTGCTCTGAGAATAAGAGCAATGGAGATAACTGTGGATGCTCTGTGAGAATAAGAGCAGTGGAGGTCACTAATGGCTGCTCTGTGAGAATAAGGGCAGTGGAGATCAATGTGGCTGTTCTGTGAGAATAAGAGCAGTGGAGATAACTGGCTGTTCTGTGAGAATAAGAACAGTGGAGATCACTGTGACTGTTCTGTGAGAATAAGAGCAGTGGAGATCACTGTGGCTGCTCTGTGAGAATAAGAACAGTGGAGATCACGATGGCTGCTCTGAGAATAAGAGCAGTGGAGATTGCTGTGGCTGCTCTGAGAATAAGAGCAATGGAGATCGCTGTGGCTGCTCTGAGAATAAGAGCAATGGAGATCACTGTGGCTGCTTTGTGAGAATAAGAGCAATGGAAATCACTGTGGCTGCTCTGTGAGAATAAGAACAGTGCAGATCACTAATGGCTGCTCTGTGAGAATAAGAGCAGTGGAGATCGCTGTGGCTGCTCTCAGAATAAGAGCAATGGAGATAACTGTGGCTGCTCTGTGAGAATATGAACAGTGGAGATCACTGTGGCTGCTCTGTGAGAATAAGAGCAGTGGAGATCACTGTGGCTGCTTTGTGAGAATAAGAGCAATGGAAATCACTGTGGCTGCTCTGTGAGAATAAGAACAGTGCAGATCACTAATGGCTGCTCTGTGAGAATAAGAGCAGTGGAGATCGCTGTGGCTGCTCTGTGAGAATAAGAGCAGTGGAGATAACTGTAGCTGCTCTGTGAGAATATGAACAGTGGAGATCACTGTGGCTGCTCTGTGAGAATAAGAGCAGTGGAGATCACTGTGGCTGCTTTGTGAGAATAAGAGCAATGGAAATCACTGTGGCTGCTCTGTGAGAATAAGAACAGTGCAGATCACTGTGGCTGCTCTGTGAGAATAAGAGAAGTGGAGTTCACTGTAGCTGCTCTGTGAGAATAAGAACAGTGGAGATCCCTGTGGCTGCTCTGTGAGAATAAGAGCAGTGGAGATCACTGTGGCTGCTCTGTGAAAATAAGAGAAGTGGAGATCACTGTGGCTGCTCTGTGAGAATAAGAACAGTGGAGATCCCTGTGGCTGCACTGTGAGAATAAGAGCAGTTGAGATCACTGTGGCTGCTCTGTGAAAATAAGAAAAGTGGAGTTCACTGTAGCTGCTCTGTGAGAATAAGAGCAGTGGCGATCACTGGCTGCTCTGAGAATAAGAGCAGTGGAGATCAGTGTAGCTGCTCTGTGAGAATATGAGCAGTGGAGATCACTGTGGCTGCTCTGTGAGAATAAGAGCAGTGGAGGTCACTAATGGCTGCTCTGTGAGAATAAGGGCAGTGGAGATCAATGTGGCTGTTCTGTGAGAATAGGAGCAGTGGAGATAACTGGCTGTTCTGTGAGAATAAGAACAGTGGAGATCACTGTGACTGTTCTGTGAGAATAAGAGCAGTGGAGATCACTGTGGCTATTCTGTGAGAATAAGAACTGTGGAGATCACGATGGCTGCTCTGAGAATAAGAGCAGTGGAGATTGCTGTGGCTGCTCTGAGAATAAGAGCAATGGAGATAACTGTGGATGCTCTGTGAGAATAAGAGCAGTGGAGATCGCTGTGGCTGCTCTGAGAATAAGAGCAATGGAGATCACTGGCTGCTTTGTGAGAATAAGAGCAATGGAAATCACTGTGGCTGCTCTGTGAGAATAAGAACAGTGCAGATCACTAATGGCTGCTCTGTGAGAATCAGAGCAGTGGAGATCGCTGTGGCTGCTCTGTGAGAATAAGAGCAGTGGAGATAACTGTGGCTGCTCTGTGAGAATATGAACAGTGGAGATCACTGTGGCTGCTCTGTGAGAATAAGAGCAGTGGAGATCACTGTGGCTGCTTTGTGAGAATAAGAGCAGTGGAAATCACTGTGGCTGCTCTGTGAGAATAAGAACAGTGCAGATCACTAATGGCTGCTCTGTGAGAATAAGAGCAGTGGAGATCGCTGTGGCTGCTCTGTGAGAATAAGAGCAGTGGAGATAACTGTGGCTGCTCTGTGAGAATAAGGGCAGTGGAGATCAATGTGGCTGTTCTGTGAGAATAAGAGCAGTGGAGATAACTGGCTGTTCTGTGAGAATATGAACAGTGGAGATCACTGTGGCTGCTCTGTGAGAATAAGAGCAGTGGAGATCACTGTGGCTGCTTTGTGAGAATAAGAGCAATGGAAATCACTGTGGCTGCTCTGTGAGAATAAGAACAGTGCAGATCACTGTGGCTGCTCTGTGAGAATAAGAGCAGTGGAGACCACCGTAGCTGTTCTGTGAGAATATGAGCAGTGGAGATCACTGTGGCTGCTCTGTGAGAATGCTCTGTGAGAATAAGAGCAGTGGAGATCACTGTGGCTGCTCTGTGAGAATAAGAGAAGTGGAGATCACTGTGGCTGCTCTGTGAGAATAAGAGGAGTGGAGATCACTGTGGCTGTTCTGTGAGAATAAGAGCAGTGGAGATCACTGTAGCTGCTCTGTCAGAATAAGAGCAGTGGAGGTCACTAATGGCTGCTCTGTGAGAATAAGGGCAGTGGAGATCAATGTGGCTGTTCTGTGAGAATAAGAGCAGTGGAGATAACTGGCTGTTCTGTGAGAATAAGAGCAGTGGAGATCACTGTGGCTGCTCTGTGAGAATAAGAGCAGTGGAGATCGCTGTGGCTGCTCTGAGAATAAGAGCAATGGAGATAACTGTGGCTGCTCTGTGAGAATAAGTGCAGTGGAGATCACTGTGGCTGCTCTGTGAGAATAAGGGCAGTGGAGATCAATGTGGCTGTTCTGTGAGAATAAGAGCAGTGGAGATAACTGGCTGTTCTGTGAGAATAAGAACAGTGGAGATCACTGTGGCTGCTCTGTGAGAATAAGAGCAGTGGAGATCACTGTGGGTGTTCTGTGAGAATAATGCGGCGTTCACACGGCAGGACGGTAGACAGTACAACGGCAGGACGGTACAGAAATGTCCGTCGCGGTGACAAGTACAGACGCATTGTTTACATCCGTTGCCATGTTAACGGTGCGCGCCAAACAGATTACTGTGTACCAAAGAGCGCCTTTGCAAAATGGACCGCGGTCAAAAGCGAGTTCTGGCTATTGCGCTACTTTACCTACGTTGGGAAAAAAAAGAAAACACAAAATAAGCGCTCGATTTGGGTGCACCCTATTTTGCGGTCACGCAAGCAACACGGGGAGTATATTTCCTCCCACCTCTCGATCTCTACCACAAACTTTTCATCATCCATTTTGAAACGGACCACTTCCGTTCGATCGGCACGTGACCCTACCGCAGCGGTAGACGGCAAAAATAGAACTATTTTTTATTCCGACGGCAAGTTCGTCCTGCCGTAGGCGGTTTTGCCGTCGACTGCCGTCTTGCCGTCGTTGTCTCATTGAAAACAATGACATCCGGTTTCGTCCTGCCGTCTACTGTCCGCTGTGTGAACGGCCCTTAAGAGCAGTGGAGATCACTGTGGCTGCTCTGTCAGAATAAGAGCAGTGGAGATCGCTGTGGCTGCTCTGAGAATAAGAGCAATGGAGATAACTGTGGCTGCTCTGTGAGAATAAGTGCAGTGGAGATCACTGTGGCTGCTCTGTGAGAATAAGAGCAGTGGAGATCACTATGGCTGCTCTGTGAGAATATGAGCAGTGGAGATCACTGTGGCTGCTCTGTGAGAATTCTCTGTGAGAATAAGAGCAGTGGAGATCACTGTGGCTGCTCTGTGAGAATAAGAACAGTGGAGATCCCTGTGGCTGCTCTGTGAGAATAAGAGCAGTGGAGATCACTGTGGCTGCTCTGTGAAAATAAGAGAAGTGGAGATCACTGTGGCTGCTCTGTGAGAATAAGAACAGTGGAGATCCCTGTGGCTGCACTGTGAGAATAAGAGCAGTGGAGATCACTGTGGCTGCTCTGTGAAAATAAGAGAAGTGGAGTTCACTGTAGCTGCTCTGTGAGAATAAGAGCAGTGGCGATCACTGGCTGCTCTGAGAATAAGAGCAGTGGAGATCAGTGTAGCTGCTCTGTGAGAATAAGAGCAGTGGAGATCACTGTGGCTGCTCTGTGAGAATAAGAGCAGTGGAGATCGCTGTGGCTGCTCTGAGAATAAGAGCAATGGAGATAACTGTGGCTGCTCTGTGAGAATAAGTGCAGTGGAGATCACTGTGGCTGCTCTGTGAGAATAAGGGCAGTGGAGATCAATGTGGCTGTTCTGTGAGAATAAGAGCAGTGGAGATAACTGGCTGTTCTGTGAGAATAAGAACAGTGGAGATCACTGTGGCTGCTCTGTGAGAATAAGAGCAGTGGAGATCACTGTGGGTGTTCTGTGAGAATAATGCGGCGTTCACACGGCAGGACGGTAGACAGTACAACGGCAGGACGGTACAGAAATGTCCGTCGCGGTGACAAGTACAGACGCATTGTTTACATCCGTTGCCATGTTAACGGTGCGCGCCAAACAGATTACTGTGTACCAAAGAGCGCCTTTGCAAAATGGACCGCGGTCAAAAGCGAGTTCTGGCTATTGCGCTACTTTACCTACGTTGGAAAAAAAAAGAAAACACAAAATAAGCGCTCGATTTGGGTGCACCCTATTTTGCGGTCACGCAAGCAACACGGGGAGTATATTTCCTCGCACCTCTCGATCTCTACCACAAACTTTTCATCATCCATTTTGAAACGGACCACTTCCGTTCGATCGGCACGTGACCCTACCGCAGCGGTAGACGGCAAAAATAGAACTATTTTTTATTCCGACGGCAAGTTCGTCCTGCCGTTGGCGGTTTTGCCGTCGACTGCCGTCTTGCCGTCGTTGTCTCATTGAAAACAATGACATCCGGTTTCGTCCTGCCGTCTACTGTCCGCTGTGTGAACGGCCCTTAAGAGCAGTGGAGATCACTGTGGCTGCTCTGTCAGAATAAGAGCAGTGGAGATCGCTGTGGCTGCTCTGAGAATAAGAGCAATGGAGATAACTGTGGCTGCTCTGTGAGAATAAGTGCAGTGGAGATCACTGTGGCTGCTCTGTGAGAATAAGAGCAGTGGAGATCACTATGGCTGCTCTGTGAGAATATGAGCAGTGGAGATCACTGTGGCTGCTCTGTGAGAATTCTCTGTGAGAATAAGAGCAGTGGAGATCACTGTGGCTGCTCTGTGAGAATAAGAACAGTGGAGATCCCTGTGGCTGCTCTGTGAGAATAAGAGCAGTGGAGATCACTGTGGCTGCTCTGTGAAAATAAGAGAAGTGGAGATCACTGTGGCTGCTCTGTGAGAATAAGAACAGTGGAGATCCCTGTGGCTGCACTGTGAGAATAAGAGCAGTGGAGATCACTGTGGCTGCTCTGTGAAAATAAGAGAAGTGCAGTTCACTGTAGCTGCTCTGTGAGAATAAGAGCAGTGGCGATCACTGGCTGCTCTGAGAATAAGAGCAGTGGAGATCAGTGTAGCTGCTCTGTGAGAATATGAGCAGTGGAGATCACTGTGGCTGCTCTGTGAGAATAAGAGCAGTGGAGATAACTATGGCTGCTCTGTGAGAATAAGAACAGTGGAGATCACTGTGGCTGTTCCGTGAGAATGAGAGCAGTGGAGATCACTGTGGCTGCTCTGTGAGTATAAGAGCAGTTGAGATCACTATGGCTGTTCTGTGAGAATAAGAGCAGTGGAGATCACTAGGGCCGCTCTGTAAGAATAAGATCAGTGGAGATCACAATGGCTGCTCTGTGAGAATAAGAGCAGTGGAGATCACTGTGGCTGCTCTGTGAGAATAAAATAAGAACAGTAGAGATCATTGTGACTGTTCTGTGAGAATAAGAGCAGTGGAGATCACTGTGGCTGCTCTGTGAGAATAAAGAGAAGTGGAGATCACTGTGGCTGCTTTGTGAGAATAAGTGCAGTGGAGATCACTGTGGCTGTTCTGTGAGAATAAGAGCAGTGGAGATCACTGTGGCTGCTCTGTGAGAATAAGAGCTGTGGAGATCACAATGGCTGCTCTGAGAATAAGAGCAGTGGAGATCAATATGGCTGTTATGTGAGAATAAGAGCAGTGGAGATCACTAGGGCTGCTCTGTGAGAATAGGATCAGTGGAGATCACAATGGCTACTCTGTGAGAATAAGAGCAGTGGAGATCACTGTGACTGCTCTGTGAGAATAAAATAAGAACAGTAGAGATCACTGTGGCTGTTCCGTGAGAATAAGAGCAGTGGAGATCACTGTGGCTGCTCTGTGAGAATGAAATAAGAACAGAGGAGATCACTGTGGCTGTTCTGTGAGAATAAGAGCAGTGGAGATCAATGTGGCTACTCTGTGGAAAAAGAGCAGTGGAGATCACTGTGTCTGTTCCGTGAGAAAAAGAGCAGTGGAGATAACTGTGGCTGCTCTGTGAGAATAAGAGCAGTGGAGATCTCCGTCGCTGCTCTGTGAGTATAAGAGCAGTTGAGATCACTATGGATGTTCTGTGAGAATAAGAGCAGTGGAGATCACTAGGGCTGCTCTGTGAGAATAAGATCAGTGGAGATCTCTGTGGCTGTTCCGTGAGAATAAGAGCAGTGGAGATCACTGTGGCTGCTCTGTGAGAATAAGAACAGTGGAGATCACGATGGCTGCTCTGAGAATAAGAGCAGTGGAGATTGCTGTGGCTGCTCTGAGAATGAGAGCAATGGAGATAACTGTGGATGCTCTGTGAGAATAACAGCAGTGGAGATCGCTGTGGCTGCTCTGAGAATAAGAGCAATGGAGATCACTGTGGCTGCTTTGTGAGTATGAGAGCAATGGAAATCACTGTGGCTGCTCTGTGAGAATAAGAACAGTGCAGATCACTAATGGCTGCTCTGTGAGAATAAAAGCAGTGGAGATCGCTGTGGCTGCTCTGAGAATAAGAGCAATGGAGATAACTGTGGCTGCTCTGTGAGAATATGAACAGTGGAGATCACTGTGGCTGCTCTGTGAGAATAAGAGCAGTGGAGATCACTGTGGCTGCTTTGTGAGAATAAGAGCAATGGAAATCACTGTGGCTGCTCTGTGAGAATAAGAACAGTGCAGATCACTAATGGCTGCTCTGTGAGAATAAGAGCAGTGGAGATCGCTGTGGCTGCTCTGTGAGAATAAGAGCAGTGGAGATAACTGTGGCTGCTCTGTGAGAATATGAACAGTGGAGATCACTGTGGCTGCTCTGTGAGAATAAGAGCAGTGGAGATCACTGTGGCTGCTTTGTGAGAATAAGAGCAATGGAAATCACTGTGGCTGCTCTGTGAGAATAAGAACAGTGCAGATCACTGTGGCTGCTCTGTGAGAATAAGAGCAGTGGAGACCACCGTAGCTGTTCTGTGAGAATATGAGCAGTGGAGATCACTGTGGCTGCTCTGTGAGAATGCTCTGTGAGAATAAGAGCAGTGGAGATCACTGTGGCTGCTCTGTGAGAATAAGAGAAGTGGAGATCACTGTGGCTGCTCTGTGAGAATAAGAGGAGTGGAGATCACTGTGGCTGTTCTGTGAGAATAAGAGCAGTGGAGATCACTGTAGCTGCTCTGTGAGAATAAGAGCAGTGGAGATCACTGTGGCTGTTCTGTGAGAATAAGAGCAGTGGCGATCACTGTGGCTGTTCTGTGAGAATAAAAGCAGTGGAGATCACTGTGGCTGCTCTGTGAGAATAAGAGCAGTGGAGATCGCTGTGGCTGCTCTGAGAATAAGAGCAATGGAGATAACTGTGGCTGCTCTGTGAGAATAAGAACAGTGCAGATCACTAATGGCTGCTCTGTGAGAATAAGAGCAGTGGAGATCGCTGTGGCTGCTCTGAGAATAAGAGCAATGGAGATAACTGTGGCTGCTCTGTGAGAATATGAACAGTGGAGATCACTGTGGCTGCTCTGTGAGAATAAGAGCAGTGGAGATCACTGTGGCTGCTTTGTGAGAATAAGAGCAATGGAAATCACTGTGGCTGCTCTGTGAGAATAAGAACAGTGCAGATCACTAATGGCTGCTCTGTGAGAATAAGAGCAGTGGAGATTGCTGTGGCTGCTCTGAGAATAAGAACAGTGCAGATCACTAATGGCTGCTCTGTGAGAATAAGAGCAGTGGAGATCGCTGTGGCTGCTCTGAGAATAAGAGCAATGGAGATAACTGTGGCTGCTCTGTGAGAATAAGAGCAGTGGAGATTGCTGTGGCTGCTCTGAGAATAAGAGCAATGGAGATAACTGTGGCTGCTCTGTGAGAATAAGTGCAGTGGAGATCACTGTGGCTGCTCTGTGAGAATAAGGGCAGTGGAGATCAATGTGGCTGTTCTGTGAGAATAAGAGCAGTGGAGATAACTGGCTGTTCTGTGAGAATAAGAACAGTGGAGATCACTGTGGCTGCTCTGTGAGAATAAGAGCAGTGGAGATCACTGTGGGTGTTCTGTGAGAATAATGCGGCGTTCACACAGCGGGCGGTAGACGGCAGGACGGTAGACGGTATGACGGCAGGACGGTACAGAAATGTCCGTCGCGGTGACAAGTACAGACGCATTGTTTACATCCGTTGCCATGTTAACGGTGCGCACAAAACAGATTACTGTGTACCAAAGAGCGCCTTTGCAAAATGGACCGCGGTCAAAAGCGAGTTCTGGCTATTGCGCTACTTTACCTACGTTGGAAAAAAAAAGAAAACACAAAATAAGCGCTCGATTTGGGTGCACCCTATTTTGCGGTCACGCAAGCAACACGGGGAGTATATTTCCTCCCACCTCTCGATCTCTACCACAAACTTTTCATCATCCATTTTGAAACGGACCACTTCCGTTCGATCGGCACGTGACCCTACCGCAGCGGTAGACGGCAAAAATAGAACTATTTTTTATTCCGACGGCAAGTTCGTCCTGCCGTAGGCGGTTTTGCCGTCGACTGCCGTCTTGCCGTCGTTGTCTCATTGAAAACAATGACATCCGGTTTCGTCCTGCCGTCTACTGTCCGCTGTGTGAACGGCCCTTAAGAGCAGTGGAGATCACTGTGGCTGCTCTGTCAGAATAAGAGCAGTGGAGATCGCTGTGGCTGCTCTGAGAATAAGAGCAATGGAGATAACTGTGGCTGCTCTGTGAGAATAAGTGCAGTGGAGATCACTGTGGCTGCTCTGTGAGAATAAGAGCAGTGGAGATCACTATGGCTGCTCTGTGAGAATATGAGCAGTGGAGATCACTGTGGCTGCTCTGTGAGAATTCTCTGTGAGAATAAGAGCAGTGGAGATCACTGTGGCTGCTCTGTGAGAATAAGAACAGTGGAGATCCCTGTGGCTGCTCTGTGAGAATAAGAGCAGTGGAGATCACTGTGGCTGCTCTGTGAAAATAAGAGAAGTGGAGATCACTGTGGCTGCTCTGTGAGAATAAGAACAGTGGAGATCCCTGTGGCTGCACTGTGAGAATAAGAGCAGTGGAGATCACTGTGGCTGCTCTGTGAAAATAAGAGAAGTGGAGTTCACTGTAGCTGCTCTGTGAGAATAAGAGCAGTGGCGATCACTGGCTGCTCTGAGAATAAGAGCAGTGGAGATCAGTGTAGCTGCTCTGTGAGAATAAGAGCAGTGGAGATCACTGTGGCTGCTCTGTGAGAATAAGAGCAGTGGAGATCGCTGTGGCTGCTCTGAGAATAAGAGCAATGGAGATAACTGTGGCTGCTCTGTGAGAATAAGTGCAGTGGAGATCACTGTGGCTGCTCTGTGAGAATAAGGGCAGTGGAGATCAATGTGGCTGTTCTGTGAGAATAAGAGCAGTGGAGATAACTGGCTGTTCTGTGAGAATAAGAACAGTGGAGATCACTGTGGCTGCTCTGTGAGAATAAGAGCAGTGGAGATCACTGTGGGTGTTCTGTGAGAATAATGCGGCGTTCACACGGCAGGACGGTAGACAGTACAACGGCAGGACGGTACAGAAATGTCCGTCGCGGTGACAAGTACAGACGCATTGTTTACATCCGTTGCCATGTTAACGGTGCGCGCCAAACAGATTACTGTGTACCAAAGAGCGCCTTTGCAAAATGGACCGCGGTCAAAAGCGAGTTCTGGCTATTGCGCTACTTTACCTACGTTGGAAAAAAAAAGAAAACACAAAATAAGCGCTCGATTTGGGTGCACCCTATTTTGCGGTCACGCAAGCAACACGGGGAGTATATTTCCTCCCACCTCTCGATCTCTACCACAAACTTTTCATCATCCATTTTGAAACGGACCACTTCCGTTCGATCGGCACGTGACCCTACCGCAGCGGTAGACGGCAAAAATAGAACTATTTTTTATTCCGACGGCAAGTTCGTCCTGCCGTAGGCGGTTTTGCCGTCGACTGCCGTCTTGCCGTCGTTGTCTCATTGAAAACAATGACATCCGGTTTCGTCCTGCCGTCTACTGTCCGCTGTGTGAACGGCCCTTAAGAGCAGTGGAGATCACTGTGGCTGCTCTGTCAGAATAAGAGCAGTGGAGATCGCTGTGGCTGCTCTGAGAATAAGAGCAATGGAGATAACTGTGGCTGCTCTGTGAGAATAAGTGCAGTGGAGATCACTGTGGCTGCTCTGTGAGAATAAGAGCAGTGGAGATCACTATGGCTGCTCTGTGAGAATATGAGCAGTGGAGATCACTGTGGCTGCTCTGTGAGAATTCTCTGTGAGAATAAGAGCAGTGGAGATCACTGTGGCTGCTCTGTGAGAATAAGAACAGTGGAGATCCCTGTGGCTGCTCTGTGAGAATAAGAGCAGTGGAGATCACTGTGGCTGCTCTGTGAAAATAAGAGAAGTGGAGATCACTGTGGCTGCTCTGTGAGAATAAGAACAGTGGAGATCCCTGTGGCTGCACTGTGAGAATAAGAGCAGTGGAGATCACTGTGGCTGCTCTGTGAAAATAAGAGAAGTGGAGTTCACTGTAGCTGCTCTGTGAGAATAAGAGCAGTGGCGATCACTGGCTGCTCTGAGAATAAGAGCAGTGGAGATCAGTGTAGCTGCTCTGTGAGAATAAGAGCAGTGGAGATCACTGTGGCTGCTCTGTGAGAATAAGAGCAGTGGAGATCGCTGTGGCTGCTCTGAGAATAAGAGCAATGGAGATAACTGTGGCTGCTCTGTGAGAATAAGTGCAGTGGAGATCACTGTGGCTGCTCTGTGAGAATAAGGGCAGTGGAGATCAATGTGGCTGTTCTGTGAGAATAAGAGCAGTGGAGATAACTGGCTGTTCTGTGAGAATAAGAACAGTGGAGATCACTGTGGCTGCTCTGTGAGAATAAGAGCAGTGGAGATCACTGTGGGTGTTCTGTGAGAATAATGCGGCGTTCACACGGCAGGACGGTAGACAGTACAACGGCAGGACGGTACAGAAATGTCCGTCGCGGTGACAAGTACAGACGCATTGTTTACATCCGTTGCCATGTTAACGGTGCGCGCCAAACAGATTACTGTGTACCAAAGAGCGCCTTTGCAAAATGGACCGCGGTCAAAAGCGAGTTCTGGCTATTGCGCTACTTTACCTACGTTGGAAAAAAAAAGAAAACACAAAATAAGCGCTCGATTTGGGTGCACCCTATTTTGCGGTCACGCAAGCAACACGGGGAGTATATTTCCTCCCACCTCTCGATCTCTACCACAAACTTTTCATCATCCATTTTGAAACGGACCACTTCCGTTCGATCGGCACGTGACCCTACCGCAGCGGTAGACGGCAAAAATAGAACTATTTTTTATTCCGACGGCAAGTTCGTCCTGCCGTTGGCGGTTTTGCCGTCGACTGCCGTCTTGCCGTCGTTGTCTCATTGAAAACAATGACATCCGGTTTCGTCCTGCCGTCTACTGTCCGCTGTGTGAACGGCCCTTAAGAGCAGTGGAGATCACTGTGGCTGCTCTGTCAGAATAAGAGCAGTGGAGATCGCTGTGGCTGCTCTGAGAATAAGAGCAATGGAGATAACTGTGGCTGCTCTGTGAGAATAAGTGCAGTGGAGATCACTGTGGCTGCTCTGTGAGAATAAGAGCAGTGGAGATCACTATGGCTGCTCTGTGAGAATATGAGCAGTGGAGATCACTGTGGCTGCTCTGTGAGAATTCTCTGTGAGAATAAGAGCAGTGGAGATCACTGTGGCTGCTCTGTGAGAATAAGAACAGTGGAGATCCCTGTGGCTGCTCTGTGAGAATAAGAGCAGTGGAGATCACTGTGGCTGCTCTGTGAAAATAAGAGAAGTGGAGATCACTGTGGCTGCTCTGTGAGAATAAGAACAGTGGAGATCCCTGTGGCTGCACTGTGAGAATAAGAGCAGTGGAGATCACTGTGGCTGCTCTGTGAAAATAAGAGAAGTGCAGTTCACTGTAGCTGCTCTGTGAGAATAAGAGCAGTGGCGATCACTGGCTGCTCTGAGAATAAGAGCAGTGGAGATCAGTGTAGCTGCTCTGTGAGAATATGAGCAGTGGAGATCACTGTGGCTGCTCTGTGAGAATAAGAGCAGTGGAGATAACTATGGCTGCTCTGTGAGAATAAGAACAGTGGAGATCACTGTGGCTGTTCCGTGAGAATGAGAGCAGTGGAGATCACTGTGGCTGCTCTGTGAGTATAAGAGCAGTTGAGATCACTATGGCTGTTCTGTGAGAATAAGAGCAGTGGAGATCACTAGGGCCGCTCTGTGAGAATAAGATCAGTGGAGATCACAATGGCTGCTCTGTGAGAATAAGAGCAGTGGAGATCACTGTGGCTGCTCTGTGAGAATAAAATAAGAACAGTAGAGATCATTGTGACTGTTCTGTGAGAATAAGAGCAGTGGAGATCACTGTGGCTGCTCTGTGAGAATAAAGAGAAGTGGAGATCACTGTGGCTGCTTTGTGAGAATAAGTGCAGTGGAGATCACTGTGGCTGTTCTGTGAGAATAAGAGCAGTGGAGATCACTGTGGCTGCTCTGTGAGAATAAGAGCTGTGGAGATCACAATGGCTGCTCTGAGAATAAGAGCAGTGGAGATCAATATGGCTGTTATGTGAGAATAAGAGCAGTGGAGATCACTAGGGCTGCTCTGTGAGAATAGGATCAGTGGAGATCACAATGGCTACTCTGTGAGAATAAGAGCAGTGGAGATCACTGTGACTGCTCTGTGAGAATAAAATAAGAACAGTAGAGATCACTGTGGCTGTTCCGTGAGAATAAGAGCAGTGGAGATCACTGTGGCTGCTCTGTGAGAATGAAATAAGAACAGAGGAGATCACTGTGGCTGTTCTGTGAGAATAAGAGCAGTGGAGATCAATGTGGCTACTCTGTGGAAAAAGAGCAGTGGAGATCACTGTGTCTGTTCCGTGAGAAAAAGAGCAGTGGAGATAACTGTGGCTGCTCTGTGAGAATAAGAGCAGTGGAGATCTCCGTCGCTGCTCTGTGAGTATAAGAGCAGTTGAGATCACTATGGATGTTCTGTGAGAATAAGAGCAGTGGAGATCACTAGGGCTGCTCTGTGAGAATAAGATCAGTGGAGATCTCTGTGGCTGTTCCGTGAGAATAAGAGCAGTGGAGATCACTGTGGCTGCTCTGTGAGAATAAGAACAGTGGAGATCACGATGGCTGCTCTGAGAATAAGAGCAGTGGAGATTGCTGTGGCTGCTCTGAGAATGAGAGCAATGGAGATAACTGTGGATGCTCTGTGAGAATAACAGCAGTGGAGATCGCTGTGGCTGCTCTGAGAATAAGAGCAATGGAGATCACTGTGGCTGCTTTGTGAGTATGAGAGCAATGGAAATCACTGTGGCTGCTCTGTGAGAATAAGAACAGTGCAGATCACTAATGGCTGCTCTGTGAGAATAAAAGCAGTGGAGATCGCTGTGGCTGCTCTGAGAATAAGAGCAATGGAGATAACTGTGGCTGCTCTGTGAGAATATGAACAGTGGAGATCACTGTGGCTGCTCTGTGAGAATAAGAGCAGTGGAGATCACTGTGGCTGCTTTGTGAGAATAAGAGCAATGGAAATCACTGTGGCTGCTCTGTGAGAATAAGAACAGTGCAGATCACTAATGGCTGCTCTGTGAGAATAAGAGCAGTGGAGATCGCTGTGGCTGCTCTGTGAGAATAAGAGCAGTGGAGATAACTGTGGCTGCTCTGTGAGAATATGAACAGTGGAGATCACTGTGGCTGCTCTGTGAGAATAAGAGCAGTGGAGATCACTGTGGCTGCTTTGTGAGAATAAGAGCAATGGAAATCACTGTGGCTGCTCTGTGAGAATAAGAACAGTGCAGATCACTGTGGCTGCTCTGTGAGAATAAGAGCAGTGGAGACCACCGTAGCTGTTCTGTGAGAATATGAGCAGTGGAGATCACTGTGGCTGCTCTGTGAGAATGCTCTGTGAGAATAAGAGCAGTGGAGATCACTGTGGCTGCTCTGTGAGAATAAGAGAAGTGGAGATCACTGTGGCTGCTCTGTGAGAATAAGAGGAGTGGAGATCACTGTGGCTGTTCTGTGAGAATAAGAGCAGTGGAGATCACTGTAGCTGCTCTGTGAGAATAAGAGCAGTGGAGATCACTGTGGCTGTTCTGTGAGAATAAGAGCAGTGGCGATCACTGTGGCTGTTCTGTGAGAATAAAAGCAGTGGAGATCACTGTGGCTGCTCTGTGAGAATAAGAGCAGTGGAGATCGCTGTGGCTGCTCTGAGAATAAGAGCAATGGAGATAACTGTGGCTGCTCTGTGAGAATAAGAACAGTGCAGATCACTAATGGCTGCTCTGTGAGAATAAGAGCAGTGGAGATCGCTGTGGCTGCTCTGAGAATAAGAGCAATGGAGATAACTGTGGCTGCTCTGTGAGAATATGAACAGTGGAGATCACTGTGGCTGCTCTGTGAGAATAAGAGCAGTGGAGATCACTGTGGCTGCTTTGTGAGAATAAGAGCAATGGAAATCACTGTGGCTGCTCTGTGAGAATAAGAACAGTGCAGATCACTAATGGCTGCTCTGTGAGAATAAGAGCAGTGGAGATTGCTGTGGCTGCTCTGAGAATAAGAACAGTGCAGATCACTAATGGCTGCTCTGTGAGAATAAGAGCAGTGGAGATCGCTGTGGCTGCTCTGAGAATAAGAGCAATGGAGATAACTGTGGCTGCTCTGTGAGAATAAGAGCAGTGGAGATTGCTGTGGCTGCTCTGAGAATAAGAGCAATGGAGATAACTGTGGCTGCTCTGTGAGAATAAGTGCAGTGGAGATCACTGTGGCTGCTCTGTGAGAATAAGGGCAGTGGAGATCAATGTGGCTGTTCTGTGAGAATAAGAGCAGTGGAGATAACTGGCTGTTCTGTGAGAATAAGAACAGTGGAGATCACTGTGGCTGCTCTGTGAGAATAAGAGCAGTGGAGATCACTGTGGGTGTTCTGTGAGAATAATGCGGCGTTCACACAGCGGGCGGTAGACGGCAGGACGGTAGACGGTATGACGGCAGGACGGTACAGAAATGTCCGTCGCGGTGACAAGTACAGACGCATTGTTTACATCCGTTGCCATGTTAACGGTGCGCACAAAACAGATTACTGTGTACCAAAGAGCGCCTTTGCAAAATGGACCGCGGTCAAAAGCGAGTTCTGGCTATTGCGCTACTTTACCTACGTTGGAAAAAAAAAGAAAACACAAAATAAGCGCTCGATTTGGGTGCACCCTATTTTGCGGTCACGCAAGCAACACGGGGAGTATATTTCCTCCCACCTCTCGATCTCTACCACAAACTTTTCATCATCCATTTTGAAACGGACCACTTCCGTTCGATCGGCACGTGACCCTACCGCAGCGGTAGACGGCAAAAATAGAACTATTTTTTATTCCGACGGCAAGTTCGTCCTGCCGTCGGCGGTTTTGCCGTCGACTGCCGTCTTGCCGTCGTTGTCTCATTGAAAACAATGACATCCGGTTTCGTCCTGCCGTCTACTGTCCGCTGTGTGAACGGCCCTTAAGAGCAGTGGAGATCACTGTGGCTGCTCTGTGAGAATAAGAGCAGTGGAGATCGCTGTGGCTGCTCTGAGAATAAGAGCAATGGAGATAACTGTGGCTGCTCTGTGAGAATAAGTGCAGTGGAGATCACTGTGGCTGCTCTGTGAGAATAAGAGCAGTGGAGATCACTATGGCTGCTCTGTGAGAATATGAGCAGTGGAGATCACTGTGGCTGCTCTGTGAGAATTCTCTGTGAGAATAAGAGCAGTGGAGATCACTGTGGCTGCTCTGTGAAAATAAGAGAAGTGGAGATCACTGTGGCTGCTCTGTGAGAATAGGAACAGTGGAGATCCCTGTGGCTGCACTGTGAGAATAAGAGCAGTGGAGATCACTGTGGCTGCTCTGTGAAAATAAGAGAAGTGGAGTTCACTGTAGCTGCTCTGTGAGAATAAGAGCAGTGGCGATCACTGGCTGCTCTGAGAATAAGAGCAGTGGAGATCAGTGTAGCTGCTCTGTGAGAATATGAGCAGTGGAGATCACTGTGGCTGCTCTGTGAGAATAAGAGCAGTGGAGGTCACTAATGGCTGCTCTGTGAGAATAAGGGCAGTGGAGATCAATGTGGCTGTTTTGTGAGAATAAGAGCAGTGGAGATAACTGGCTGTTCTGTGAGAATAAGAACAGTGGAGATCACTGTGGCTGTTCTGTGAGAATAAGAGCAGTGGCGATCACTGTGGCTGCTCTGTGAGAATAAGAACAGTGGAGATCACGATGGCTGCTCTGAGAATAAGAGCAGTGGAGATTGCTGTGGCTGCTCTGAGAATAAGAGCAGTGGAGATCACTGTGGCTGCTCTGTGAGAATAAGAGCAGTGGAGATCGCTGTGGCTGCTCTGAGAATAAGAGCAATAGAGATAACTGTGGCTGCTCTGTGAGAATAAGTGCAGTGGAGATCACTGTGGCTGCTCTGTGAGAATAAGAGCAGTGGAGATCACTATGGCTGCTCTGTGAGAATATGAGCAGTGGAGATCACTGTGGCTGCTCTGTGAGAATTCTCTGTGAGAATAAGAGCAGTGGAGATTACTGTGGCTGCTCTGTGAGAATAAGAACAGTGGAGATCCCTGTGGCTGCACTGTGAGAATAAGAGCAGTGGAGACCACCGTAGCTGTTCTGTGAGAATATGAGCAGTGGAGATCACTGTGGCTGCTCTGTGAGAATGCTCTGTGAGAATAAGAGCAGTGGAGATCACTGTGGCTGCTCTGTGAGAATAAGAGAAGTGGAGATCACTGTGGCTGCTCTGTGAGAATAAGAGGAGTGGAGATCACTGTGGCTGTTCTGTGAGAATAAGAGCAGTGGAGATCACTGTAGCTGCTCTGTGAGAATAAGAGCAGTGGAGATCACTGTGGCTGTTCTGTGAGAATAAGAGCAGTGGCGATCACTGTGGCTGTTCTGTGAGAATAAAAGCAGTGGAGATCACTGTGGCTGCTCTGTGAGAATAAGAGCAGTGGAGATCGCTGTGGCTGCTCTGAGAATAAGAGCAATGGAGATAACTGTGGCTGCTCTGTGAGAATAAGAACAGTGCAGATCACTAATGGCTGCTCTGTGAGAATAAGAGCAGTGGAGATCGCTGTGGCTGCTCTGAGAATAAGAGCAATGGAGATAACTGTGGCTGCTCTGTGAGAATATGAACAGTGGAGATCACTGTGGCTGCTCTGTGAGAATAAGAGCAGTGGAGATCACTGTGGCTGCTTTGTGAGAATAAGAGCAATGGAAATCACTGTGGCTGCTCTGTGAGAATAAGAACAGTGCAGATCACTAATGGCTGCTCTGTGAGAATAAGAGCAGTGGAGATTGCTGTGGCTGCTCTGAGAATAAGAACAGTGCAGATCACTAATGGCTGCTCTGTGAGAATAAGAGCAGTGGAGATCGCTGTGGCTGCTCTGAGAATAAGAGCAATGGAGATAACTGTGGCTGCTCTGTGAGAATAAGAGCAGTGGAGATTGCTGTGGCTGCTCTGAGAATAAGAGCAATGGAGATAACTGTGGCTGCTCTGTGAGAATAAGTGCAGTGGAGATCACTGTGGCTGCTCTGTGAGAATAAGGGCAGTGGAGATCAATGTGGCTGTTCTGTGAGAATAAGAGCAGTGGAGATAACTGGCTGTTCTGTGAGAATAAGAACAGTGGAGATCACTGTGGCTGCTCTGTGAGAATAAGAGCAGTGGAGATCACTGTGGGTGTTCTGTGAGAATAATGCGGCGTTCACACAGCGGGCGGTAGACGGCAGGACGGTAGACGGTATGACGGCAGGACGGTACAGAAATGTCCGTCGCGGTGACAAGTACAGACGCATTGTTTACATCCGTTGCCATGTTAACGGTGCGCACAAAACAGATTACTGTGTACCAAAGAGCGCCTTTGCAAAATGGACCGCGGTCAAAAGCGAGTTCTGGCTATTGCGCTACTTTACCTACGTTGGAAAAAAAAAGAAAACACAAAATAAGCGCTCGATTTGGGTGCACCCTATTTTGCGGTCACGCAAGCAACACGGGGAGTATATTTCCTCCCACCTCTCGATCTCTACCACAAACTTTTCATCATCCATTTTGAAACGGACCACTTCCGTTCGATCGGCACGTGACCCTACCGCAGCGGTAGACGGCAAAAATAGAACTATTTTTTATTCCGACGGCAAGTTCGTCCTGCCGTCGGCGGTTTTGCCGTCGACTGCCGTCTTGCCGTCGTTGTCTCATTGAAAACAATGACATCCGGTTTCGTCCTGCCGTCTACTGTCCGCTGTGTGAACGGCCCTTAAGAGCAGTGGAGATCACTGTGGCTGCTCTGTGAGAATAAGAGCAGTGGAGATCGCTGTGGCTGCTCTGAGAATAAGAGCAATGGAGATAACTGTGGCTGCTCTGTGAGAATAAGTGCAGTGGAGATCACTGTGGCTGCTCTGTGAGAATAAGAGCAGTGGAGATCACTATGGCTGCTCTGTGAGAATATGAGCAGTGGAGATCACTGTGGCTGCTCTGTGAGAATTCTCTGTGAGAATAAGAGCAGTGGAGATCACTGTGGCTGCTCTGTGAAAATAAGAGAAGTGGAGATCACTGTGGCTGCTCTGTGAGAATAGGAACAGTGGAGATCCCTGTGGCTGCACTGTGAGAATAAGAGCAGTGGAGATCACTGTGGCTGCTCTGTGAAAATAAGAGAAGTGGAGTTCACTGTAGCTGCTCTGTGAGAATAAGAGCAGTGGCGATCACTGGCTGCTCTGAGAATAAGAGCAGTGGAGATCAGTGTAGCTGCTCTGTGAGAATATGAGCAGTGGAGATCACTGTGGCTGCTCTGTGAGAATAAGAGCAGTGGAGGTCACTAATGGCTGCTCTGTGAGAATAAGGGCAGTGGAGATCAATGTGGCTGTTTTGTGAGAATAAGAGCAGTGGAGATAACTGGCTGTTCTGTGAGAATAAGAACAGTGGAGATCACTGTGGCTGTTCTGTGAGAATAAGAGCAGTGGAGATCACTGTGGCTGCTCTGTGAGAATAAGAACAGTGGAGATCACGATGGCTGCTCTGAGAATAAGAGCAGTGGAGATTGCTGTGGCTGCTCTGAGAATAAGAGCAGTGGAGATCACTGTGGCTGCTCTGTGAGAATAAGAGCAGTGGAGATCGCTGTGGCTGCTCTGAGAATAAGAGCAATAGAGATAACTGTGGCTGCTCTGTGAGAATAAGTGCAGTGGAGATCACTGTGGCTGCTCTGTGAGAATAAGAGCAGTGGAGATCACTGTGGCTGCTCTGTGAGAATAAGAGCAGTGGAGATCGCTGTGGCTGCTCTGAGAATAAGAGCAATAGAGATAACTGTGGCTGCTCTGTGAGAATAAGTGCAGTGGAGATCACTGTGGCTGCTCTGTGAGAATATGAGCAGTGGAGATCACTGTGGCTGCTCTGTGAGAATTCTCTGTGAGAATAAGAGCAGTGGAGATTACTGTGGCTGCTCTGTGAGAATAAGAACAGTGGAGATCCCTGTGGCTGCACTGTGAGAATAAGAGCAGTGGAGATCACTGTGGCTGCTCTGTGAGAATAAGAACAGTGGAGATCACGATGGCTGCTCTGAGAATAAGAGCAGTGGAGATTGCTGTGGCTGCTCTGAGAATAAGAGCAGTGGAGATCACTGTGGCTGCTCTGTGAGAATAAGAGCAGTGGAGATCGCTGTGGCTGCTCTGAGAATAAGAGCAATAGAGATAACTGTGGCTGCTCTGTGAGAATAAGAGCAGTGGAGATTGCTGTGGCTGCTCTGTGAGAATAAGAGCAGTGGAGATCACTGTGGCTGCTCTGTGAGAATAAGAGCAGTGGAGATCGCTGTGGCTGCTCTGAGAATAAGAGCAATAGAGATAACTGTGGCTGCTCTGTGAGAATAAGTGCAGTGGAGATCACTGTGGCTGCTCTGTGAGAATATGAGCAGTGGAGATCACTGTGGCTGCTCTGTGAGAATTCTCTGTGAGAATAAGAGCAGTGGAGATTACTGTGGCTGCTCTGTGAGAATAAGAACAGTGGAGATCCCTGTGGCTGCACTGTGAGAATAAGAGCAGTGGAGATCACTGTGGCTGCTCTGTGAAAATAAGAGAAGTGGAGTTCACTGTAGCTGCTCTGTGAGAATAAGAGCAGTGGCGATCACTGGCTGCTCTGAGAATAAGAGCAGTGGAGATCAGTGTAGCTGCTCTGTGAGAATATGAGCAGTGGAGATCACTGTGGCTGCTCTGTGAGAATAAGAGCAGTGGAGGTCACTAATGGCTGCTCTGTGAGAATAAGGGCAGTGGAGATCAATGTGGCTGTTCTGTGAGAATAAGAGCAGTGGAGATAACTGGCTGTTCTGTGAGAATAAGAACAGTGGAGATCACTGTGACTGTTCTGTGAGAATAAGAGCAGTGGAGATCACTGTGGCTGCTCTGTGAGAATAAGAACAGTGGAGATCACGATGGCTGCTCTGAGAATAAGAGCAGTGGAGATTGCTGTGGCTGCTCTGAGAATAAGAGCAATGGAGATAACTGTGGATGCTCTGTGAGAATAAGAGCAGTGGAGATCGCTGTGGCTGCTCTGAGAATAAGAGCAATGGAGATCACTGTGGCTGCTTTGTGAGAATAAGAGCAATGGAAATCACTGTGGCTGCTCTGTGAGAATAAGAACAGTGCAGATCACTAATGGCTGCTCTGTGAGAATAAGAGCAGTGGAGATCGCTGTGGCTGCTCTCAGAATAAGAGCAATGGAGATAACTGTGGCTGCTCTGTGAGAATATGAACAGTGGAGATCACTGTGGCTGCTCTGTGAGAATAAGAGCAGTGGAGATCACTGTGGCTGCTTTGTGAGAATAAGAGCAATGGAAATCACTGTGGCTGCTCTGTGAGAATAAGAACAGTGCAGATCACTAATGGCTGCTCTGTGAGAATAAGAGCAGTGGAGATCGCTGTGGCTGCTCTGTGAGAATAAGAGCAGTGGAGATAACTGTGGCTGCTCTGTGAGAATATGAACAGTGGAGATCACTGTGGCTGCTCTGTGAGAATAAGAGCAGTGGAGATCACTGTGGCTGCTTTGTGAGAATAAGAGCAATGGAAATCACTGTGGCTGCTCTGTGAGAATAAGAACAGTGCAGATCACTGTGGCTGCTCTGTGAGAATAAGAGAAGTGGAGTTCACTGTAGCTGCTCTGTGAGAATAAGAACAGTGGAGATCCCTGTGGCTGCTCTGTGAGAATAAGAGCAGTGGAGATCACTGTGGCTGCTCTGTGAGAATAAGAGCAGTGGAGATCACTATGGCTGCTCTGTGAGAATATGAGCAGTGGAGATCACTGTGGCTGCTCTGTGAGAATAAGAGCAGTGGAGATCACTGTGGCTGCTCTGTGAGAATAAGAACAGTGGAGATCACGATGGCTGCTCTGAGAATAAGAGCAGTGGAGATTGCTGTGGCTGCTCTGAGAATAAGAGCAATGGAGATAACTGTGGATGCTCTGTGAGAATAAGAGCAGTGGAGATCGCTGTGGCTGCTCTGAGAATAAGAGCAATGGAGATCACTGTGGCTGCTTTGTGAGAATAAGAGCAATGGAAATCACTGTGGCTGCTCTGTGAGAATAAGAACAGTGCAGATCACTAATGGCTGCTCTGTGAGAATAAGAGCAGTGGAGATCGCTGTGGCTGCTCTCAGAATAAGAGCAATGGAGATAACTGTGGCTGCTCTGTGAGAATATGAACAGTGGAGATCACTGTGGCTGCTCTGTGAGAATAAGAGCAGTGGAGATCACTGTGGCTGCTTTGTGAGAATAAGAGCAATGGAAATCACTGTGGCTGCTCTGTGAGAATAAGAACAGTGCAGATCACTAATGGCTGCTCTGTGAGAATAAGAGCAGTGGAGATCGCTGTGGCTGCTCTGTGAGAATAAGAGCAGTGGAGATAACTGTGGCTGCTCTGTGAGAATATGAACAGTGGAGATCACTGTGGCTGCTCTGTGAGAATAAGAGCAGTGGAGATCACTGTGGCTGCTTTGTGAGAATAAGAGCAATGGAAATCACTGTGGCTGCTCTGTGAGAATAAGAACAGTGCAGATCACTGTGGCTGCTCTGTGAGAATAAGAGAAGTGGAGTTCACTGTAGCTGCTCTGTGAGAATAAGAACAGTGGAGATCCCTGTGGCTGCTCTGTGAGAATAAGAGCAGTGGAGATCACTGTGGCTGCTCTGTGAGAATAAGAGCAGTGGAGATCACTATGGCTGCTCTGTGAGAATATGAGCAGTGGAGATCACTGTGGCTGCTCTGTGAGAATAAGAGCAGTGGAGATCACTGTGGCTGCTCTGTGAGAATAAGAACAGTGGAGATCACGATGGCTGCTCTGAGAATAAGAGCAGTGGAGATTGCTGTGGCTGCTCTGAGAATAAGAGCAATGGAGATAACTGTGGATGCTCTGTGAGAATAAGAGCAGTGGAGATCGCTGTGGCTGCTCTGAGAATAAGAGCAATGGAGATCACTGTGGCTGCTTTGTGAGAATAAGAGCAATGGAAATCACTGTGGCTGCTCTGTGAGAATAAGAACAGTGCAGATCACTAATGGCTGCTCTGTGAGAATAAGAGCAGTGGAGATCGCTGTGGCTGCTCTCAGAATAAGAGCAATGGAGATAACTGTGGCTGCTCTGTGAGAATATGAACAGTGGAGATCACTGTGGCTGCTCTGTGAGAATAAGAGCAGTGGAGATCACTGTGGCTGCTTTGTGAGAATAAGAGCAATGGAAATCACTGTGGCTGCTCTGTGAGAATAAGAACAGTGCAGATCACTAATGGCTGCTCTGTGAGAATAAGAGCAGTGGAGATCGCTGTGGCTGCTCTGTGAGAATAAGAGCAGTGGAGATAACTGTGGCTGCTCTGTGAGAATATGAACAGTGGAGATCACTGTGGCTGCTCTGTGAGAATAAGAGCAGTGGAGATCACTGTGGCTGCTTTGTGAGAATAAGAGCAATGGAAATCACTGTGGCTGCTCTGTGAGAATAAGAACAGTGCAGATCACTGTGGCTGCTCTGTGAGAATAAGAGAAGTGGAGTTCACTGTAGCTGCTCTGTGAGAATAAGAACAGTGGAGATCCCTGTGGCTGCTCTGTGAGAATAAGAGCAGTGGAGATCACTGTGGCTGCTCTGTGAGAATAAGAGCAGTGGAGATCACTATGGCTGCTCTGTGAGAATATGAGCAGTGGAGATCACTGTGGCTGCTCTGTGAGAATTCTCTGTGAGAATAAGAGCAGTGGAGATCACTGTGGCTGCTCTGTGAAAATAAGAGAAGTGGAGATCACTGTGGCTGCTCTGTGAGAATAGGAACAGTGGAGATCCCTGTGGCTGCACTGTGAGAATAAGAGCAGTGGAGATCACTGTGGCTGCTCTGTGAAAATAAGAGAAGTGGAGTTCACTGTAGCTGCTCTGTGAGAATAAGAGCAGTGGCGATCACTGGCTGCTCTGAGAATAAGAGCAGTGGAGATCAGTGTAGCTGCTCTGTGAGAATATGAGCAGTGGAGATCACTGTGGCTGCTCTGTGAGAATAAGAGCAGTGGAGGTCACTAATGGCTGCTCTGTGAGAATAAGGGCAGTGGAGATCAATGTGGCTGTTTTGTGAGAATAAGAGCAGTGGAGATAACTGGCTGTTCTGTGAGAATAAGAACAGTGGAGATCACTGTGGCTGTTCTGTGAGAATAAGAGCAGTGGAGATTGCTGTGGCTGCTCTGAGAATAAGAGCAGTGGAGATCACTGTGGCTGCTCTGTGAGAATAAGAGCAGTGGAGATCGCTGTGGCTGCTCTGAGAATAAGAGCAATAGAGATAACTGTGGCTGCTCTGTGAGAATAAGTGCAGTGGAGATCACTGTGGCTGCTCTGTGAGAATAAGAGCAGTGGAAATCACTATGGCTGCTCTGTGAGAATATGAGCAGTGGAGATCACTGTGGCTGCTCTGTGAGAATTCTCTGTGAGAATAAGAGCAGTGGAGATTACTGTGGCTGCTCTGTGAGAATAAGAACAGTGGAGATCCCTGTGGCTGCACTGTGAGAATAAGAGCAGTGGAGATCACTGTGGCTGCTCTGTGAAAATAAGAGAAGTGGAGTTCACTGTAGCTGCTCTGTGAGAATAAGAGCAGTGGCGATCACTGGCTGCTCTGAGAATAAGAGCAGTGGAGATCAGTGTAGCTGCTCTGTGAGAATATGAGCAGTGGAGATCACTGTGGCTGCTCTGTGAGAATAAGAGCAGTGGAGGTCACTAATGGCTGCTCTGTGAGAATAAGGGCAGTGGAGATCAATGTGGCTGTTCTGTGAGAATAAGAGCAGTGGAGATAACTGGCTGTTCTGTGAGAATAAGAACAGTGGAGATCACTGTGACTGTTCTGTGAGAATAAGAGCAGTGGAGATCACTGTGGCTGCTCTGTGAGAATAAGAACAGTGGAGATCACGATGGCTGCTCTGAGAATAAGAGCAGTGGAGATTGCTGTGGCTGCTCTGAGAATAAGAGCAATGGAGATAACTGTGGATGCTCTGTGAGAATAAGAGCAGTGGAGATCGCTGTGGCTGCTCTGAGAATAAGAGCAATGGAGATCACTGTGGCTGCTTTGTGAGAATAAGAGCAATGGAAATCACTGTGGCTGCTCTGTGAGAATAAGAACAGTGCAGATCACTAATGGCTGCTCTGTGAGAATAAGAGCAGTGGAGATCGCTGTGGCTGCTCTCAGAATAAGAGCAATGGAGATAACTGTGGCTGCTCTGTGAGAATATGAACAGTGGAGATCACTGTGGCTGCTCTGTGAGAATAAGAGCAGTGGAGATCACTGTGGCTGCTTTGTGAGAATAAGAGCAATGGAAATCACTGTGGCTGCTCTGTGAGAATAAGAACAGTGCAGATCACTAATGGCTGCTCTGTGAGAATAAGAGCAGTGGAGATCGCTGTGGCTGCTCTGTGAGAATAAGAGCAGTGGAGATAACTGTAGCTGCTCTGTGAGAATATGAACAGTGGAGATCACTGTGGCTGCTCTGTGAGAATAAGAGCAGTGGAGATCACTGTGGCTGCTTTGTGAGAATAAGAGCAATGGAAATCACTGTGGCTGCTCTGTGAGAATAAGAACAGTGCAGATCACTGTGGCTGCTCTGTGAGAATAAGAGAAGTGGAGTTCACTGTAGCTGCTCTGTGAGAATAAGAACAGTGGAGATCCCTGTGGCTGCTCTGTGAGAATAAGAGCAGTGGAGATCACTGTGGCTGCTCTGTGAAAATAAGAGAAGTGGAGATCACTGTGGCTGCTCTGTGAGAATAAGAACAGTGGAGATCCCTGTGGCTGCACTGTGAGAATAAGAGCAGTGGAGATCACTGTGGCTGCTCTGTGAAAATAAGAGAAGTGGAGTTCACTGTAGCTGCTCTGTGAGAATAAGAGCAGTGGCGATCACTGGCTGCTCTGAGAATAAGAGCAGTGGAGATCAGTGTAGCTGCTCTGTGAGAATATGAGCAGTGGAGATCACTGTGGCTGCTCTGTGAGAATAAGAGCAGTGGAGGTCACTAATGGCTGCTCTGTGAGAATAAGGGCAGTGGAGATCAATGTGGCTGTTCTGTGAGAATAAGAGCAGTGGAGATAACTGGCTGTTCTGTGAGAATAAGAACAGTGGAGATCACTGTGACTGTTCTGTGAGAATAAGAGCAGTGGAGATCACTGTGGCTATTCTGTGAGAATAAGAACAGTGGAGATCACGATGGCTGCTCTGAGAATAAGAGCAGTGGAGATTGCTGTGGCTGCTCTGAGAATAAGAGCAATGGAGATAACTGTGGATGCTCTGTGAGAATAAGAGCAGTGGAGATCGCTGTGGCTGCTCTGAGAATAAGAGCAATGGAGATCACTGGCTGCTTTGTGAGAATAAGAGCAATGGAAATCACTGTGGCTGCTCTGTGAGAATAAGAACAGTGCAGATCACTAATGGCTGCTCTGTGAGAATCAGAGCAGTGGAGATCGCTGTGGCTGCTCTGTGAGAATAAGAGCAGTGGAGATAACTGTGGCTGCTCTGTGAGAATATGAACAGTGGAGATCACTGTGGCTGCTCTGTGAGAATAAGAGCAGTGGAGATCACTGTGGCTGCTTTGTGAGAATAAGAGCAATGGAAATCACTGTGGCTGCTCTGTGAGAATAAGAACAGTGCAGATCACTAATGGCTGCTCTGTGAGAATAAGAGCAGTGGAGATCGCTGTGGCTGCTCTGTGAGAATAAGAGCAGTGGAGATAACTGTGGCTGCTCTGTGAGAATAAGGGCAGTGGAGATCAATGTGGCTGTTCTGTGAGAATAAGAGCAGTGGAGATAACTGGCTGTTCTGTGAGAATATGAACAGTGGAGATCACTGTGGCTGCTCTGTGAGAATAAGAGCAGTGGAGATCACTGTGGCTGCTTTGTGAGAATAAGAGCAATGGAAATCACTGTGGCTGCTCTGTGAGAATAAGAACAGTGCAGATCACTGTGGCTGCTCTGTGAGAATAAGAGCAGTGGAGACCACCGTAGCTGTTCTGTGAGAATATGAGCAGTGGAGATCACTGTGGCTGCTCTGTGAGAATGCTCTGTGAGAATAAGAGCAGTGGAGATCACTGTGGCTGCTCTGTGAGAATAAGAGAAGTGGAGATCACTGTGGCTGCTCTGTGAGAATAAGAGGAGTGGAGATCACTGTGGCTGTTCTGTGAGAATAAGAGCAGTGGAGATCACTGTAGCTGCTCTGTCAGAATAAGAGCAGTGGAGGTCACTAATGGCTGCTCTGTGAGAATAAGGGCAGTGGAGATCAATGTGGCTGTTCTGTGAGAATAAGAGCAGTGGAGATAACTGGCTGTTCTGTGAGAATAAGAGCAGTGGAGATCACTGTGGCTGCTCTGTGAGAATAAGAGCAGTGGAGATCGCTGTGGCTGCTCTGAGAATAAGAGCAATGGAGATAACTGTGGCTGCTCTGTGAGAATAAGTGCAGTGGAGATCACTGTGGCTGCTCTGTGAGAATAAGGGCAGTGGAGATCAATGTGGCTGTTCTGTGAGAATAAGAGCAGTGGAGATAACTGGCTGTTCTGTGAGAATAAGAACAGTGGAGATCACTGTGGCTGCTCTGTGAGAATAAGAGCAGTGGAGATCACTGTGGGTGTTCTGTGAGAATAATGCGGCGTTCACACGGCAGGACGGTAGACAGTACAACGGCAGGACGGTACAGAAATGTCCGTCGCGGTGACAAGTACAGACGCATTGTTTACATCCGTTGCCATGTTAACGGTGCGCGCCAAACAGATTACTGTGTACCAAAGAGCGCCTTTGCAAAATGGACCGCGGTCAAAAGCGAGTTCTGGCTATTGCGCTACTTTACCTACGTTGGAAAAAAAAAGAAAACACAAAATAAGCGCTCGATTTGGGTGCACCCTATTTTGCGGTCACGCAAGCAACACGGGGAGTATATTTCCTCCCACCTCTCGATCTCTACCACAAACTTTTCATCATCCATTTTGAAACGGACCACTTCCGTTCGATCGGCACGTGACCCTACCGCAGCGGTAGACGGCAAAAATAGAACTATTTTTTATTCCGACGGCAAGTTCGTCCTGCCGTAGGCGGTTTTGCCGTCGACTTCCGTCTTGCCGTCGTTGTCTCATTGAAAACAATGACATCCGGTTTCGTCCTGCCGTCTACTGTCCGCTTTGTGAACGGCCCTTAAGAGCAGTGGAGATCACTGTGGCTGCTCTGTCAGAATAAGAGCAGTGGAGATCGCTGTGGCTGCTCTGAGAATAAGAGCAATGGAGATAACTGTGGCTGCTCTGTGAGAATAAGTGCAGTGGAGATCACTGTGGCTGCTCTGTGAGAATAAGAGCAGTGGAGATCACTATGGCTGCTCTGTGAGAATATGAGCAGTGGAGATCACTGTGGCTGCTCTGTGAGAATTCTCTGTGAGAATAAGAGCAGTGGAGATCACTGTGGCTGCTCTGTGAGAATAAGAACAGTGGAGATCCCTGTGGCTGCTCTGTGAGAATAAGAGCAGTGGAGATCACTGTGGCTGCTCTGTGAAAATAAGAGAAGTGGAGATCACTGTGGCTGCTCTGTGAGAATAAGAACAGTGGAGATCCCTGTGGCTGCACTGTGAGAATAAGAGCAGTGGAGATCACTGTGGCTGCTCTGTGAAAATAAGAGAAGTGGAGTTCACTGTAGCTGCTCTGTGAGAATAAGAGCAGTGGCGATCACTGGCTGCTCTGAGAATAAGAGCAGTGGAGATCAGTGTAGCTGCTCTGTGAGAATAAGAGCAGTGGAGATCACTGTGGCTGCTCTGTGAGAATAAGAGCAGTGGAGATCGCTGTGGCTGCTCTGAGAATAAGAGCAATGGAGATAACTGTGGCTGCTCTGTGAGAATAAGTGCAGTGGAGATCACTGTGGCTGCTCTGTGAGAATAAGGGCAGTGGAGATCAATGTGGCTGTTCTGTGAGAATAAGAGCAGTGGAGATAACTGGCTGTTCTGTGAGAATAAGAACAGTGGAGATCACTGTGGCTGCTCTGTGAGAATAAGAGCAGTGGAGATCACTGTGGGTGTTCTGTGAGAATAATGCGGCGTTCACACGGCAGGACGGTAGACAGTACAACGGCAGGACGGTACAGAAATGTCCGTCGCGGTGACAAGTACAGACGCATTGTTTACATCCGTTGCCATGTTAACGGTGCGCGCCAAACAGATTACTGTGTACCAAAGAGCGCCTTTGCAAAATGGACCGCGGTCAAAAGCGAGTTCTGGCTATTGCGCTACTTTACCTACGTTGGAAAAAAAAAGAAAACACAAAATAAGCGCTCGATTTGGGTGCACCCTATTTTGCGGTCACGCAAGCAACACGGGGAGTATATTTCCTCCCACCTCTCGATCTCTACCACAAACTTTTCATCATCCATTTTGAAACGGACCACTTCCGTTCGATCGGCACGTGACCCTACCGCAGCGGTAGACGGCAAAAATAGAACTATTTTTTATTCCGACGGCAAGTTCGTCCTGCCGTTGGCGGTTTTGCCGTCGACTGCCGTCTTGCCGTCGTTGTCTCATTGAAAACAATGACATCCGGTTTCGTCCTGCCGTCTACTGTCCGCTGTGTGAACGGCCCTTAAGAGCAGTGGAGATCACTGTGGCTGCTCTGTCAGAATAAGAGCAGTGGAGATCGCTGTGGCTGCTCTGAGAATAAGAGCAATGGAGATAACTGTGGCTGCTCTGTGAGAATAAGTGCAGTGGAGATCACTGTGGCTGCTCTGTGAGAATAAGAACAGTGGAGATCCCTGTGGCTGCACTGTGAGAATAAGAGCAGTGGAGATCACTGTGGCTGCTCTGTGAAAATAAGAGAAGTGCAGTTCACTGTAGCTGCTCTGTGAGAATAAGAACAGTGGAGATCCCTGTGGCTGCTCTGTGAGAATAAGAGCAGTGGAGATCACTGTGGCTGCTCTGTGAAAATAAGAGAAGTGGAGATCACTGTGGCTGCTCTGTGAGAATAAGAACAGTGGAGATCCCTGTGGCTGCACTGTGAGAATAAGAGCAGTGGAGATCACTGTGGCTGCTCTGTGAAAATAAGAGAAGTGCAGTTCACTGTAGCTGCTCTGTGAGAATAAGAGCAGTGGCGATCACTGGCTGCTCTGAGAATAAGAGCAGTGGAGATCAGTGTAGCTGCTCTGTGAGAATATGAGCAGTGGAGATCACTGTGGCTGCTCTGTGAGAATAAGAGCAGTGGAGGTCACTAATGGCTGCTCTGTGAGAATAAGGGCAGTGGAGATCAATGTGGCTGTTCTGTGAGAATAAGAGCAGTGGAGATAACTGGCTGTTCTGTGAGAATAAGAACAGTGGAGATCACTGTGACTGTTCTGTGAGAATAAGAGCAGTGGAGATCACTGTGGCTGCTCTGTGAGTATAAGAGCAGTTGAGATCACTATGGCTGTTCTGTGAGAATAAGAGCAGTGGAGATCACTAGGGCCGCTCTGTGAGAATAAGATCAGTGGAGATCACAATGGCTGCTCTGTGAGAATAAGAGCAGTGGAGATCACTGTGGCTGCTCTGTGAGAATAAAATAAGAACAGTAGAGATCATTGTGACTGTTCTGTGAGAATAAGAGCAGTGGAGATCACTGTGGCTGCTCTGTGAGAATAAAGAGAAGTGGAGATCACTGTGGCTGCTTTGTGAGAATAAGTGCAGTGGAGATCACTGTGGCTGTTCTGTGAGAATAAGAGCAGTGGAGATCACTGTGGCTGCTCTGTGAGAATAAGAGCTGTGGAGATCACAATGGCTGCTCTGAGAATAAGAGCAGTGGAGATCAATATGGCTGTTATGTGAGAATAAGAGCAGTGGAGATCACTAGGGCTGCTCTGTGAGAATAGGATCAGTGGAGATCACAATGGCTGCTCTGTGAGAATAAGAGCAGTGGAGATCACTGTGACTGCTCTGTGAGAATAAAATAAGAACAGTAGAGATCACTGTGGCTGTTCCGTGAGAATAAGAGCAGTGGAGATCACTGTGGCTGCTCTGTGAGAATGAAATAAGAACAGAGGAGATCACTGTGGCTGTTCTGTGAGAATAAGAGCAGTGGAGATCAATGTGGCTACTCTGTGGAAAAAGAGCAGTGGAGATCACTGTGTCTGTTCCGTGAGAAAAAGAGCAGTGGAGACAACTGTGGCTGCTCTGTGAGAATAAGAGCAGTGGAGATCTCCGTCGCTGCTCTGTGAGTATAAGAGCAGTTGAGATCACTATGGCTGTTCTGTGAGAATAAGAGCAGTGGAGATCACTAGGGCTGCTCTGTGAGAATAAGATCAGTGGAGATCTCTGTGGCTGTTCCGTGAGAATAAGAGCAGTGGAGATCACTGTGGCTGCTCTGTGAGAATAAGAACATTGGAGATCTCTGTGGCTGTTCCGTGAGAATAAGAGCAGTGGAGATCACTGTGGCTGCTCTGTGGGAATAAAATAAGAACAGAGGAGATCACTGTGGCTGTTCTGTGAGAATAAGAGCAGTGGAGATCACTGTCGCTGTTTTGTGAGAAAAAGAGCAGTGGAGATCACTGTGGCTGCTCTGTGAGAAAAGGAGCAGTGGAGATCACTGGCTGCTCTGTGAGAATAAGAGCAGTGGAGATCACTGTAGCTGCTCTGTGAGAATAAGAACAGTGGAGATCACTGTGGCTGCTCTGTGAGAATAAGAGCAGTGGAGATCACTGTGGCTGCTCTGTGAGAATACGAGCAGTGGAGATCACTGTGGCTGTTCTGTGAGAAAAAGAGCAGTGGAGATCACTGTGGCTGCTCTGTGAGTATAAGAGCAGTGGAGATCACTATGGCTGTTCTGTGAGAAAAAGTGCAGTGGAGGTAGCTGTAGCTGTAGCTGTTCTGTCAGAATAAGAGCAGTGGAGATCAATGTGGCTACTCTGTGGAAAAAAAGCAGTGGAGATCACTGTGGCTGTTCCGTGAGAATAAGAGCAGTGGAGATCACTTTCGCTGTTCTGTGAGAAAAAGAGCAGTGGAGATCACTGTGGCTGCTCTGTGAGAAAAGGAGCAGTGGAGATCACTGGCTGCTCTGTGAGAATAAGAGCAGTGGAGATCACTGTAGCTGCTCTGTGAGAATAAGAACAGTGGAGATCACTGTGGCTGCTCTGTGAGAATAAGAGCAGTGGAGATCACTGTAGCTGCTCTGTGAGAATAAGAACAGTGGAGATCACTGTGGCTGTTCTGTGAGTATAAGAGCAGTGGAGATCACTATGGCTGTTCTGTGAGAAAAAGAGCAGTGGAGGTAGCTGTAGCTGTTCTGTAAGAATAAGAGCAGTGGAGATCAATGTGGCTACTCTGTGGAAAAAAAGCAGTGGAAATCACTGTCGCTGTTCTATGAGAAAAAGAGCAGTGGAGATCACTGTGGCTGCTCTGTGAGAAAAGGAGTAGTGGAGATCACTGGCTGCTCTGTGAGAATAAGAGCAGTGGAGATCAATATGGCTGTTATGTGAGAATAAGAGCAGTGGCGATCACTGTGGCTGCTCTGTGAGAATAAGAACAGTGGAGATCACTGTGGCTGCTCTGTGAGAATAAGAGCAGTGGAGATCACTGTGGCTGCTCTGTGAGAATAAGAGCAGTGGAGATAGCTGTGGCTGTTCTGTCAGAATAAGAGCAGTGGAGATCAATGTGGCTGTTCTGTGAGAATAAAATAAGAACAGTAGAGATCATTGTGACTGTTCTGTGAGAATAAGAGCAGTGGAGATCACTGTGGCTGCTCTGTGAGAATAAAGAGAAGTGGAGATCACTGTGGCTGCTTTGTGAGAATAAGTGCAGTGGAGATCACTGTGGCTGTTCTGTGAGAATAAGAGCAGTGGAGATCACTGTGGCTGCTCTGTGAGAATAAGAGCTGTGGAGATCACAATGGCTGCTCTGAGAATAAGAGCAGTGGAGATCAATATGGCTGTTATGTGAGAATAAGAGCAGTGGAGATCACTAGGGCTGCTCTGTGAGAATAGGATCAGTGGAGATCACAATGGCTGCTCTGTGAGAATAAGAGCAGTGGAGATCACTGTGGCTGCTCTGTGAGAATAAAATAAGAACAGTAGAGATCATTGTATCTGTTCTGTGAGAATAAGAGCAGTGGAGATCACTAGGGCTGCTCTGTGAGAATAAGATCAGTGGAGATCACAATGGCTCCTCTGTGAGAATAAGAGCAGTGGAGATCACTGTGACTGCTCTGTGAGAATAAAATAAGAACAGTAGAGATCACTGTGGCTGTTCCGTGAGAATAAGAGCAGTGGAGATCACTGTGGCTGCTCTGTGAGAATGAAATAAGAACAGAGGAGATCACTGTGGCTGTTCTGTGAGAATAAGAGCAGTGGAGATCAATGTGGCTACTCTGTGGAAAAAGAGCAGTGGAGATCACTGTGTCTGTTCCGTGAGAAAAAGAGCAGTGGAGATAACTGTGGCTGCTCTGTGAGAATAAGAGCAGTGGAGATCTCCGTCGCTGCTCTGTGAGTATAAGAGCAGTTGAGATCACTATGGCTGTTCTGTGAGAATAAGAGCAGTGGAGATCACTAGGGCTGCTCTGTGAGAATAAGATCAGTGGAGATCACAATGGCTGCTCTGTGAGAATAAGAGCAGTGGAGATCACTGTGGCTGCTCTGTGAGAATAAAATAAGAACAGTAGAGATCATTGTGACTGTTCTGTGAGAATAAGAGCAGTGGAGATCACTGTGGCTGCTCTGTGAGAATAAAGAGAAGTGGAGATCACTGTGGCTGCTTTGTGAGAATAAGAGCAGTGGAGATCGCTGTGGCTGTTCTGTGAGAATAAGAGCAGTGGAGATCACTGTGGCTGTTCTGTGAGAATAAGAGCAGTGGAGATCACTGTGGCTGCTCTGTGAGAATAAGAGCTGTGGAGATCACAATGGCTGCTCTGAGAATAAGAGCAGTGGAGATCAATATGGCTGTTATGTGAGAATAAGAGCAGTGGAGATCACTAGGGCTGCTCTGTGAGAATAGGATCAGTGGAGATCACAATGGCTGCTCTGTGAGAATAAGAGCAGTGGAGATCACTGTGGCTGCTCTGTGAGAATAAAATAAGAACAGTAGAGATCATTGTAACTGTTCTGTGAGAATAAGAGCAGTGGAGATCACTAGGGCTGCTCTGTGAGAATAAGATCAGTGGAGATCACAATGGCTGCTCTGTGAGAATAAGAGCAGTGGAGATCACTGTGACTGCTCTGTGAGAATAAAATAAGAACAGTAGAGATCACTGTGGCTGTTCCGTGAGAATAAGAGCAGTGGAGATCACTGTGGCTGCTCTGTGAGAATGAAATAAGAACAGAGGAGATCACTGTGGCTGTTCTGTGAGAATAAGAGCAGTGGAGATCAATGTGGCTACTCTGTGGAAAAAGAGCAGTGGAGATCACTGTGTCTGTTCCGTGAGAAAAAGAGCAGTGGAGATAACTGTGGCTGCTCTGTGAGAATAAGAGCAGTGGAGATCTCCGTCGCTGCTCTGTGAGTATAAGAGCAGTTGAGATCACTATGGCTGTTCTGTGAGAATAAGAGCAGTGGAGATCACTAGGGCTGCTCTGTGAGAATAAGATCAGTGGAGATCACAATGGCTGCTCTGTGAGAATAAGAGCAGTGGAGATCACTGTGGCTGCTCTGTGAGAATAAAATAAGAACAGTAGAGATCATTGTGACTGTTCTGTGAGAATAAGAGCAGTGGAGATCACTGTGGCTGCTCTGTGAGAATAAAGAGAAGTGGAGATCACTGTGGCTGCTTTGTGAGAATAAGAGCAGTGGAGATCGCTGTGGCTGTTCTGTGAGAATAAGAGCAGTGGAGATCACTGTGGCTGTTCTGTGAGAATAAGAGCAGTGGAGATCACTGTGGCTGCTCTGTGAGAATAAGAGCTGTGGAGATCACAATAGCTGCTCTGAGAATAAGAGCAGTGGAGATCAATATGGCTGTTATGTGAGAATAAGAGCAGTGGCGATCACTGTGGCTGCTCTGTGAGAATAAGAACAGTGGAGATCACTGTGGCTGCTCTGTGAGAATAAGAGCAGTGGAGATCACTGTGGCTGCTCTGTGAGAATAAGAGCAGTGGAGATCACTGTGGCTGCTCTGTGAGAATAAGAACAGTGGAGATCACTGTGGCTGTTCCGTGAGAATAAGAGCAGTGGAGATCACTGTGGCTGCTCTGTGGGAATAAAATAAGAACAGAGGAGATCACTGTGGCTGTTCTGTGAGAATAAGAGCAGTGGAGATCACTGTCGCTGTTCTGTGAGAAAAAGAGCAGTGGAGATCACTGTGGCTGCTCTGTGAGAATAAGAACAGCGGAGATCACTGTGGCTGCTCTGTGAGAATAAGAGCAGTGGAGATCACTGTGGCTGCTCTGTGAGAATACGAGCAGTGGAGATCACTGTGGCTGTTCTGTGAGAAAAAGAGCAGTGGAGATCACTGTGGCTGCTCTGTGAGAATAAGAACAGTGGAGATCACTGTGGCTGCTCTGTGAGAATAAGAGCAGTGGAGATCACTGTGGCTGCTCTGTGAGAATAAGAGCAGTGGAGATCACTGTGGCTGCTCTGTGAGAATAAGAACAGTGGAGATCACTGTGGCTGTTCCGTGAGAATAAGAGCAGTGGAGATCACTGTGGTTGCTCTGTGGGAATAAAATAAGAACAGAGGAGATCACTTTGGCTGTTCTGTGAGAATAAGAGCAGTGGAGATCACTGTCGCTGTTCTGTGAGAAAAGGAGCAGTGGAGATCACTGTGGCTGCTCTGTGAGAAAACGAGCAGTGGAGATCACTGGCTGCTCTGTGAGAATAAGAGCAGTGGAGATCACTGTAGCTGCTCTGTGAGAATAAGAACAGTGGAGATCACTGTGGCTGCTCTGTGAGAATATGAGCAGTGGAGATCACTGTGGCTGCTCTGTGAGAATTCTCTGTGAGAATAAGAGCAGTGGAGATCACTGTGGCTGCTCTGTGAGAATAAGAACAGTGGAGATCCCTGTGGCTGCTCTGTGAGAATAAGAGCAGTGGAGATCACTGTGGCTGCTCTGTGAAAATAAGAGAAGTGGAGATCACTGTGGCTGCTCTGTGAGAATAAGAACAGTGGAGATCCCTGTGGCTGCACTGTGAGAATAAGAGCAGTGGAGATCACTGTGGCTGCTCTGTGAAAATAAGAGAAGTGGAGTTCACTGTAGCTGCTCTGTGAGAATAAGAGCAGTGGCGATCACTGGCTGCTCTGAGAATAAGAGCAGTGGAGATCAGTGTAGCTGCTCTGTGAGAATATGAGCAGTGGAGATCACTGTGGCTGCTCTGTGAGAATAAGAGCAGTGGAGGTCACTAATGGCTGCTCTGTGAGAATAAGGGCAGTGGAGATCAATGTGGCTGTTCTGTGAGAATAAGAGCAGTGGAGATAACTGGCTGTTCTGTGAGAATAAGAACAGTGGAGATCACTGTGACTGTTCTGTGAGAATAAGAGCAGTGGAGATCACTGTGGCTATTCTGTGAGAATAAGAACAGTGGAGATCACGATGGCTGCTCTGAGAATAAGAGCAGTGGAGATTGCTGTGGCTGCTCTGAGAATAAGAGCAATGGAGATAACTGTGGATGCTCTGTGAGAATAAGAGCAGTGGAGATCGCTGTGGCTGCTCTGAGAATAAGAGCAATGGAGATCACTGGCTGCTTTGTGAGAATAAGAGCAATGGAAATCACTGTGGCTGCTCTGTGAGAATAAGAACAGTGCAGATCACTAATGGCTGCTCTGTGAGAATCAGAGCAGTGGAGATCGCTGTGGCTGCTCTGTGAGAATAAGAGCAGTGGAGATAACTGTGGCTGCTCTGTGAGAATATGAACAGTGGAGATCACTGTGGCTGCTCTGTGAGAATAAGAGCAGTGGAGATCACTGTGGCTGCTTTGTGAGAATAAGAGCAATGGAAATCACTGTGGCTGCTCTGTGAGAATAAGAACAGTGCAGATCACTAATGGCTGCTCTGTGAGAATAAGAGCAGTGGAGATCGCTGTGGCTGCTCTGTGAGAATAAGAGCAGTGGAGATAACTGTGGCTGCTCTGTGAGAATAAGGGCAGTGGAGATCAATGTGGCTGTTCTGTGAGAATAAGAGCAGTGGAGATAACTGGCTGTTCTGTGAGAATATGAACAGTGGAGATCACTGTGGCTGCTCTGTGAGAATAAGAGCAGTGGAGATCACTGTGGCTGCTTTGTGAGAATAAGAGCAATGGAAATCACTGTGGCTGCTCTGTGAGAATAAGAACAGTGCAGATCACTGTGGCTGCTCTGTGAGAATAAGAGCAGTGGAGACCACCGTAGCTGTTCTGTGAGAATATGAGCAGTGGAGATCACTGTGGCTGCTCTGTGAGAATGCTCTGTGAGAATAAGAGCAGTGGAGATCACTGTGGCTGCTCTGTGAGAATAAGAGAAGTGGAGATCACTGTGGCTGCTCTGTGAGAATAAGAGGAGTGGAGATCACTGTGGCTGTTCTGTGAGAATAAGAGCAGTGGAGATCACTGTAGCTGCTCTGTCAGAATAAGAGCAGTGGAGGTCACTAATGGCTGCTCTGTGAGAATAAGGGCAGTGGAGATCAATGTGGCTGTTCTGTGAGAATAAGAGCAGTGGAGATAACTGGCTGTTCTGTGAGAATAAGAGCAGTGGAGATCACTGTGGCTGCTCTGTGAGAATAAGAGCAGTGGAGATCGCTGTGGCTGCTCTGAGAATAAGAGCAATGGAGATAACTGTGGCTGCTCTGTGAGAATAAGTGCAGTGGAGATCACTGTGGCTGCTCTGTGAGAATAAGGGCAGTGGAGATCAATGTGGCTGTTCTGTGAGAATAAGAGCAGTGGAGATAACTGGCTGTTCTGTGAGAATAAGAACAGTGGAGATCACTGTGGCTGCTCTGTGAGAATAAGAGCAGTGGAGATCACTGTGGGTGTTCTGTGAGAATAATGCGGCGTTCACACGGCAGGACGGTAGACAGTACAACGGCAGGACGGTACAGAAATGTCCGTCGCGGTGACAAGTACAGACGCATTGTTTACATCCGTTGCCATGTTAACGGTGCGCGCCAAACAGATTACTGTGTACCAAAGAGCGCCTTTGCAAAATGGACCGCGGTCAAAAGCGAGTTCTGGCTATTGCGCTACTTTACCTACGTTGGAAAAAAAAAGAAAACACAAAATAAGCGCTCGATTTGGGTGCACCCTATTTTGCGGTCACGCAAGCAACACGGGGAGTATATTTCCTCCCACCTCTCGATCTCTACCACAAACTTTTCATCATCCATTTTGAAACGGACCACTTCCGTTCGATCGGCACGTGACCCTACCGCAGCGGTAGACGGCAAAAATAGAACTATTTTTTATTCCGACGGCAAGTTCGTCCTGCCGTAGGCGGTTTTGCCGTCGACTGCCGTCTTGCCGTCGTTGTCTCATTGAAAACAATGACATCCGGTTTCGTCCTGCCGTCTACTGTCCGCTGTGTGAACGGCCCTTAAGAGCAGTGGAGATCACTGTGGCTGCTCTGTCAGAATAAGAGCAGTGGAGATCGCTGTGGCTGCTCTGAGAATAAGAGCAATGGAGATAACTGTGGCTGCTCTGTGAGAATAAGTGCAGTGGAGATCACTGTGGCTGCTCTGTGAGAATAAGAGCAGTGGAGATCACTATGGCTGCTCTGTGAGAATATGAGCAGTGGAGATCACTGTGGCTGCTCTGTGAGAATTCTCTGTGAGAATAAGAGCAGTGGAGATCACTGTGGCTGCTCTGTGAGAATAAGAACAGTGGAGATCCCTGTGGCTGCTCTGTGAGAATAAGAGCAGTGGAGATCACTGTGGCTGCTCTGTGAAAATAAGAGAAGTGGAGATCACTGTGGCTGCTCTGTGAGAATAAGAACAGTGGAGATCCCTGTGGCTGCACTGTGAGAATAAGAGCAGTGGAGATCACTGTGGCTGCTCTGTGAAAATAAGAGAAGTGGAGTTCACTGTAGCTGCTCTGTGAGAATAAGAGCAGTGGCGATCACTGGCTGCTCTGAGAATAAGAGCAGTGGAGATCAGTGTAGCTGCTCTGTGAGAATAAGAGCAGTGGAGATCACTGTGGCTGCTCTGTGAGAATAAGAGCAGTGGAGATCGCTGTGGCTGCTCTGAGAATAAGAGCAATGGAGATAACTGTGGCTGCTCTGTGAGAATAAGTGCAGTGGAGATCACTGTGGCTGCTCTGTGAGAATAAGAGCAGTGGAGATCACTATGGCTGCTCTGTGAGAATATGAGCAGTGGAGATCACTGTGGCTGCTCTGTGAGAATTCTCTGTGAGAATAAGAGCAGTGGAGATCACTGTGGCTGCTCTGTGAGAATAAGAACAGTGGAGATCCCTGTGGCTGCTCTGTGAGAATAAGAGCAGTGGAGATCACTGTGGCTGCTCTGTGAAAATAAGAGAAGTGGAGATCACTGTGGCTGCTCTGTGAGAATAAGAACAGTGGAGATCCCTGTGGCTGCACTGTGAGAATAAGAGCAGTGGAGATCACTGTGGCTGCTCTGTGAAAATAAGAGAAGTGCAGTTCACTGTAGCTGCTCTGTGAGAATAAGAGCAGTGGCGATCACTGGCTGCTCTGAGAATAAGAGCAGTGGAGATCAGTGTAGCTGCTCTGTGAGAATATGAGCAGTGGAGATCACTGTGGCTGCTCTGTGAGAATAAGAGCAGTGGAGATAACTATGGCTGCTCTGTGAGAATAAGAACAGTGGAGATCACTGTGGCTGTTCCGTGAGAATGAGAGCAGTGGAGATCACTGTGGCTGCTCTGTGAGTATAAGAGCAGTTGAGATCACTATGGCTGTTCTGTGAGAATAAGAGCAGTGGAGATCACTAGGGCCGCTCTGTGAGAATAAGATCAGTGGAGATCACAATGGCTGCTCTGTGAGAATAAGTGCAGTGGAGATCACTGTGGCTGCTCTGTGAGAATAAGGGCAGTGGAGATCAATGTGGCTGTTCTGTGAGAATAAGAGCAGTGGAGATAACTGGCTGTTCTGTGAGAATAAGAACAGTGGAGATCACTGTGGCTGCTCTGTGAGAATAAGAGCAGTGGAGATCACTGTGGGTGTTCTGTGAGAATAATGCGGCGTTCACACGGCAGGACGGTAGACAGTACAACGGCAGGACGGTACAGAAATGTCCGTCGCGGTGACAAGTACAGACGCATTGTTTACATCCGTTGCCATGTTAACGGTGCGCGCCAAACAGATTACTGTGTACCAAAGAGCGCCTTTGCAAAATGGACCGCGGTCAAAAGCGAGTTCTGGCTATTGCGCTACTTTACCTACGTTGGAAAAAAAAAGAAAACACAAAATAAGCGCTCGATTTGGGTGCACCCTATTTTGCGGTCACGCAAGCAACACGGGGAGTATATTTCCTCCCACCTCTCGATCTCTACCACAAACTTTTCATCATCCATTTTGAAACGGACCACTTCCGTTCGATCGGCACGTGACCCTACCGCAGCGGTAGACGGCAAAAATAGAACTATTTTTTATTCCGACGGCAAGTTCGTCCTGCCGTAGGCGGTTTTGCCGTCGACTGCCGTCTTGCCGTCGTTGTCTCATTGAAAACAATGACATCCGGTTTCGTCCTGCCGTCTACTGTCCGCTGTGTGAACGGCCCTTAAGAGCAGTGGAGATCACTGTGGCTGCTCTGTCAGAATAAGAGCAGTGGAGATCGCTGTGGCTGCTCTGAGAATAAGAGCAATGGAGATAACTGTGGCTGCTCTGTGAGAATAAGTGCAGTGGAGATCACTGTGGCTGCTCTGTGAGAATAAGAGCAGTGGAGATCACTATGGCTGCTCTGTGAGAATATGAGCAGTGGAGATCACTGTGGCTGCTCTGTGAGAATTCTCTGTGAGAATAAGAGCAGTGGAGATCACTGTGGCTGCTCTGTGAGAATAAGAACAGTGGAGATCCCTGTGGCTGCTCTGTGAGAATAAGAGCAGTGGAGATCACTGTGGCTGCTCTGTGAAAATAAGAGAAGTGGAGATCACTGTGGCTGCTCTGTGAGAATAAGAACAGTGGAGATCCCTGTGGCTGCACTGTGAGAATAAGAGCAGTGGAGATCACTGTGGCTGCTCTGTGAAAATAAGAGAAGTGGAGTTCACTGTAGCTGCTCTGTGAGAATAAGAGCAGTGGCGATCACTGGCTGCTCTGAGAATAAGAGCAGTGGAGATCAGTGTAGCTGCTCTGTGAGAATAAGAGCAGTGGAGATCACTGTGGCTGCTCTGTGAGAATAAGAGCAGTGGAGATCGCTGTGGCTGCTCTGAGAATAAGAGCAATGGAGATAACTGTGGCTGCTCTGTGAGAATAAGTGCAGTGGAGATCACTGTGGCTGCTCTGTGAGAATAAGGGCAGTGGAGATCAATGTGGCTGTTCTGTGAGAATAAGAGCAGTGGAGATAACTGGCTGTTCTGTGAGAATAAGAACAGTGGAGATCACTGTGGCTGCTCTGTGAGAATAAGAGCAGTGGAGATCACTGTGGGTGTTCTGTGAGAATAATGCGGCGTTCACACGGCAGGACGGTAGACAGTACAACGGCAGGACGGTACAGAAATGTCCGTCGCGGTGACAAGTACAGACGCATTGTTTACATCCGTTGCCATGTTAACGGTGCGCGCCAAACAGATTACTGTGTACCAAAGAGCGCCTTTGCAAAATGGACCGCGGTCAAAAGCGAGTTCTGGCTATTGCGCTACTTTACCTACGTTGGAAAAAAAAAGAAAACACAAAATAAGCGCTCGATTTGGGTGCACCCTATTTTGCGGTCACGCAAGCAACACGGGGAGTATATTTCCTCCCACCTCTCGATCTCTACCACAAACTTTTCATCATCCATTTTGAAACGGACCACTTCCGTTCGATCGGCACGTGACCCTACCGCAGCGGTAGACGGCAAAAATAGAACTATTTTTTATTCCGACGGCAAGTTCGTCCTGCCGTTGGCGGTTTTGCCGTCGACTGCCGTCTTGCCGTCGTTGTCTCATTGAAAACAATGACATCCGGTTTCGTCCTGCCGTCTACTGTCCGCTGTGTGAACGGCCCTTAAGAGCAGTGGAGATCACTGTGGCTGCTCTGTCAGAATAAGAGCAGTGGAGATCGCTGTGGCTGCTCTGAGAATAAGAGCAATGGAGATAACTGTGGCTGCTCTGTGAGAATAAGTGCAGTGGAGATCACTGTGGCTGCTCTGTGAGAATAAGAGCAGTGGAGATCACTATGGCTGCTCTGTGAGAATATGAGCAGTGGAGATCACTGTGGCTGCTCTGTGAGAATTCTCTGTGAGAATAAGAGCAGTGGAGATCACTGTGGCTGCTCTGTGAGAATAAGAACAGTGGAGATCCCTGTGGCTGCTCTGTGAGAATAAGAGCAGTGGAGATCACTGTGGCTGCTCTGTGAAAATAAGAGAAGTGGAGATCACTGTGGCTGCTCTGTGAGAATAAGAACAGTGGAGATCCCTGTGGCTGCACTGTGAGAATAAGAGCAGTGGAGATCACTGTGGCTGCTCTGTGAAAATAAGAGAAGTGCAGTTCACTGTAGCTGCTCTGTGAGAATAAGAGCAGTGGCGATCACTGGCTGCTCTGAGAATAAGAGCAGTGGAGATCAGTGTAGCTGCTCTGTGAGAATATGAGCAGTGGAGATCACTGTGGCTGCTCTGTGAGAATAAGAGCAGTGGAGATAACTATGGCTGCTCTGTGAGAATAAGAACAGTGGAGATCACTGTGGCTGTTCCGTGAGAATGAGAGCAGTGGAGATCACTGTGGCTGCTCTGTGAGTATAAGAGCAGTTGAGATCACTATGGCTGTTCTGTGAGAATAAGAGCAGTGGAGATCACTAGGGCCGCTCTGTGAGAATAAGATCAGTGGAGATCACAATGGCTGCTCTGTGAGAATAAGAGCAGTGGAGATCACTGTGGCTGCTCTGTGAGAATAAAATAAGAACAGTAGAGATCATTGTGACTGTTCTGTGAGAATAAGAGCAGTGGAGATCACTGTGGCTGCTCTGTGAGAATAAAGAGAAGTGGAGATCACTGTGGCTGCTTTGTGAGAATAAGTGCAGTGGAGATCACTGTGGCTGTTCTGTGAGAATAAGAGCAGTGGAGATCACTGTGGCTGCTCTGTGAGAATAAGAGCTGTGGAGATCACAATGGCTGCTCTGAGAATAAGAGCAGTGGAGATCAATATGGTTGTTATGTGAGAATAAGAGCAGTGGAGATCACTAGGGCTGCTCTGTGAGAATAGGATCAGTGGAGATCACAATGGCTGCTCTGTGAGAATAAGAGCAGTGGAGATCACTGTGACTGCTTTGTGAGAATAAAATAAGAACAGTAGAGATCACTGTGGCTGTTCCGTGAGAATAAGAGCAGTGGAGATCACTGTGGCTGCTCTGTGAGAATGAAATAAGAACAGAGGAGATCACTGTGGCTGTTCTGTGAGAATAAGAGCAGTGGAGATCAATGTGGCTACTCTGTGGAAAAAGAGCAGTGGAGATCACTGTGTCTGTTCCGTGAGAAAAAGAGCAGTGGAGATAACTGTGGCTGCTCTGTGAGAATAAGAGCAGTGGAGATCTCCGTCGCTGCTCTGTGAGTATAAGAGCAGTTGAGATCACTATGGCTGTTCTGTGAGAATAAGAGCAGTGGAGATCACTAGGGCTGCTCTGTGAGAATAAGATCAGTGGAGATCTCTGTGGCTGTTCCGTGAGAATAAGAGCAGTGGAGATCACTGTGGCTGCTCTGTGAGAATAAGAACATTGGAGATCTCTGTGGCTGTTCCGTGAGAATAAGAGCAGTGGAGATCACTGTGGCTGCTCTGTGGGAATAAAATAAGAACAGAGGAGATCACTGTGGCGGTTCTGTGAGAATAAGAGCAGTGGAGATCACTGTCGCTGTTTTGTGAGAAAAAGAGCAGTGGAGATCACTGTGGCTGCTCTGTGAGAAAAGGAGCAGTGGAGATCACTGGCTGCTCTGTGAGAATAAGAGCAGTGGAGATCACTGTAGCTGCTCTGTGAGAATAAGAACAGTGGAGATCACTGTGGCTGCTCTGTGAGAATAAGAGCAGTGGAGATCACTGTGGCTGCTCTGTGAGAATACGAGCAGTGGAGATCACTGTGGCTGTTCTGTGAGAAAAAGAGCAGTGGAGATCACTGTGGCTGCTCTGTGAGTATAAGAGCAGTGGAGATCACTATGGCTGTTCTGTGAGAAAAAGAGCAGTGGAGGTAGCTGTAGCTGTAGCTGTTCTGTCAGAATAAGAGCAGTGGAGATCAATGTGGCTACTCTGTGGAAAAAAAGCAGTGGAGATCACTGTGGCTGTTCCGTGAGAATAAGAGCAGTGGAGATCACTGTCGCTGTTCTGTGAGAAAAAGAGCAGTGGAGATCACTGTGGCTGCTCTGTGAGAAAAGGAGCAGTGGAGATCACTGGCTGCTCTGTGAGAATAAGAGCAGTGGAGATCACTGTAGCTGCTCTGTGAGAATAAGAACAGTGGAGATCACTGTGGCTGCTCTGTGAGAATAAGAGCAGTGGAGATCACTGTAGCTGCTCTGTGAGAATAAGAACAGTGGAGATCACTGTGGCTGTTCTGTGAGTATAAGAGCAGTGGAGATCACTATGGCTGTTCTGTGAGAAAAAGAGCAGTGGAGGTAGCTGTAGCTGTTCTGTAAGAATAAGAGCAGTGGAGATCAATGTGGCTACTCTGTGGAAAAAAAGCAGTGGAAATCACTGTCGCTGTTCTATGAGAAAAAGAGCAGTGGAGATCACTGTGGCTGCTCTGTGAGAAAAGGAGTAGTGGAGATCACTGGCTGCTCTGTGAGAATAAGAGCAGTGGAGATCAATATGGCTGTTATGTGAGAATAAGAGCAGTGGCGATCACTGTGGCTGCTCTGTGAGAATAAGAACAGTGGAGATCACTGTGGCTGCTCTGTGAGAATAAGAGCAGTGGAGATCACTGTGGCTGCTCTGTGAGAATAAGAGCAGTGGAGATAGCTGTGGCTGTTCTGTCAGAATAAGAGCAGTGGAGATCAATGTGGCTGTTCTGTGAGAATAAAATAAGAACAGTAGAGATCATTGTGACTGTTCTGTGAGAATAAGAGCAGTGGAGATCACTGTGGCTGCTCTGTGAGAATAAAGAGAAGTGGAGATCACTGTGGCTGCTTTGTGAGAATAAGTGCAGTGGAGATCACTGTGGCTGTTCTGTGAGAATAAGAGCAGTGGAGATCACTGTGGCTGCTCTGTGAGAATAAGAGCTGTGGAGATCACAATGGCTGCTCTGAGAATAAGAGCAGTGGAGATCAATATGGCTGTTATGTGAGAATAAGAGCAGTGGAGATCACTAGGGCTGCTCTGTGAGAATAGGATCAGTGGAGATCACAATGGCTGCTCTGTGAGAATAAGAGCAGTGGAGATCACTGTGGCTGCTCTGTGAGAATAAAATAAGAACAGTAGAGATCATTGTATCTGTTCTGTGAGAATAAGAGCAGTGGAGATCACTAGGGCTGCTCTGTGAGAATAAGATCGGTGGAGATCACAATGGCTGCTCTGTGAGAATAAGAGCAGTGGAGATCACTGTGACTGCTCTGTGAGAATAAAATAAGAACAGTAGAGATCACTGTGGCTGTTCCGTGAGAATAAGAGCAGTGGAGATCACTGTGGCTGCTCTGTGAGAATGAAATAAGAACAGAGGAGATCACTGTGGCTGTTCTGTGAGAATAAGAGAAGTGGAGATCAATGTGGCTACTCTGTGGAAAAAGAGCAGTGGAGATCACTGTGTCTGTTCCGTGAGAAAAAGAGCAGTGGAGATAACTGTGGCTGCTCTGTAAGAATAAGAGCAGTGGAGATCTCCGTCGCTGCTCTGTGAGTATAAGAGCAGTTGAGATCACTATGGCTGTTCTGTGAGAATAAGAGCAGTGGAGATCACTAGGGCTGCTCTGTGAGAATAAGATCAGTGGAGATCACAATGGCTGCTCTGTGAGAATAAGAGCAGTGGAGATCACTGTGGCTGCTCTGTGAGAATAAAATAAGAACAGTAGAGATCATTGTGACTGTTCTGTGAGAATAAGAGCAGTGGAGATCACTGTGGCTGCTCTGTGAGAATAAAGAGAAGTGGAGATCACTGTGGCTGCTTTGTGAGAATAAGAGCAGTGGAGATCGCTGTGGCTGTTCTGTGAGAATAAGAGCAGTGGAGATCACTGTGGCTGTTCTGTGAGAATAAGAGCAGTGGAGATCACTGTGGCTGCTCTGTGAGAATACGAGCAGTGGAGATCACTGTGGCTGTTCTGTGAGAAAAAGAGCAGTGGAGATCACTGTGGCTGCTCTGTGAGTATAAGAGCAGTGGAGATCACTATGGCTGTTCTGTGAGAAAAAGAGCAGTGGAGGTAGCTGTAGCTGTAGCTGTTCTGTCAGAATAAGAGCAGTGGAGATCAATGTGGCTACTCTGTGGAAAAAAAGCAGTGGAGATCACTGTGGCTGTTCCGTGAGAATAAGAGCAGTGGAGATCACTGTCGCTGTTCTGTGAGAAAAAGAGCAGTGGAGATCACTGTGGCTGCTCTGTGAGAAAAGGAGCAGTGGAGATCACTGGCTGCTCTGTGAGAATAAGAGCAGTGGAGATCACTGTAGCTGCTCTGTGAGAATAAGAACAGTGGAGATCACTGTGGCTGCTCTGTGAGAATAAGAGCAGTGGAGATCACTGTAGCTGCTCTGTGAGAATAAGAACAGTGGAGATCACTGTGGCTGTTCTGTGAGTATAAGAGCAGTGGAGATCACTATGGCTGTTCTGTGAGAAAAAGAGCAGTGGAGGTAGCTGTAGCTGTTCTGTAAGAATAAGAGCAGTGGAGATCAATGTGGCTACTCTGTGGAAAAAAAGCAGTGGAAATCACTGTCGCTGTTCTATGAGAAAAAGAGCAGTGGAGATCACTGTGGCTGCTCTGTGAGAAAAGGAGTAGTGGAGATCACTGGCTGCTCTGTGAGAATAAGAGCAGTGGAGATCAATATGGCTGTTATGTGAGAATAAGAGCAGTGGCGATCACTGTGGCTGCTCTGTGAGAATAAGAACAGTGGAGATCACTGTGGCTGCTCTGTGAGAATAAGAGCAGTGGAGATCACTGTGGCTGCTCTGTGAGAATAAGAGCAGTGGAGATAGCTGTGGCTGTTCTGTCAGAATAAGAGCAGTGGAGATCAATGTGGCTGTTCTGTGAGAATAAAATAAGAACAGTAGAGATCATTGTGACTGTTCTGTGAGAATAAGAGCAGTGGAGATCACTGTGGCTGCTCTGTGAGAATAAAGAGAAGTGGAGATCACTGTGGCTGCTTTGTGAGAATAAGTGCAGTGGAGATCACTGTGGCTGTTCTGTGAGAATAAGAGCAGTGGAGATCACTGTGGCTGCTCTGTGAGAATAAGAGCTGTGGAGATCACAATGGCTGCTCTGAGAATAAGAGCAGTGGAGATCAATATGGCTGTTATGTGAGAATAAGAGCAGTGGAGATCACTAGGGCTGCTCTGTGAGAATAGGATCAGTGGAGATCACAATGGCTGCTCTGTGAGAATAAGAGCAGTGGAGATCACTGTGGCTGCTCTGTGAGAATAAAATAAGAACAGTAGAGATCATTGTATCTGTTCTGTGAGAATAAGAGCAGTGGAGATCACTAGGGCTGCTCTGTGAGAATAAGATCGGTGGAGATCACAATGGCTGCTCTGTGAGAATAAGAGCAGTGGAGATCACTGTGACTGCTCTGTGAGAATAAAATAAGAACAGTAGAGATCACTGTGGCTGTTCCGTGAGAATAAGAGCAGTGGAGATCACTGTGGCTGCTCTGTGAGAATGAAATAAGAACAGAGGAGATCACTGTGGCTGTTCTGTGAGAATAAGAGAAGTGGAGATCAATGTGGCTACTCTGTGGAAAAAGAGCAGTGGAGATCACTGTGTCTGTTCCGTGAGAAAAAGAGCAGTGGAGATAACTGTGGCTGCTCTGTAAGAATAAGAGCAGTGGAGATCTCCGTCGCTGCTCTGTGAGTATAAGAGCAGTTGAGATCACTATGGCTGTTCTGTGAGAATAAGAGCAGTGGAGATCACTAGGGCTGCTCTGTGAGAATAAGATCAGTGGAGATCACAATGGCTGCTCTGTGAGAATAAGAGCAGTGGAGATCACTGTGGCTGCTCTGTGAGAATAAAATAAGAACAGTAGAGATCATTGTGACTGTTCTGTGAGAATAAGAGCAGTGGAGATCACTGTGGCTGCTCTGTGAGAATAAAGAGAAGTGGAGATCACTGTGGCTGCTTTGTGAGAATAAGAGCAGTGGAGATCGCTGTGGCTGTTCTGTGAGAATAAGAGCAGTGGAGATCACTGTGGCTGTTCTGTGAGAATAAGAGCAGTGGAGATCACTGTGGCTGCTCTGTGAGAATAAGAGCTGTGGAGATCACAATGGCTGCTCTGAGAATAAGAGCAGTGGAGATCAATATGGCTGTTCTGTGAGAATAAGAGCAGTGGAGATCACTAGGGCTGCTCTGTGAGAATAAGATCAGTGGAGATCACAATGGCTGCTCTGTGAGAATAAGAGCAGTGGAGATCACTGTGACTGCTCTGTGAGAATAAAATAAGAACAGTAGAGATCACTGTGGCTGTTCCGTGAGAATAAGAGCAGTGGAGATCACTGTGGCTGCTCTGTGAGAATGAAATAAGAACAGAGGAGATCACTGTGGCTGTTCTGTGAGAATAAGAGCAGTGGAGATCAATGTGGCTACTCTGTGGAAAAAGAGCAGTGGAGATCACTGTGTCTGTTCCGTGAGAAAAAGAGCAGTGGAGATAACTGTGGCTGCTCTGTGAGAATAAGAGCAGTGGAGATCTCCGTCGCTGCTCTGTGAGTATAAGAGCAGTTGAGATCACTATGGCTGTTCTGTGAGAATAAGAGCAGTGGAGATCACTAGGGCTGCTCTGTGAGAATAAGATCAGTGGAGATCACAATGGCTGCTCTGTGAGAATAAGAGCAGTGGAGATCACTGTGGCTGCTCTGTGAGAATAAAATAAGAACAGTAGAGATCATTGTGACTGTTCTGTGAGAATAAGAGCAGTGGAGATCACTGTGGCTGCTCTGTGAGAATAAAGAGAAGTGGAGATCACTGTGGCTGCTTTGTGAGAATAAGAGCAGTGGAGATCGCTGTGGCTGTTCTGTGAGAATAAGAGCAGTGGAGATCACTGTGGCTGTTCTGTGAGAATAAGAGCAGTGGAGATCACTGTGGCTGCTCTGTGAGAATAAGAGCTGTGGAGATCACAATAGCTGCTCTGAGAATAAGAGCAGTGGAGATCAATATGGCTGTTATGTGAGAATAAGAGCAGTGGCGATCACTGTGGCTGCTCTGTGAGAATAAGAACAGTGGAGATCACTGTGGCTGCTCTGTGAGAATAAGAGCAGTGGAGATCACTGTGGCTGCTCTGTGAGAATAAGAGCAGTGGAGATCACTGTGGCTGCTCTGTGAGAATAAGAACAGTGGAGATCACTGTGGCTGTTCCGTGAGAATAAGAGCAGTGGAGATCACTGTGGCTGCTCTGTGGGAATAAAATAAGAACAGAGGAGATCACTGTGGCTGTTCTGTGAGAATAAGAGCAGTGGAGATCACTGTCGCTGTTCTGTGAGAAAAAGAGCAGTGGAGATCACTGTGGCTGCTCTGTGAGAATAAGAACAGTGGAGATCACTGTGGCTGCTCTGTGAGAATAAGAGCAGTGGAGATCACTGTGGCTGCTCTGTGAGAATAAGAGCAGTGGAGATAGCTGTGGCTGTTCCGTGAGAATAAGAGCAGTGGACATCACTGTGGCTGCTCTGTGAGAATAAAATAAGAACAGTGGAGATCACTGTGGCTGCTCTGTGAGAAAAGGAGCAGTGGACATCACTGGCTGCTCTGTGAGAATAAGAGCAGTGGAGATCACTGTAGCTGCTCTGTGAGAATAAGAGCAGTGGAGATCACTGTGGCTGCTCTGTGAAAATAAGAGAAGTGCAGTTCACTGTAGCTGCTCTGTGAGAATAAGAGCAGTGGCGATCACTGTGGCTGCACTGTGAGAATAAGAGCAGTGGAGATCACTGTGGCTGCTCTGTGAAAATAAGAGAAGTGCAGTTCACTGTAGCTGCTCTGTGAGAATAAGAGCAGTGGCGATCACTGGCTGCTCTGAGAATAAGAGCAGTGGAGATCAGTGTAGCTGCTCTGTGAGAATATGAGCAGTGGAGATCACTGTGGCTGCTCTGTGAGAATAAGAGCAGTGGAGATAACTATGGCTGCTCTGTGAGAATAAGAACAGTGGAGATCACTGTGGCTGTTCCGTGAGAATGAGAGCAGTGGAGATCACTGTGGCTGCTCTGTGAGTATAAGAGCAGTTGAGATCACTATGGCTGTTCTGTGAGAATAAGAGCAGTGGAGATCACTAGGGCCGCTCTGTGAGAATAAGATCAGTGGAGATCACAATGGCTGCTCTGTGAGAATAAGAGCAGTGGAGATCACTGTGGCTGCTCTGTGAGAATAAAATAAGAACAGTAGAGATCATTGTGACTGTTCTGTGAGAATAAGAGCAGTGGAGATCACTGTGGCTGCTCTGTGAGAATAAAGAGAAGTGGAGATCACTGTGGCTGCTTTGTGAGAATAAGTGCAGTGGAGATCACTGTGGCTGTTCTGTGAGAATAAGAGCAGTGGAGATCACTGTGGCTGCTCTGTGAGAATAAGAGCTGTGGAGATCACAATGGCTGCTCTGAGAATAAGAGCAGTGGAGATCAATATGGCTGTTATGTGAGAATAAGAGCAGTGGAGATCACTAGGGCTGCTCTGTGAGAATAGGATCAGTGGAGATCACAATGGCTGCTCTGTGAGAATAAGAGCAGTGGAGATCACTGTGACTGCTCTGTGAGAATAAAATAAGAACAGTAGAGATCACTGTGGCTGTTCCGTGAGAATAAGAGCAGTGGAGATCACTGTGGCTGCTCTGTGAGAATGAAATAAGAACAGAGGAGATCACTGTGGCTGTTCTGTGAGAATAAGAGCAGTGGAGATCAATGTGGCTACTCTGTGGAAAAAGAGCAGTGGAGATCACTGTGTCTGTTCCGTGAGAAAAAGAGCAGTGGAGATAACTGTGGCTGCTCTGTGAGAATAAGAGCAGTGGAGATCTCCGTCGCTGCTCTGTGAGTATAAGAGCAGTTGAGATCACTATGGCTGTTCTGTGAGAATAAGAGCAGTGGAGATCACTAGGGCTGCTCTGTGAGAATAAGATCAGTGGAGATCTCTGTGGCTGTTCCGTGAGAATAAGAGCAGTGGAGATCACTGTGGCTGCTCTGTGAGAATAAGAACATTGGAGATCTCTGTGGCTGTTCCGTGAGAATAAGAGCAGTGGAGATCACTGTGGCTGCTCTGTGGGAATAAAATAAGAACAGAGGAGATCACTGTGGCTGTTCTGTGAGAATAAGAGCAGTGGAGATCACTGTCGCTGTTTTGTGAGAAAAAGAGCAGTGGAGATCACTGTGGCTGCTCTGTGAGAAAAGGAGCAGTGGAGATCACTGGCTGCTCTGTGAGAATAAGAGCAGTGGAGATCACTGTAGCTGCTCTGTGAGAATAAGAACAGTGGAGATCACTGTGGCTGCTCTGTGAGAATAAGAGCAGTGGAGATCACTGTGGCTGCTCTGTGAGAATACGAGCAGTGGAGATCACTGTGGCTGTTCTGTGAGAAAAAGAGCAGTGGAGATCACTGTGGCTGCTCTGTGAGTATAAGAGCAGTGGAGATCACTATGGCTGTTCTGTGAGAAAAAGAGCAGTGGAGGTAGCTGTAGCTGTAGCTGTTCTGTCAGAATAAGAGCAGTGGAGATCAATGTGGCTACTCTGTGGAAAAAAAGCAGTGGAGATCACTGTGGCTGTTCCGTGAGAATAAGAGCAGTGGAGATCACTGTCGCTGTTCTGTGAGAAAAAGAGCAGTGGAGATCACTGTGGCTGCTCTGTGAGAAAAGGAGCAGTGGAGATCACTGGCTGCTCTGTGAGAATAAGAGCAGTGGAGATCACTGTAGCTGCTCTGTGAGAATAAGAACAGTGGAGATCACTGTGGCTGCTCTGTGAGAATAAGAGCAGTGGAGATCACTGTAGCTGCTCTGTGAGAATAAGAACAGTGGAGATCACTGTGGCTGTTCTGTGAGTATAAGAGCAGTGGAGATCACTATGGCTGTTCTGTGAGAAAAAGAGCAGTGGAGGTAGCTGTAGCTGTTCTGTAAGAATAAGAGCAGTGGAGATCAATGTGGCTACTCTCTGGAAAAAAAGCAGTGGAAATCACTGTCGCTGTTCTATGAGAAAAAGAGCAGTGGAGATCACTGTGGCTGCTCTGTGAGAAAAGGAGTAGTGGAGATCACTGGCTGCTCTGTGAGAATAAGAGCAGTGGAGATCAATATGGCTGTTATGTGAGAATAAGAGCAGTGGCGATCACTGTGGCTGCTCTGTGAGAATAAGAACAGTGGAGATCACTGTGGCTGCTCTGTGAGAATAAGAGCAGTGGAGATCACTGTGGCTGCTCTGTGAGAATAAGAGCAGTGGAGATAGCTGTGGCTGTTCTGTCAGAATAAGAGCAGTGGAGATCAATGTGGCTGTTCTGTGAGAATAAAATAAGAACAGTAGAGATCATTGTGACTGTTCTGTGAGAATAAGAGCAGTGGAGATCACTGTGGCTGCTCTGTGAGAATAAAGAGAAGTGGAGATCACTGTGGCTGCTTTGTGAGAATAAGTGCAGTGGAGATCACTGTGGCTGTTCTGTGAGAATAAGAGCAGTGGAGATCACTGTGGCTGCTCTGTGAGAATAAGAGCTGTGGAGATCACAATGGCTGCTCTGAGAATAAGAGCAGTGGAGATCAATATGGCTGTTATGTGAGAATAAGAGCAGTGGAGATCACTAGGGCTGCTCTGTGAGAATAGGATCAGTGGAGATCACAATGGCTGCTCTGTGAGAATAAGAGCAGTGGAGATCACTGTGGCTGCTCTGTGAGAATAAAATAAGAACAGTAGAGATCATTGTATCTGTTCTGTGAGAATAAGAGCAGTGGAGATCACTAGGGCTGCTCTGTGAGAATAAGATCAGTGGAGATCACAATGGCTGCTCTGTGAGAATAAGAGCAGTGGAGATCACTGTGACTGCTCTGTGAGAATAAAATAAGAACAGTAGAGATCACTGTGGCTGTTCCGTGAGAATAAGAGCAGTGGAGATCACTGTGGCTGCTCTGTGAGAATGAAATAAGAACAGAGGAGATCACTGTGGCTGTTCTGTGAGAATAAGAGCAGTGGAGATCAATGTGGCTACTCTGTGGAAAAAGAGCAGTGGAGATCACTGTGTCTGTTCCGTGAGAAAAAGAGCAGTGGAGATAACTGTGGCTGCTCTGTGAGAATAAGAGCAGTGGAGATCTCCGTCGCTGCTCTGTGAGTATAAGAGCAGTTGAGATCACTATGGCTGTTCTGTGAGAATAAGAGCAGTGGAGATCACTAGGGCTGCTCTGTGAGAATAAGATCAGTGGAGATCACAATGGCTGCTCTGTGAGAATAAGAGCAGTGGAGATCACTGTGGCTGCTCTGTGAGAATAAAATAAGAACAGTAGAGATCATTGTGACTGTTCTGTGAGAATAAGAGCAGTGGAGATCACTGTGGCTGCTCTGTGAGAATAAAGAGAAGTGGAGATCACTGTGGCTGCTTTGTGAGAATAAGAGCAGTGGAGATCGCTGTGGCTGTTCTGTGAGAATAAGAGCAGTGGAGATCACTGTGGCTGTTCTGTGAGAATAAGAGCAGTGGAGATCACTGTGGCTGCTCTGTGAGAATAAGAGCTGTGGAGATCACAATGGCTGCTCTGAGAATAAGAGCAGTGGAGATCAATATGGCTGTTATGTGAGAATAAGAGCAGTGGAGATCACTAGGGCTGCTCTGTGAGAATAGGATCAGTGGAGATCACAATGGCTGCTCTGTGAGAATAAGAGCAGTGGAGATCACTGTGGCTGCTCTGTGAGAATAAAATAAGAACAGTAGAGATCATTGTAACTGTTCTGTGAGAATAAGAGCAGTGGAGATCACTAGGGCTGCTCTGTGAGAATAAGATCAGTGGAGATCACAATGGCTGCTCTGTGAGAATAAGAGCAGTGGAGATCACTGTGACTGCTCTGTGAGAATAAAATAAGAACAGTAGAGATCACTGTGGCTGTTCCGTGAGAATAAGAGCAGTGGAGATCACTGTGGCTGCTCTGTGAGAATGAAATAAGAACAGAGGAGATCACTGTGGCTGTTCTGTGAGAATAAGAGCAGTGGAGATCAATGTGGCTACTCTGTGGAAAAAGAGCAGTGGAGATCACTGTGTCTGTTCCGTGAGAAAAAGAGCAGTGGAGATAACTGTGGCTGCTCTGTGAGAATAAGAGCAGTGGAGATCTCCGTCGCTGCTCTGTGAGTATAAGAGCAGTTGAGATCACTATGGCTGTTCTGTGAGAATAAGAGCAGTGGAGATCACTAGGGCTGCTCTGTGAGAATAAGATCAGTGGAGATCACAATGGCTGCTCTGTGAGAATAAGAGCAGTGGAGATCACTGTGGCTGCTCTGTGAGAATAAAATAAGAACAGTAGAGATCATTGTGACTGTTCTGTGAGAATAAGAGCAGTGGAGATCACTGTGGCTGCTCTGTGAGAATAAAGAGAAGTGGAGATCACTGTGGCTGCTTTGTGAGAATAAGAGCAGTGGAGATCGCTGTGGCTGTTCTGTGAGAATAAGAGCAGTGGAGATCACTGTGGCTGTTCTGTGAGAATAAGAGCAGTGGAGATCACTGTGGCTGCTCTGTGAGAATAAGAGCTGTGGAAATCACAATAGCTGCTCTGAGAATAAGAGCAGTGGAGATCAATATGGCTGTTATGTGAGAATAAGAGCAGTGGCGATCACTGTGGCTGCTCTGTGAGAATAAGAACAGTGGAGATCACTGTGGCTGCTCTGTGAGAATAAGAGCAGTGGAGATCACTGTGGCTGCTCTGTGAGAATAAGAGCAGTGGAGATCACTGTGGCTGCTCTGTGAGAATAAGAACAGTGGAGATCACTGTGGCTGTTCCGTGAGAATAAGAGCAGTGGAGATCACTGTGGCTGCTCTGTGGGAATAAAATAGGAACAGAGGAGATCACTGTGGCTGTTCTGTGAGAATAAGAGCAGTGGAGATCACTGTCGCTGTTCTGTGAGAAAAAGAGCAGTGGAGATCACTGTGGCTGCTCTGTGAGAATAAGAACAGCGGAGATCACTGTGGCTGCTCTGTGAGAATAAGAGCAGTGGAGATCACTGTGGCTGCTCTGTGAGAATACGAGCAGTGGAGATCACTGTGGCTGTTCTGTGAGAAAAAGAGCAGTGGAGATCACTGTGGCTGCTCTGTGAGAATAAGAACAGTGGAGATCACTGTGGCTGCTCTGTGAGAAGAAGAGCAGTGGAGATCACTGTGGCTGCTCTGTGAGAATAAGAGCAGTGGAGATCACTGTGGCTGCTCTGTGAGAATAAGAACAGTGGAGATCACTGTGGCTGTTCCGTGAGAATAAGAGCAGTGGAGATCACTGTGGTTGCTCTGTGGGAATAAAATAAGAACAGAGGAGATCACTTTGGCTGTTCTGTGAGAATAAGAGCAGTGGAGATCACTGTCGCTGTTCTGTGAGAAAAGGAGCAGTGGAGATCACTGTGGCTGCTCTGTGAGAAAACGAGCAGTGGAGATCACTGGCTGCTCTGTGAGAATAAGAGCAGTGGAGATCACTGTAGCTGCTCTGTGAGAATAAGAACAGTGGAGATCACTGTGGCTGCTCTGTGAGAATAAGAGCAGTGGAGATCACTGTGGCTGCTCTGTGAGAATAAGAGCAGTGGAGATAGCTGTGGCTGTTCCGTGAGAATAAGAGCAGTGGACATCACTGTGGCTGCTCTGTGAGAATAAAATAAGAACAGTGGAGATCACTGTGGCTGCTCTGTGAGAAAAGGAGCAGTGGACATCACTGGCTGCTCTGTGAGAATAAGAGCAGTGGAGATCACTGTAGCTGCTCTGTGAGAATAAGAGCAGTGGAGATCACTGTGGCTGCTCTGTGAGAATATGAGCAGTGGAGATCACTGTGGCTGCTCTGTGAGAAGAGCAGTGGAGATCACTGTGGCTGCTCTGTGAGAATATGAGCAGTGGAGATCACTGTGGCTGCTCTGTGAGAATAAGAGCAGTGGAGATCACTGTGGCTGCTCTGTGAGAATAAAATAAGAACAGTAGAGATCATTGTGACTGTTCTGTGAGAATAAGAGCAGTGGAGATCACTGTGGCTGCTCTGTGAGAATAAAGAGAAGTGGAGATCACTGTGGCTGCTTTGTGAGAATAAGAGCAGTGGAGATCGCTGTGGCTGTTCTGTGAGAATAAGAGCAGTGGAGATCACTGTGGCTGTTCTGTGAGAATGAGAGCAGTGGAGATCACTGTGGCTGCTCTGTGAGAATAAGAGCTGTGGAGATCACAATGGCTGCTCTGAGAATAAGAGCAGTGGAGATCAATATGGCTGTTATGTGAGAATAAGAGCAGTGGAGATCACTAGGGCTGCTCTGTGAGAATAGGATCAGTGGAGATCACAATGGCTGCTCTGTGAGAATAAGAGCAGTGGAGATCACTGTGGCTGCTCTGTGAGAATAAAATAAGAACAGTAGAGATCATTGTAACTGTTCTGTGAGAATAAGAGCAGTGGAGATCACTAGGGCTGCTCTGTGAGAATAAGATCAGTGGAGATCACAATGGCTGCTCTGTGAGAATAAGAGCAGTGGAGATCACTGTGACTGCTCTGTGAGAATAAAATAAGAACAGTAGAGATCACTGTGGCTGTTCCGTGAGAATAAGAGCAGTGGAGATCACTGTGGCAGCTCTGTGAGAATGAAATAAGAACAGAGGAGATCACTGTGGCTGTTCTGTGAGAATAAGAGCAGTGGAGATCAATGTGGCTACTCTGTGGAAAAAGAGCAGTGGAGATCACTGTGTCTGTTCCGTGAGAAAAAGAGCAGTGGAGATAACTGTGGCTGCTCTGTGAGAATAAGAGCAGTGGAGATCTCCGTCGCTGCTCTGTGAGTATAAGAGCAGTTGAGATCACTATGGCTGTTCTGTGAGAATAAGAGCAGTGGAGATCACTAGGGCTGCTCTGTGAGAATAAGATCAGTGGAGATCACAATGGCTGCTCTGTGAGAATAAGAGCAGTGGAGATCACTGTGGCTGCTCTGTGAGAATAAAATAAGAACAGTAGAGATCATTGTGACTGTTCTGTGAGAATAAGAGCAGTGGAGATCACTGTGGCTGCTCTGTGAGAATAAAGAGAAGTGGAGATCACTGTGGCTGCTTTGTGAGAATAAGAGCAGTGGAGATCGCTGTGGCTGTTCTGTGAGAATAAGAGCAGTGGAGATCACTGTGGCTGTTCTGTGAGAATAAGAGCAGTGGAGATCACTGTGGCTGCTCTGTGAGAATAAGAGCTGTGGAGATCACAATAGCTGCTCTGAGAATAAGAGCAGTGGAGATCAATATGGCTGTTATGTGAGAATAAGAGCAGTGGCGATCACTGTGGCTGCTCTGTGAGAATAAGAACAGTGGAGATCACTGTGGCTGCTCTGTGAGAATAAGAGCAGTGGAGATCACTGTGGCTGCTCTGTGAGAATAAGAGCAGTGGAGATCACTGTGGCTGCTCTGTGAGAATAAGAACAGTGGAGATCACTGTGGCTGTTCCGTGAGAATAAGAGCAGTGGAGATCACTGTGGCTGCTCTGTGGGAATAAAATAAGAACAGAGGAGATCACTGTGGCTGTTCTGTGAGAATAAGAGCAGTGGAGATCACTGTCGCTGTTCTGTGAGGAAAAAGAGCAGTGGAGATCACTGTGGCTGCTCTGTGAGAATAAGAACAGCGGAGATCACTGTGGCTGCTCTGTGAGAATAAGAGCAGTGGAGATCACTGTGGCTGCTCTGTGAGAATACGAGCAGTGGAGATCACTGTGGCTGTTCTGTGAGAAAAAGAGCAGTGGAGATCACTGTGGCTGCTCTGTGAGAATAAGAACAGTGGAGATCACTGTGGCTGCTCTGTGAGAATAAGAGCAGTGGAGATCACTGTGGCTGCTCTGTGAGAATAAGAGCAGTGGAGATCACTGTGGCTGCTCTGTGAGAATAAGAACAGTGGAGATCACTGTGGCTGTTCCGTGAGAATAAGAGCAGTGGAGATCACTGTGGTTGCTCTGTGGGAATAAAATAAGAACAGAGGAGATCACTTTGGCTGTTCTGTGAGAATAAGAGCAGTGGAGATCACTGTCGCTGTTCTGTGAGAAAAGGAGCAGTGGAGATCACTGTGGCTGCTCTGTGAGAAAACGAGCAGTGGAGATCACTGGCTGCTCTGTGAGAATAAGAGCAGTGGAGATCACTGTAGCTGCTCTGTGAGAATAAGAACAGTGGAGATCACTGTGGCTGCTCTGTGAGAATAAGAGCAGTGGAGATCACTGTGGCTGCTCTGTGAGAATAAGAGCAGTGGAGATAGCTGTGGCTGTTCCGTGAGAATAAGAGCAGTGGACATCACTGTGGCTGCTCTGTGAGAATAAAATAAGAACAGTGGAGATCACTGTGGCTGCTCTGTGAGAAAAGGAGCAGTGGACATCACTGGCTGCTCTGTGAGAATAAGAGCAGTGGAGATCACTGTAGCTGCTCTGTGAGAATAAGAGCAGTGGAGATCACTGTGGCTGCTCTGTGAGAATATGAGCAGTGGAGATCACTGTGGCTGCTCTGTGAGAAGAGCAGTGGAGATCACTGTGGCTGCTCTGTGAGAATATGAGCAGTGGAGATCACTGTGGCTGCTCTGTGAGAATAAGAGCAGTGGAGATCACTGTGGCTGCTCTGTGAGACTAAGAACAGTGGACATCACTGTGGCTGCTCTGTGAGAAAAAGAGCAGTGGAGATCACTGTGGCTGCTCTGTGAGAATACGAGCAGTAGAGATCACTGTGGCTGCTCTGTGAGAATAAGAGCAGTGGAGAGCACTGTGGCTGCTCTGTGAGAATAAAATAAGAACAGTAGAGATCATTGTGACTGTTCTGTGAGAAGAGCAGTGGAGATCACTGTGGCTGCTCTGTGAGAATATGAGCAGTGGAGATCACTGTGGCTGCTCTGTGAGAATAAGAGCAGTGGAGATCACTGTGGCTGCTCTGTGAGAATAAAATAAGAACAGTAGAGATCATTGTGACTGTTCTGTGAGAATAAGAGCAGTGGAGATCACTGTGGCTGCTCTGTGAGAATAAAGAGAAGTGGAGATCACTGTGGCTGCTTTGTGAGAATAAGAGCAGTGGAGATCGCTGTGGCTGTTCTGTGAGAATAAGAGCAGTGGAGATCACTGTGGCTGTTCTGTGAGAATGAGAGCAGTGGAGATCACTGTGGCTGCTCTGTGAGAATAAGAGCTGTGGAGATCACAATGGCTGCTCTGAGAATAAGAGCAGTGGAGATCAATATGGCTGTTATGTGAGAATAAGAGCAGTGGAGATCACTAGGGCTGCTCTGTGAGAATAGGATCAGTGGAGATCACAATGGCTGCTCTGTGAGAATAAGAGCAGTGGAGATCACTGTGGCTGCTCTGTGAGAATAAAATAAGAACAGTAGAGATCATTGTAACTGTTCTGTGAGAATAAGAGCAGTGGAGATCACTAGGGCTGCTCTGTGAGAATAAGATCAGTGGAGATCACAATGGCTGCTCTGTGAGAATAAGAGCAGTGGAGATCACTGTGACTGCTCTGTGAGAATAAAATAAGAACAGTAGAGATCACTGTGGCTGTTCCGTGAGAATAAGAGCAGTGGAGATCACTGTGGCTGCTCTGTGAGAATGAAATAAGAACAGAGGAGATCACTGTGGCTGTTCTGTGAGAATAAGAGCAGTGGAGATCAATGTGGCTACTCTGTGGAAAAAGAGCAGTGGAGATCACTGTGTCTGTTCCGTGAGAAAAAGAGCAGTGGAGATAACTGTGGCTGCTCTGTGAGAATAAGAGCAGTGGAGATCTCCGTCGCTGCTCTGTGAGTATAAGAGCAGTTGAGATCACTATGGCTGTTCTGTGAGAATAAGAGCAGTGGAGATCACTAGGGCTGCTCTGTGAGAATAAGATCAGTGGAGATCACAATGGCTGCTCTGTGAGAATAAGAGCAGTGGAGATCACTGTGGCTGCTCTGTGAGAATAAAATAAGAACAGTAGAGATCATTGTGACTGTTCTGTGAGAATAAGAGCAGTGGAGATCACTGTGGCTGCTCTGTGAGAATAAAGAGAAGTGGAGATCACTGTGGCTGCTTTGTGAGAATAAGAGCAGTGGAGATCGCTGTGGCTGTTCTGTGAGAATAAGAGCAGTGGAGATCACTGTGGCTGTTCTGTGAGAATAAGAGCAGTGGAGATCACTGTGGCTGCTCTGTGAGAATAAGAGCTGTGGAGATCACAATAGCTGCTCTGAGAATAAGAGCAGTGGAGATCAATATGGCTGTTATGTGAGAATAAGAGCAGTGGCGATCACTGTGGCTGCTCTGTGAGAATAAGAACAGTGGAGATCACTGTGGCTGCTCTGTGAGAATAAGAGCAGTGGAGATCACTGTGGCTGCTCTGTGAGAATAAGAGCAGTGGAGATCACTGTGGCTGCTCTGTGAGAATAAGAACAGTGGAGATCACTGTGGCTGTTCCGTGAGAATAAGAGCAGTGGAGATCACTGTGGCTGCTCTGTGGGAATAAAATAAGAACAGAGGAGATCACTGTGGCTGTTCTGTGAGAATAAGAGCAGTGGAGATCACTGTCGCTGTTCTGTGAGGAAAAAGAGCAGTGGAGATCACTGTGGCTGCTCTGTGAGAATAAGAACAGCGGAGATCACTGTGGCTGCTCTGTGAGAATAAGAGCAGTGGAGATCACTGTGGCTGCTCTGTGAGAATACGAGCAGTGGAGATCACTGTGGCTGTTCTGTGAGAAAAAGAGCAGTGGAGATCACTGTGGCTGCTCTGTGAGAATAAGAACAGTGGAGATCACTGTGGCTGCTCTGTGAGAATAAGAGCAGTGGAGATCACTGTGGCTGCTCTGTGAGAATAAGAGCAGTGGAGATCACTGTGGCTGCTCTGTGAGAATAAGAACAGTGGAGATCACTGTGGCTGTTCCGTGAGAATAAGAGCAGTGGAGATCACTGTGGTTGCTCTGTGGGAATAAAATAAGAACAGAGGAGATCACTTTGGCTGTTCTGTGAGAATAAGAGCAGTGGAGATCACTGTCGCTGTTCTGTGAGAAAAGGAGCAGTGGAGATCACTGTGGCTGCTCTGTGAGAAAACGAGCAGTGGAGATCACTGGCTGCTCTGTGAGAATAAGAGCAGTGGAGATCACTGTAGCTGCTCTGTGAGAATAAGAACAGTGGAGATCACTGTGGCTGCTCTGTGAGAATAAGAGCAGTGGAGATCACTGTGGCTGCTCTGTGAGAATAAGAGCAGTGGAGATAGCTGTGGCTGTTCCGTGAGAATAAGAGCAGTGGACATCACTGTGGCTGCTCTGTGAGAATAAAATAAGAACAGTGGAGATCACTGTGGCTGCTCTGTGAGAAAAGGAGCAGTGGACATCACTGGCTGCTCTGTGAGAATAAGAGCAGTGGAGATCACTGTAGCTGCTCTGTGAGAATAAGAGCAGTGGAGATCACTGTGGCTGCTCTGTGAGAATATGAGCAGTGGAGATCACTGTGGCTGCTCTGTGAGAAGAGCAGTGGAGATCACTGTGGCTGCTCTGTGAGAATATGAGCAGTGGAGATCACTGTGGCTGCTCTGTGAGAATAAGAGCAGTGGAGATCACTGTGGCTGCTCTGTGAGAATAAAATAAGAACAGTAGAGATCATTGTGACTGTTCTGTGAGAATAAGAGCAGTGGAGATCACTGTGGCTGCTCTGTGAGAATAAAGAGAAGTGGAGATCACTGTGGCTGCTTTGTGAGAATAAGAGCAGTGGAGATCGCTGTGGCTGTTCTGTGAGAATAAGAGCAGTGGAGATCACTGTGGCTGTTCTGTGAGAATGAGAGCAGTGGAGATCACTGTGGCTGCTCTGTGAGAATAAGAGCTGTGGAGATCACAATGGCTGCTCTGAGAATAAGAGCAGTGGAGATCAATATGGCTGTTATGTGAGAATAAGAGCAGTGGAGATCACTAGGGCTGCTCTGTGAGAATAGGATCAGTGGAGATCACAATGGCTGCTCTGTGAGAATAAGAGCAGTGGAGATCACTGTGGCTGCTCTGTGAGAATAAAATAAGAACAGTAGAGATCATTGTAACTGTTCTGTGAGAATAAGAGCAGTGGAGATCACTAGGGCTGCTCTGTGAGAATAAGATCAGTGGAGATCACAATGGCTGCTCTGTGAGAATAAGAGCAGTGGAGATCACTGTGACTGCTCTGTGAGAATAAAATAAGAACAGTAGAGATCACTGTGGCTGTTCCGTGAGAATAAGAGCAGTGGAGATCACTGTGGCTGCTCTGTGAGAATGAAATAAGAACAGAGGAGATCACTGTGGCTGTTCTGTGAGAATAAGAGCAGTGGAGATCAATGTGGCTACTCTGTGGAAAAAGAGCAGTGGAGATCACTGTGTCTGTTCCGTGAGAAAAAGAGCAGTGGAGATAACTGTGGCTGCTCTGTGAGAATAAGAGCAGTGGAGATCTCCGTCGCTGCTCTGTGAGTATAAGAGCAGTTGAGATCACTATGGCTGTTCTGTGAGAATAAGAGCAGTGGAGATCACTAGGGCTGCTCTGTGAGAATAAGATCAGTGGAGATCACAATGGCTGCTCTGTGAGAATAAGAGCAGTGGAGATCACTGTGGCTGCTCTGTGAGAATAAAATAAGAACAGTAGAGATCATTGTGACTGTTCTGTGAGAATAAGAGCAGTGGAGATCACTGTGGCTGCTCTGTGAGAATAAAGAGAAGTGGAGATCACTGTGGCTGCTTTGTGAGAATACGAGCAGTAGAGATCACTGTGGCTGCTCTGTGAGAATAAGAGCAGTGGAGATCACTGTGGCTGCTCTGTGAGAATAAAATAAGAACAGTAGACATCATTGTGACTGTTCTGTGAGAATAAGAGCAGTGGAGATCACTGTGGCTGCTCTGTGAGAATAAAGAGAAGTGGAGATCACTGTGGCTGCTTTGTGAGAATAAGAGCAGTGGAGATCGCTGTGGCTGTTCTGTGAGAATAAGAGCAGTGGAGATCACTGTGGCTGTTCTGTGAGAATAAGAGCAGTGGAGATCACTGTGGCTGCTCTGTGAGAATAAGAGCTGTGGAGATCACAATAGCTGCTCTGAGAATAAGAGCAGTGGAGATCAATATGGCTGTTCTGTGAGAATAAGAGCAGTGGAGATCACTAGGGCTGCTCTGTGAGAATAAGATCAGTGGAGATCACAATGGCTGCTCTGTGAGAATAAGAGCAGTGGAGATCACTGTGGCTGCTCTGTGAGAATAAAATAAGAACAGTAGAGATCATTGTGACTGTTCTGTGAGAATAAGAGCAGTGGAGATCACTGTGGCTGCTCTGTGAGAATAAAGAGAAGTGGAGATCACTGTGGCTGCTTTGTGAGAATAAGAGCAGTGGAGATCGCTGTGGCTGTTCTGTGAGAATAAGAGCAGTGGAGATCACTGTGGCTGTTCTGTGAGAATAAGAGCAGTGGAGATCACTGTGGCTGCTCTGTGAGAATAAGAGCTGTGGAGATCACAATAGCTGCTCTGAGAATAAGAGCAGTGGAGATCAATATGGCTGTTATGTGAGAATAAGAGCAGTGGCGATCACTGTGGCTGCTCTGTGAGAATAAGAACAGTGGAGATCACTGTGGCTGCTCTGTGAGAATAAGAGCAGTGGAGATCACTGTGGCTGCTCTGTGAGAATAAGAGCAGTGGAGATCACTGTGGCTGCTCTGTGAGACTAAGAACAGTGGACATCACTGTGGCTGCTCTGTGAGAAAAAGAGCAGTGGAGATCACTGTGGCTGCTCTGTGAGAATACGAGCAGTAGAGATCACTGTGGCTGCTCTGTGAGAATAAGAGCAGTGGAGATCACTGTGGCTGCTCTGTGAGAATAAAATAAGAACAGTAGAGATCATTGTGACTGTTCTGTGAGAAGAGCAGTGGAGATCACTGTGGCTGCTCTGTGAGAATATGAGCAGTGGAGATCACTGTGGCTGCTCTGTGAGAATAAGAGCAGTGGAGATCACTGTGGCTGCTCTGTGAGAATAAAATAAGAACAGTAGAGATCATTGTGACTGTTCTGTGAGAATAAGAGCAGTGGAGATCACTGTGGCTGCTCTGTGAGAATAAAGAGAAGTGGAGATCACTGTGGCTGCTTTGTGAGAATAAGAGCAGTGGAGATCGCTGTGGCTGTTCTGTGAGAATAAGAGCAGTGGAGATCACTGTGGCTGTTCTGTGAGAATGAGAGCAGTGGAGATCACTGTGGCTGCTCTGTGAGAATAAGAGCTGTGGAGATCACAATGGCTGCTCTGAGAATAAGAGCAGTGGAGATCAATATGGCTGTTATGTGAGAATAAGAGCAGTGGAGATCACTAGGGCTGCTCTGTGAGAATAGGATCAGTGGAGATCACAATGGCTGCTCTGTGAGAATAAGAGCAGTGGAGATCACTGTGGCTGCTCTGTGAGAATAAAATAAGAACAGTAGAGATCATTGTAACTGTTCTGTGAGAATAAGAGCAGTGGAGATCACTAGGGCTGCTCTGTGAGAATAAGATCAGTGGAGATCACAATGGCTGCTCTGTGAGAATAAGAGCAGTGGAGATCACTGTGACTGCTCTGTGAGAATAAAATAAGAACAGTAGAGATCACTGTGGCTGTTCCGTGAGAATAAGAGCAGTGGAGATCACTGTGGCTGCTCTGTGAGAATGAAATAAGAACAGAGGAGATCACTGTGGCTGTTCTGTGAGAATAAGAGCAGTGGAGATCAATGTGGCTACTCTGTGGAAAAAGAGCAGTGGAGATCACTGTGTCTGTTCCGTGAGAAAAAGAGCAGTGGAGATAACTGTGGCTGCTCTGTGAGAATAAGAGCAGTGGAGATCTCCGTCGCTGCTCTGTGAGTATAAGAGCAGTTGAGATCACTATGGCTGTTCTGTGAGAATAAGAGCAGTGGAGATCACTAGGGCTGCTCTGTGAGAATAAGATCAGTGGAGATCACAATGGCTGCTTTGTGAGAATAAGAGCAGTGGAGATCACTGTGGCTGCTCTGTGAGAATAAAATAAGAACAGTAGAGATCATTGTGACTGTTCTGTGAGAATAAGAGCAGTGGAGATCACTGTGGCTGCTCTGTGAGAATAAAGAGAAGTGGAGATCACTGTGGCTGCTTTGTGAGAATAAGAGCAGTGGAGATCGCTGTGGCTGTTCTGTGAGAATAAGAGCAGTGGAGATCACTGTGGCTGTTCTGTGAGAATAAGAGCAGTGGAGATCACTGTGGCTGCTCTGTGAGAATAAGAGCTGTGGAAATCACAATAGCTGCTCTGAGAATAAGAGCAGTGGAGATCACTGTGGCTGCTCTGAGAATAAGAGCAGTGGAGATCAATATGGCTGTTATGTGAGAATAAGAGCAGTGGAGATCACTAGGGCTGCTCTGTGAGAATAGGATCAGTGGAGATCACAATGGCTGCTCTGTGAGAATAAGAGCAGTGGAGATCACTGTGGCTGCTCTGTGAGAATAAAATAAGAACAGTAGAGATCATTGTAACTGTTCTGTGAGAATAAGAGCAGTGGAGATCACTAGGGCTGCTCTGTGAGAATAAGATCAGTGGAGATCACAATGGCTGCTCTGTGAGAATAAGAGCAGTGGAGATCACTGTGACTGCTCTGTGAGAATAAAATAAGAACAGTAGAGATCACTGTGGCTGTTCCGTGAGAATAAGAGCAGTGGAGATCACTGTGGCTGCTCTGTGAGAATGAAATAAGAACAGAGGAGATCACTGTGGCTGTTCTGTGAGAATAAGAGCAGTGGAGATCAATGTGGCTACTCTGTGGAAAAAGAGCAGTGGAGATCACTGTGTCTGTTCCGTGAGAAAAAGAGCAGTGGAGATAACTGTGGCTGCTCTGTGAGAATAAGAGCAGTGGAGATCTCCGTCGCTGCTCTGTGAGTATAAGAGCAGTTGAGATCACTATGGCTGTTCTGTGAGAATAAGAGCAGTGGAGATCACTAGGGCTGCTCTGTGAGAATAAGATCAGTGGAGATCACAATGGCTGCTCTGTGAGAATAAGAGCAGTGGAGATCACTGTGGCTGCTCTGTGAGAATAAAATAAGAACAGTAGAGATCATTGTGACTGTTCTGTGAGAATAAGAGCAGTGGAGATCACTGTGGCTGCTCTGTGAGAATAAAGAGAAGTGGAGATCACTGTGGCTGCTTTGTGAGAATAAGAGCAGTGGAGATCGCTGTGGCTGTTCTGTGAGAATAAGAGCAGTGGAGATCACTGTGGCTGTTCTGTGAGAATAAGAGCAGTGGAGATCACTGTGGCTGCTCTGTGAGAATAAGAGCTGTGGAGATCACAATAGCTGCTCTGAGAATAAGAGCAGTGGAGATCAATATGGCTGTTATGTGAGAATAAGAGCAGTGGCGATCACTGTGGCTGCTCTGTGAGAATAAGAACAGTGGAGATCACTGTGGCTGCTCTGTGAGAATAAGAGCAGTGGAGATCACTGTGGCTGCTCTGTGAGAATAAGAGCAGTGGAGATCACTGTGGCTGCTCTGTGAGAATAAGAACAGTGGAGATCACTGTGGCTGTTCCGTGAGAATAAGAGCAGTGGAGATCACTGTGGCTGCTCTGTGGGAATAAAATAAGAACAGAGGAGATCACTGTGGCTGTTCTGTGAGAATAAGAGCAGTGGAGATCACTGTCGCTGTTCTGTGAGGAAAAAGAGCAGTGGAGATCACTGTGGCTGCTCTGTGAGAATAAGAACAGCGGAGATCACTGTGGCTGCTCTGTGAGAATAAGAGCAGTGGAGATCACTGTGGCTGCTCTGTGAGAATACGAGCAGTGGAGATCACTGTGGCTGTTCTGTGAGAAAAAGAGCAGTGGAGATCACTGTGGCTGCTCTGTGAGAATAAGAACAGTGGAGATCACTGTGGCTGCTCTGTGAGAATAAGAGCAGTGGAGATCACTGTGGCTGCTCTGTGAGAATAAGAGCAGTGGAGATCACTGTGGCTGCTCTGTGAGAATAAGAACAGTGGAGATCACTGTGGCTGTTCCGTGAGAATAAGAGCAGTGGAGATCACTGTGGTTGCTCTGTGGGAATAAAATAAGAACAGAGGAGATCACTTTGGCTGTTCTGTGAGAATAAGAGCAGTGGAGATCACTGTCGCTGTTCTGTGAGAAAAGGAGCAGTGGAGATCACTGTGGCTGCTCTGTGAGAAAACGAGCAGTGGAGATCACTGGCTGCTCTGTGAGAATAAGAGCAGTGGAGATCACTGTAGCTGCTCTGTGAGAATAAGAACAGTGGAGATCACTGTGGCTGCTCTGTGAGAATAAGAGCAGTGGAGATCACTGTGGCTGCTCTGTGAGAATAAGAGCAGTGGAGATAGCTGTGGCTGTTCCGTGAGAATAAGAGCAGTGGACATCACTGTGGCTGCTCTGTGAGAATAAAATAAGAACAGTGGAGATCACTGTGGCTGCTCTGTGAGAAAAGGAGCAGTGGACATCACTGGCTGCTCTGTGAGAATAAGAGCAGTGGAGATCACTGTAGCTGCTCTGTGAGAATAAGAGCAGTGGAGATCACTGTGGCTGCTCTGTGAGAATATGAGCAGTGGAGATCACTGTGGCTGCTCTGTGAGAAGAGCAGTGGAGATCACTGTGGCTGCTCTGTGAGAATATGAGCAGTGGAGATCACTGTGGCTGCTCTGTGAGAATAAGAGCAGTGGAGATCACTGTGGCTGCTCTGTGAGACTAAGAACAGTGGACATCACTGTGGCTGCTCTGTGAGAAAAAGAGCAGTGGAGATCACTGTGGCTGCTCTGTGAGAATACGAGCAGTAGAGATCACTGTGGCTGTTCTGTGAGTATAAGAGCAGTTGAGATCACTATGGCTGTTCTGTGAGAATAAGAGCAGTGGAGATCACTAGGGCTGCTCTGTGAGAATAAGATCAGTGGAGATCACAATGGCTGCTCTGTGAGAATAAGAACAGTGGAGATCGCTGTGGCTGTTCTGTGAAAATAAGAGCAGTGGAGATCATTGTGGCTGCTCTGTAAGAATAAGAGCAGTGGAGATTACTGTGGCTGCTCTGTGAAAATACGAGCAGTGGGGATCACTGTGGCTGCTCTGTGAGAATAAGAGCAGTGGAAATCACTGTGGCTGTTCTGTGAGAATAAGAGCAGTGGAGATAACTGTGGCTGCTCTGTGAGAATAAGGCCATTTCTGTACACCAGGGATACTCATTGCTGGCCCTGGAGGCCAGTAGTGCTGCTGGTTTTCATCCTTCCCCTCTAATCAGGTACCGATTTAAATCTCCTGCCAGAGGCATCGATCAATTAACGACGTAGTAAAGTAAACTAGCAGTACTACTGGCCAGATTTGAGTATCCCTGCTGTACACCGTTCAGATAAGATGATATTTTTAATGTTTATGTGCTTGCAGGAGTTCATTCAGGCCAAACCCGTTTATAACCCCAGTCGTTTTATTGGGTCGGACATTCCTGCACCTTTCTTCATGAGCATGAGCATTCCACCACGGCATCCCTCCCCAGCAGGCCTTGCTGCATTGGGTGTGGCTCCTGGACCCAGGTCCGACGGGAAAGAGCAGTCTAAGATCAGCGCCCACATCAGTGAGATGGAGGCTGAAATTCCCACGGAAACACAAAGTGGAAGCAGAAGACCATGAGGTCCACATAAACACACGAGCACTAATCTCATTGTTGACTGTATTCAAAGGAAACTGTTTTAAGTGTAGCAAATCTAGCAAATATATTTATTCTTTTGTTCCTTCAAGGGCCAAACTCATTTCCTTCAAATATGAATGTCTTCATTTGTTATTGACCAGATTGGTCTCTGATATCATTTGTAATGATTGTTCCCAAAATACTGTTTTGCCACTGTCCTTGAAGCAGGTTTTTCATAAAAAATTTAAACCATCAATTCCCTGGTTAGAGTGGCACATTTTTAAATCCTACCATAAGTAAACAAGCACTAACAAGGTCAAAGGTGGCTCCCATACATGTTTTTAACTATATTTCTACGTAGATACATTAAACCATTGAACCATTTACCATCTCAAATAGGAAAAAAGGTGATTCGACAGTAAAAAGGCGATTCAGATGCTGGAAAGCATAAAGCTGAAAATAAGAGGCAAAAATGATCCGTCTGGCCATTTTTATTTGGTAAATATAAAACTGCAGTTGGGTGGGGGGGGTTAAGTGGAGGTGGAGAGGGTCTGCAGGCTGGTCTTCACAGTCACCAGGTTCTGTTTCCAGGAGTTGAGGCTGTCGTAGAGCTGCTGCCACTGCTGTTTCCCGAAGGTCCTGTGTGTGCTGTGGCTGCAGGAGAGAGAAGAGATGGATCAGAACACAACTACTGCATTCGCTTTAGTGTTCAGCATTCTTTTAGCATTTGCTTTAGTGTTCAGCATTCCTTTAGCGTTTGCTTAGTGTTCGCCATACGCTTTATCTTTCAGCATTCCTTTAGCGTTCGCCATACGTTTTAGTTTTCAGCAATCATGGCAACATTCTTCAACAAAGCTAAGCGTTAACAACAAAGTACTTCCATTGGAATATAGTACTCTGAGCATTTGTAAGCTAATCTCAACTTGGCAATGATTTTTGTGTTAGTATCATATTTATTTATTCCAAAATAAATATGATACTGGTATCCACCCCCATTACTAGCTTCTTAAATTACAGGAATGTAACTAACCTAAAGTGAGGCAACCCATTTATAGATTTCCTGTGTGAACTGGACCACCCTGCTTAAAAACAGCCTTCCAATTGGCTGTTAAAACATAAAGGTTCCGATGCAGCAATAACAAAGGAAATGTTGTGTAGGTACAATAGCCTGCTGCGTTGTGGGGATGCTCTCCGTAGCCTTGACTGAGCCACCCAAACCCCACAGGGCACATTAATATTCCACACCTGGCTGGGTCATTAAGGGAAGTGTGCTGGAAAAAAAGGCCTCTTTTTCATTACAGCTGCTAATTACATTCCTGCGTAAATTTTATCAAATGATAAATTACCGGATTTAAACTGCGGGCAAATAGCGTGCTGTTACTGCTGGCCCCGTTGTGCATAAACAAGATGCAAAGAGTGGTACTTACCTCACCACAACTTTGCGCTGCGTCTGGTCAATTTTGCAGTAAACCATCTTGGTTCGAACAGCTAAAAATAAATTTTAAATAAATAAATGATACATATTTAAATTTAAAAAGGGGGTTGGGGGGGATAGTGGACAGACATTCAGTGTGAAACGCCTGGCACATTGACAAGTATGTGTCACTGGTACGAAGCAGTCTTCAAAGTAAACACACTTAGAAGCAATGCTCCACCAGTGAATGTTACAGTTGAGAAACCTGCCAGTGCAGCTCCTTGAACTTATTTTTACAAAAACATCCTGTTTTCAGAGACGGATACAGAAGCGTTTGGACTTTGACGGCGCTCGCTGGCGCTTCAACAAATAACCCAGAGGACGTTAAAAAAATGTATACAAATCAGTCCAACAACGAAAACTCACCGTCGATGACGAAAGCCTCCACATCATCTTCAGCGATCAGCAGCTCTTGCTCCATGGTGTGGAAAGAGATCTCCTTGAATTCCACGGCCATTCCCATGAATGTGAGAAGCCTCATCTTGGCCATGTTCTGCTCATGTGAAAGACCTAAAAAAATAATAAAATAATGGACATGTAGGATCAATAAAGGAACCAATTAAAATAAACATTAAAAAAACTGAATGATTAAAGTCACTGCACCCTACCTACTCTATATTCTGAGACGATCACCTTAATTAACAAGGGGGAAAACACCTTGGACAAATTCTATAAAATTAATTAACACTAATTACCTAATTACATACAGGTTGATCTGGCACTGCATCAAAATAAATTTAGTGGGAAGGGGGGAAAAAAACAACTCATTTGCACTCTGAATACCGTGCACAACTATAACTGGGCTTAATTAGAATATACAAGCAACAAGAATCAATTAATGCACATTAACCCTAATTAACAAATGCAAATAAGCTGCTCATTAAGTTTATGTTCTTTGAGGAGACCACTGTGACTAGATGTACACATGTTAGGGCGATACAGCTGACGAAGTATGCTCTTGCATCTGGACCCAACCCAATGAGATGAACAAGTTCATATTTTATGCGGTTAACTGAAGCGAATGTTTGCATTGCATTTTTGGCACAATCTCGCTTAAAAGTTGCTTATTCATCCACGCTCTAATTATCACCAAGTTAAAGAGTTAAATGCCCCGTAGCAGCATCCACTTCAATTTGCTTTTACAATTTCTCAAGAGCAAAAGGCATCAGGAACAAGAACATTCACAATATTAAGTTTGTGCAGTTATGAACCTGCATCTGAACATTTCTTCCTGTAATTACCAATTCAAAGAAGCAAATATTTGTATGGCTATCGGTGGAGTGAGGTGACAGGCGGTGATTATATTTTAATGAAAAACTGTAAAGACAAAAATCACATCTGAACAGCATCAAACTCCAAAACAATACTTCTCCTAAAATAGCACCCTCTAACAAAGATCCTTTTTTTAACAGCATCTCAAGATGCACCTTTTTTGGTTGAACAACCCCCTCTGAGAGCTCTAGAGGTCGTCAAAAAATCTAAATACACTTACTGATTATTAATATGTCAAAATGTTAATGCCGTAATAAAGAACTCTTATGCGTTTGAGTGGCTCTGCCTGCAGCACTGACCCTTATCTGGGGGGGCAGTATGGAAAGCGCTAAGTTTAATACGCACTCTGGATTATGGAGCAGCGCTCCTTTGAAACAGTCAATTACACATGGCTGAGGGAGTGCCCTGGTGTTAATTACTACTCATTTTTATATATTGTGTAAATAAAGGGGCTGCTGACACTCGCATTCCATCAGTGCGTCCTGAGGGCCACAGCAAATTAGCTGGGGCGTTGCCTGCTCCGGGGCACTGCCTGCTCCAGGGCACTGCCTGCTCCAGTGCGCTGCCTGCTCCAGCGCGCCTGGCCCAGCTCGCCTAACGCTGGAACAACACTCTGCTGGAGAGGGCAGGCAGGCAGGAAACCGCTCCGGGTCCAACGACACCACCTGCGCTGCCATGCTTGTGGACTATTTGCTTAAAACGGTGGTTTTCAAACTGTCCTGGGGTTCCTTGTATGCTGGATTTTGTTACAACCAAGCTCACTTCAGGCTGTTGAACACACGCAAACGCAAAAAGTTCTTTCATAATTTGTTCCTTAAACTTAACACAATGCAGTGTTTGGCTCATTATGTGCGGTCTTTGAATTCTTCATTATCTACCAAATGGTTAGTTTTAGTGGCCTGGTGTTCACACTTTCACCAATTATTAACTTACTGATTCACCTCAGTATTTAATTTGATCAGTTAAATATATATATTTTTTAACGTCTTTATGTAATCATTTGCAATATTGCACAATGTGAACATGGGACTTTTATTCTTCATGCCATGCATAGCTATTTTTTTACATGATGTGGTTTATGAGGGTAAATAATCCCTCAAAATAAGTGTAATTAAAGGGTAATTCCACCCAAAAACAACATTAACCTTATTGAACAGATCAAGCGCAACTAATTAAGTCTTTCTTTGTGGCTGGCCTAAAAAAGATCTGTACTGAGTTATTTGAATATAAAGTTGAAAATTCTGTCATTTTGACGTATACGTCTACGACTTCCTCGTTTTTGAAAGACTACAGTATTTTCAAGTAAGCGTGTAATTTACATAGCAAGTAGGCGGAGCCAGCAAGGGAAGAATTGCTGCCTGTATCTCACCATTCTGAATAGGGACGGGACACATCGTAGATCAAGCTAGCCATCATTGCTATTTTATTATAATGTCAGAAAATTACATTGATAGGCTACGTTATTTCCAAAAGGTGTTTTGGCAAACGAAACCAAACAGGACTCGAGTGCTGTCGGTTACAGAGTGGAGCTCCTCCGGTATTCCCCAATTCCCTATAGCCTACATCTTCCTCTGCCTTATTGAATCACCTGGTAAGGAATCATGCCAACTAACATTACATTATGATCCATAACCATTAAGTAGACTAACATTAGCTAGTTGACCATAATTGAACGGTTTCACTCTGAGCAATCGATTACAGAAGCAATGTATTTTTTCTGGGCTAGTGCATTAGCTGTTATTAGCAACAGGTTTCTTGGCATAAAAGAAATTGGTTTTAAATTGGTTTCAGTGTGGGTTGCAGCTCAATCCAAAGGTATAACCACATGCATCTAGTCGCAGTGGGTGCTGTAATAAAAATCGCATTCAGTAGCTACTTACCCAGGGAATCGATGAAGTCTTTGTTGTTCTGGTAGAACTTGACGTATGACGCTAGCTTTGCACTGACAAAGATGGTCAAGAGCTGGTAGAGGAAAATTATCTGCTTTATTAGATGCAAGAAGACCGTTATTCAAAAGGTCCTGAGTGTGCAAATACATTTCATGTTACTAATGCATAACAGAAACATGAAACATGAACCCAATTATTTAAGGAACCCGAACTGAAGATACAGACGAGACCCTGAACACGCACAGCGGGTTTGTGGTGATAGCGGTGTTCCAAGTAGCGGTTATCGGCAAGCTCTGCCCTACGCAACACTTTGATAGACAAGGACCAAGCGGCAGAGCTGTTTCCATACTCACGTCATGGATCAGTTCCCCTTCCAAGAAACGCACTGGCTTCAGGGCTAAGAGGTGGTCAAACAGGAAGGTGTTCGGGTCTTTCAACGCCCGGACAATGCACCTGAGGGAAAGAAAGCATGCTTACTGAGAAAGCAGCCTTACCCATCATCGGGACTGGACTGTCATGCAATTAGAAAAGCTAAGTCCAACTATGCAATAAAACTGGAACATCAGTTCTCAACCAACAACACCAGGTCAATATGGAAAACCCTTAAGGACATAACAAATTACAAAAAACAACCCCCCCCCCCCCCCCCCCCCCCCCCCCCCCTCCTGATGACCCTAACCTCCCAGACAATTTAAATGAACATTTTGCCAGGTTTGAAGATTCTGCCATTCCTCTACAGCCTCCTTTCTACATCCAGACAGGGTCAGCTCTGCTGTGCTCAGGCACTGTGCAGCTCAATTGGCCCCGATATTTACTAATATCTAAAACATCTCTCTAAGCTAATGTACAGTTCCACAGCGTCTCAAACTCTCCACCATTACTCCTGTGCCAAAGATCTCCAAGATCACCTGCCTCAATGACTAAAGACCAGTTGCCCTTACATCCGTGGCCATGAAAGCATTCGAGCGCATCATTCTCCCCTATCTGAAATCCCGCACCTCCCCATTAATGGACCCATACCAGTTTTGCCAGTTACCAATCCAACCAGTCTGTTGAGGATGCAGTCAACATCGCAATCCACCACACATTGCAACATCTGGAGTCACCAAACACCTACACACACATTCTGTTCATTGACTTCAGCTCAGCCTTCAACACCATCAACCCACTCAAACTTTTCACCTTACTTCTGGATATGAATATCGACCCAACGATATGCCACTGGATCCTTAAGATCTTCAAATACGCTGATGACACAACCATAGTAGGCCTCATCTCCAACAATAACGAAACCCATTACCATAGAGAGGTGGCCCACACTGTCACTTAGTGTGAGAACAACAACCTCCTACTCAACCCCAAAACCCCCATACAAATCAAAGAAGAACCTATCACTATCACCGACTCTTTCAAATTCCTTGGCACATTCATCAGCAATAAACTTAAATGGAAGACAAACACGGATTGCATCATTGCAAAAGCCCAACAAGGACTCTACTTTCTCAGACAGCTCAAGAAATACCGGATCAAGCATCAACTTCTCATTCAGTTTCTCATCATTGAGAGCATTCTCACCTCGTCAATTACAGTCTGGTATGGAAACTCACAGCCACACACAAAAAACTACAGCGCATCGTCAACAAGGCATCCAAAATCATTGGCACCCCCCTCCCCTCAGTTGAATCACTTTACACTCAAAGAACAACAAAACAAGCAAAGAAAATCACCTCTGACCCCTCACATCCCGCTCACTACCTATTCCAGCTCCTGCCCTCTGGAAGGCGCTATAGGTCACTGTCCACCAAAACGTCACGTTTCTTCCCAGCTGCTATCAGTACTCTGAACTCCTCCCTCTAATCCCTCAATCTATGGACCTAGAGGACTCGCACTGCACTGTGTGCACTTCTTTATGTACTTGTGTTGTAATATATGTTGATTGTTTGCTGTTGTCCTATTTATGTATGATGCAGAGCTTAACATGCTGTACTGACCACAAATTCCACCGGCCTTGGTCGTGTGGCTAATAAAGATTTAAACAATCTAAAAAAAAAATAATTAAATCTAATCAAATCACTAGGGCTATGCTTTGCCTACAGTCAGTTCCTCAACAAAGCACATCCCTGTGTTCTGTTCATTATTCTGATTATACAGGCGGGGCAGTATATTCAGCAAATGCAGCCATTTACCAGACCACTGGCTAAAATCTGATTCCAGTTTGGTTCGGTTTGGTTTTGGAAAATAATCTCGGTTTTCTGGAGGGCATTATAACATGGTTAACCTGCACACACACCGGCCCTACCCATCCATGTTAAATAGCCACAGACAGGCTGAATCTGGAGGGCATTATCACATGGTTAACCCCTTCGCGCAGATTTGTTTATTTTCATAATTTAAGTAAAAATAAAGTGCCACAAATGCAAAGAAACTTTGGAGTAAGTCATTTTTCCAACAATTGTTTACAGACAGATAATCTCACTTTTAATTGACTATATCAACTCCAGTGGGTCAGGAGTTTACATACACTAAGTTGACTGTGCCTTTAAATTTTTAATATTTGGTTGCATATCCTTTGCATGTCATGACTTCCTGATGTCTGTGACCCAACAACATCAAAAGATGTTTTGATATCTTATTTTCTGGTACTCTTACAAGCGATACTATAACGTCTCTGCATTTGAATGGATCTCTATGGGAATTGGGGGGTGGGACTAGATTTAAGATTTGTTTTGTCCATTATAAAGCATATACATTTGCTCCTTCTGATGGTTTAAGTTAAAAACATTGATATCACAGTGTTGCATACACCTAAATATGTTGCCTAATCAATCTCTCTTGTACCACAATAAAACATCACTTTTCCCTGTACTCTACAGTATGTTTACTTTTGCCCCGGGAGTGCATTTTTCTGTAGTTATAATTGTTTTTTAATGTTCCTATTCATAATGACTCCAAGGAAAAATTTTACATTAATCTACCACATATCAGCACACAGTGAATTGGAATGAGCATTTGCCATGCCCTAAGTATATACGCCATAGCCTATATTATGCACAATAACATGAAAATAAAAGTATTCCGCCATCTGCAAAATGCTGCCAAATGTTCTATCTTCAATGAAAATCGGTAGCCTACATCAAAAATAAAATGAACGATTGCACTACAGTATGTGAAACGCACTCACAATGCGAAAATAACAATAGGCCTATCAATATTGGAAAGAGAGTGCAAGTGGAAAAAACGAATGTTCATATGTAGCCAGTGAGACCAACCGCATTTTAGATGCAAAAATACTTACATATCGGGAAAGGGAATACTCCCCTCGCTAATGCCTTTTCTATAGAGTTTGTGTCATACTAGACCGTTAAAAAGGAAAACTGCCATTACGCTGTCCTGCAATTAATTTTTCAAAGCACAAAATAAGATGTTGCATATACAGCTGCTTAGGTTATAATGTACTGTATTGGATAAAAGAGCCGACAAGTAAACCAGAATGAACTGTAATGAATGAGGCTTGCAGGGCATGGGGGGTATTAAGAGTCGACGTTTCAGATAGTGTAATAGCGGTATAAAGTGTTGTATATTTTTCAAACGGATTGTGCCAGACAATAAATGACCACTGAATTTTGAAAGAAACATCTCTATCTGTAAAACCAATGGTAGGATTGTATATTTATTTCATATTTAGTAGCAAATATTAATTATAGAATACGTGGTACGAGACAATTTCACATTTTTATTTTGCATTTGAGTGAGCAGGGCTTTTCACGGCATTTTTGGCACACAATCAGGCCATTGTTGGGTTTATCTTGTTGCTATGACAGAATTAAAATTTTATATGATGAATAAATATATTTATGAACTCACACATAGAAGCTATTATCCACTACGTCACGCATGGGTAGGTATAGACTGGGTGGGGGGGTTCTTGATAAATGGACTTGCTACGGGAAAATAGTGACAGTTAGAAACTCTCTATTCAGCAGTTGTCACAAATCGTCTACCAATAAAGTTAAAACACAGAGTTTGTGATTTCCGCTAATAGTTTGGCTGCAGGAGCAACAAATGTCTCAGTTGAGCAAAATGATGCCGCTGGCGGCATTATCACTAGGCATCTGTGCAATTTTTTTTTTTTTTTTTTTGCATTTTTCCAAGTTTCTTTGCATTTGTGGAACTTTATTTTGACAGATTTATTTTCATAATTTAAGTTTGTATTGCAAATGGTACATCTGTCATGCAGCCAAACTTTTAGTGGAAATCACAAACTCTGTGTTTTAACTTTATTGGTAGACGATTCGTGACAATTTTGCTGAATAGAGTTCCTACGTGTCACTATTTTCCTGTAGCAAGTCCATTTAACAAGAACCCCCCCACCCAGTCTATACCTAACCATGCGTGACATAGTGGATAATAGCTTCTATGTGTGAGTTCATAAATATATTTATTCATCATACAAAATTAGAATTCTGTCATAGCAACAAGATAAACCCAACAATAGCCTGATCGTATGCCAAAAAAGCCATGAAAAGCCCTGCTCATTCAGATGCAAAATAAACATGTGAAATTATTCTCATTGTATCACGTATTCTACTATGAATATCTGCTACTAAATATGAAGAGATGTTCCGTTCAAAATTCAGTGGTCATTTATTGTCTGGTACAATCCGTTTGAGAAATATACAACACTTTATACCGCTATTAAACTATCTGAAACGTCGACTTGTAATACCCCCCATGCCCTGCAAGCCCATCTCATTCATTGCAGTTCATTCGGGTTTAATTGTCAGCTCTTTTATCTAATGGAGTACATTATAACCTTAGCAGCGGTATATGCAATGTCTTATTTTGTGCTTTGAAAAATTAATTGCAGGTCAGCGTAACGGCAGTTTTCGTTTAAGGGTCTAGTATTACACAATCTCTATAGAAAACGCATTAGGGAGGGGAGTATTCCATTTCCCGATTTATAAGTATTTTTGCGTCAAAAATGCAGTTGGTCTCGCTGGCTAAATATATACGTTTGTTTTTCCACTCTAGCACTATCTTTCCAATATGATTGATAGGCCTATTGTTATATTCGCATTTTGAGTGCATTTCACATACTGTGGGGCAAACGTTAAATTTATTTTTGATGCAGGCTACCAATTTTCATTGAAGAATACTATTTTATTTTCATGTTATCGTACATAATATAGGCTATGGTGTATATACTGTAAATGCTCATTCCAATTTACTGTGCGCTGATATGTGATAGATTCATGTAAAATTTTTCCTTGGAGTCATTATGAATAGGAACATTAAAAAATATATATTTTTTAAAACTACAGAAAAATGCAATCCCAGGGCAAAAGTGTACATACTGTAGAGTATAGGGAAAAGTGATGTTTTATTGAGGTAGGAAGAGTGAATGATTAGGCAACATATTTAGGTGGATGTAACACTGATGTTATGTTTTTATCTTAAACCATCAAAAGGAGCAAATGTATATGCTTTATAATGGTGCAGTGGATAGCACTGTCGCCTCACAGCAAGATGATCCCGGGCTCGAATCCCAGATGTGACCTTTCTGTGTGGAGTTTGCATGTTCTCCCCGTGTCTGCGTGGCTTTCCTCCGGGTACTCCGGTTTCCTCCCGCAATTCAGACATGCAGGTTAGGCTAATTGGGGGGGGGGGGGGGGGGGGGGGGGGGGGCATTAATAGGGCGTTGCTGTTGAAGAGCATGTGTGCTCAGTCAACCTACCGTGTATAAATAAAGGTAAATAAATAAAATAATGGACAAAACAACCTTTATTCATTTTATGACATGTTATGCATAGGAGTTTTGGACCCATAGATATCTACCCCCTATACTGATGAAAATATAGTAATTCCCACTTGAAAATAATGCAAAAGTGAGTTTTATGAGCCAAAACTGTTGATTTGTAGTTAAATATATCATAATTTCGTTTATTTAGAGCAGTGCACAATTTAGCCATTTGGATAGATTTGGAGACACTAATGGACAACAGGGTACACTGCCTATACATCATACACCTTTAGTAGTTCTGCATATCATCCTCAGATTTGTACACTTGTAGAAGAACTTGTTTCACTTATGTAGCTCTCAGTATTCTGTTGCAAACTAAAGAAAAACCTTTTTTTTTTTTTTTTTTTTTGCATTTTTCCAAAGTTTCTTTGCATTTGTGGCACTTTATTTTGACTTAAATTATGAAAATAAACAAATCTAAGTTGGTATTGTAAATGGTACACCTGTCTTGTTTCATTTAAGCCATTTACCGAGTTTATGTGATGCTCACATCTGGAGTTATAAAGCTTTAAACAGAGCACCCCCTAAGTAGGTGAGAATTGACCAAATTTGCCATCTGCACGAAGGGGTTAAATAGGCGCACACAGGCTGAACGTAGCGGCATTATCACCTGTGAGCGTCGACCCGGGCCTGAGAAGCATTGTCCTCTGTGTAGCTACCCAACAGCTCCACCATCACTTTAGCAGCTGGCTCACTGTAAAAATACAAATTCAAATTCAAAAACATACAAATTCAGTGCTCTGCAGTTTGAGCCATTTCAAGAATCAGACCAAGACACATTCTAATTATTTTAACCTTTAATTCCAATAAAAATGCTTAAATCCTGCAGATACCTAAGAAATTAAAACATTATCAACCAAAACAGTCATGTGAAAGAAAGTCTGTTATGAACACTGGAAATAATGGATGCTTCTTGTAAAAATGGTAAATCTCCAGGAATTCTACTGGCATATAAATGGGTAAAACATCAAGTAATTTAGTGTTATAAAACCTGATTCTGATGTAGAAGTAGGTTAGTGTACTGACTGGAAAAGATATAAGTTCAGTGCAATACACTGACATGTTTCTCAGAAAACCTGTAAAAACAATTGTGCATGCACGCACCATGGATGATCCCCAGTGTCTGGCATCTGTTAAGGTACTGTTCTCGTGCATGGATGGCCCCACAGACTGGTATCAGTTAAGGCACTGTATTGTGTATTGATGGGCCCCACAGTCTGATATGTTAAGGCACTGTTCTAAGTGTATGAATGGCCCCCACAGTCTGGTATCGGTTAAGGCACTGTTCTCGTGCATGGATGAACCCCACAGTCTGGTATCTGTTAAGGCACTGTTCTTGTGAATGGATGGCCCCCATGTTCAGGTATTAAGGCACTGTTCTAGTGTGTGTATGGACCCCACAGTTTAGTATCTGTTAAGGCACTGTTCTATTGCATGGATGGGCCCCACGGTCTGGTATCTGTTAAGGCACTGTTCTTGTGTACGGATGGACCCCACCGTCTGGTATCTGTTAAGGCACTGTTCTTATGTTCGGATGGCCCCCATGGTCTGCTATCTGTTAAAGGGATAGTTCGGAATTTTGGACGTCGTCTCAATTACGACTTACCCATGATGTAGTTGATTGATGGAAACCATTTTCGGCTAATTCCATGCTGTCCCTTCTTTTAGACATACACACGTTGCTAATGCTAGCACAACTCTATGGTAACCGGTAGCATCCACTACTAAACACACTTAAACACTCCACAGTGCACCCAAAGCAAATAAAATACGACGACAGTCTATCGGGGTTATTTTGAGTGTTTATGCCATCATTTTTTAAGTCAAACTATCGTTGAATCCTTTACTTTGTGCTGACCTATATTCTCTGTGGAAGTACGTATGAGTTGCGCTAGAATTAGCAACGTGTGTACATCCAAAAGAAGGGACAGCATGGAATTAGCTGAAAATGGTCAACTACAATCATGGGTAAGTCGTAATTGAGACATTATGTCCAAAATTCCGAACTATCCCTTTAAGGCTCTGTTCTAGTGTATTGATGGACCCCACAGTCTGGTATCTGTTAAGGCACTGTTCTAGTGCATGGATGGCCCCCATGGTCTGGTATTGAATCCAGATCACACCAGTGCTGACCATAGCCAGCAGCCCTGCAAGGCAACACATAATTGGCTCGAGCATCACTAGGGTTGCAAAGGGCCGGAAAATTTCCGGAGATTTACCATGGGAAGTTAAGCTCTGGAATTTTTTTTGGCAAAAGTTAGTCTATAACATGGAACTTAAAGTTAGTTGGAAAATACACAACTGCAATTCTAGATCTTGCAGCATGCTTTGGTTAAAACAACCCAATTTAATGCGAATTCAGTTGAATTTCAACCCTGCATTGTGCATTCTTCCATAGAGTACTCAAGTGACTACGTCACTCTGGTTTCGGAAGTGACTTCCCCATTCATTAAGACCATAGACATTAACTAAAACTTACTTTTAAACAATTTCTAGTGATTATGTCTAAATATGTTTTAAATTATGAAATGGTTAGCTATAGTTTAATTACTTCAAGGACATGATGCAGACCAAAAAATTTTTTTTTTTTAATTTAAAGTTGATATTTGCGCGGCTAAATATTTCCCCCACTTCTTCCTGTAAACGCTGTGTGTCGTTTTGGTGATGCGTACCTGCACTGGCAGGCAGTGGAAAAAAGTTTTTCCTCCAATTACATTGCTCAATTTTCAACTTGACCTCAACATCAATGTGAGTGACAGCTAGCTACTTAGGTTGCTCACAGTAGAAAGTTAGCAACTGTCAGTGCGAACTGCGAACAAAATGGGACGAAAGTGCTTGTTTGGGTGTGAGAGTCCTTGCACGCTATTTAGTTTCCCCACAAACGCATTGCTAGAAAATTGCTAGAATCTGGCCACATGAATGAGGCTGCAATCTGCTCGAGCTCAAGGATCTGTAATTTGCATTTTGAGAATTATTTATTCACGAATTGCTGTCCAGGTGGGGTTTGGGAGCTTCTACTCCCTCACTGAGTTGGCCATTCCCACCATCATCCACTACAATGGTCCCTCACTCCCTTTGAAAGTAAATGACTAATTAGCATTTCTGTATAACGTTATATTTAATTTACCATCGGAAATAGCAAAGTTAGCTATAACTCCTTATATATCATCTTGCTATGCAGCCAGAAACGAGAGAGGTTGCATGTCAGTGTGAGACTTAATGGGTTACATCGCTGTCGAAACTGGTCTGAAACTGAGGCAGGTGCCCAGGAGAAGTAAAGGTAGGCTAATAATGTTAGCTGAGCTAATATTCTTATTTATAATGGCTGTTTTTCATTCATTTCTGTCGTTCGAGGTAACTTAGGCACGTCTGCAAATAAAGTTTGGGTGTGTCTGCTTTCTTTTACTAACGTTACGCACGGCTCGCTGGGAACTGCTGCCTCTAAGTTAGGTGTAACGTTAGCTGTAGCTTACATTGCTTGTTTTGTGGTTGATTAAATAACCTGTAGCTATCTAGTTATGTAACGTTAGCTATATTATCGACACTTCAAGAACTGCAGTTTCTCCCTTGTAAGAAAGACGGAGAATTTTCGGGATTCCAGATTGAAATTAGCGAGATATTGATAATTACAGATATTATGACTGTTATTGGTGGCAGTAGATGTTGCCGTCCAGCAATTTGCAGATAGCTATCCTGTTATTGCGGTAATGGTAACGTAACGTTAATAGAAAAACAAAACAGGATTCTGGATTCTAGGCAAACATTTATTACAGATGTTGACGTTACATACAATTTATCATGCCATTCAGAAACATCAAGATTCTCTCGGGGGTGGACCGCATTTTCTGCAGCTCCGGCAGCAGCAGCAACAGGGCTCAAACATATAGGGCCGCAATGGAGAGAAGCCGCCCCCATACTCGTAGTATTTCCCTCCCTCCCAGTACCATCCTCGCCCTCCCCGTCCTCATCCACCTGCCCCTTGTTGTCCCACAGAAACAACGCTTCCTCCTCCTCCTCAACAGAGGGGGATGGAGGAGTGAGATCCTCAATTTGAGACACAATGTCATCCATTTTGGCTAACGTGTTAGCTTTCTTTTGAGGACTGCTATCCAGAAGCTTCAAGCTAACAAGCTAGCCACCGCGACAGCCCGCCCATTAAAAAAAAAAAAAGTCTCGCCCCAAAGTCTGATTTCACAAGAAAAAGCATTCTTGTGAAAAGCATTAGGAAAAATGTGATCTGACTTCGGTTTTGTGGGGCCTTTAACATTCTACTCACAAATGTTTGCATGGATGTCTGCTTATGACAAAACAAAATGTTTATATTTATGTCTGCATATGACGAGGTAAATACACCTAGTACAAATAAGACCAACATTTCCAGTTAATTCCCGTTTATTCCAGTTAATTCCCATGGAAAGTTTCCACCTTTGAATATTCCCGGAATTTTGCAACCCAAGCGTCACCCAAGGATTGGAGGGTTTGAGCGGGATGGGATGACAGCGACTCATTGCACACTAGCGACCCCCATTGGTCGATCCGGTCCTTGTGGCCCACCAGTCGAGCTGCACACGAAACGCTTATCTCCGACTCATGTCAGCAACGAGCTCGACTCGAAGACCACAGTGCGACAAGAAGCAGTGACTGACATCAGAGGAGAGCACCTGCTTGTTTTCTTATTCACACTCTCTTCAATCGAAAGCAGAGGTAGCAGCAACAAACGCTGATGATCAATATGACTGGGCATTCTACAGGGGGAGGAAAGGCGGGACTGCACCTTTTCTTGCAGTCCACCAGTGCCTCGTACACGAGTCTGAGCAGCGTGTGCTTCTTCTCCGTGTGGAGATTCCAGTCAGTTATCCATTTTCTGACCTGATGCAAATTCAAATCAATTCAGTTTTATTTGTTTAGCACTTTTCAGAGACACTCTCAAAAAGATGCTTACAGAGGAAACAGGAAAATTGGGCCTGAAGAATTTGCAAAAACCAGGCAAGCAAATGAGATGGACTTCTAGCCTATCATGCCATCATGAGCCTGTAATTCATAAACGTAGCACATAAATGACCACACAAATGAACCAGACCATGAAGCTAAAAGGTTAAACAGTTTATAACACAGTAATCTGCATCACTGGCAAAACAAAACATTCTGACTAGGTCCAATTAATCAAAGTGCAAAGTATTTCCCCCAAACCTTTTTAAAACATTACCATTTTTTTTTTTTTTTTTACAATCTAGGTAGCCCTTTCCTGGCATACATTTAGGCTGCCTTACCTTACATTAAGCTGTAGTTACATTAATAACTAGAATGGCACTCAGAGAGATGCTACACCCGCGTAGCTAAAATTGTGATCTTGCACTGTGAAGTCGGGCATTGACCGATTGTGGAAAAAATTCAGGTCATTGACCAACTGTTAACATTTCCATAAAGTTTCATCACAATCGGAGTAGAACTGTTCCGAGTTATGGATGATAGGAACACAAACACAGAGACACACGTACAGACAGGAGCGAAAACACCCACTGCTCACGCTACACACGCACGGGTGTAATAATTGATTTTACAAATGTATGCACACAGACAATGTTTAGTTATAAAATAATCATCAAAGCTCAATAAATGTATCTGTAAATTACTTTTGTTTCAAGTCGCACCAAATCATAGGCAATTCAGTTATACGTCTGTCAGTTCTCTCAACACTTTGTAAAACTTAGTCAAATGAGTTGAGAAATGCAGAACATGCGATATAGCCGAGAGCCTGTAGTGCAGGGATACTGAAATCTGGCCCTGGGGGCCAGTAGTGCCGCTGGTTGACATCCTTCCCCTCTAATCAGGGACCGATTTAAACCTGGGACACCAGGTCAGTTAAATCTCTGGCCAATCAGTAGTTAATCAATTAACCATCAGGTAGAAAAGAAAACAAGGCCTAGAGAGGGCCAGATTTCAGTATCCCTGCTGTAATATGCAAGCCCCCATGGTTCTGTACCTACCTGATCGAGCTCGGTTGGGATGAACGCAATGGCGTTGCAAGTGGCTGCGACCTTTATAAGACCACAGTAAACGGTGTACCTTACAGGTGTGTTTTCATCCATTCCATGGAATAGATTGCTCAGCCTTGATTTGGAAAACACACACACAAACAGTGTTACTACAATAAAGACAAGTCTGACTGCGTTCAGACAAGAGCTATTTTCACATCAAATTCGAAACAAAACAATTGTATACTGATCAAAACTGATCTGGGATTGGACTGAACTGAACCAGGAATCATCACTAAACGAGGCCAAATATCCCAATGACAGGCATGATCAGCTCACTATCCAAGCGACCTCCAGGACAGGCACCACATTAGAGCAGCCGTTGTGCATTAGGTGTTACATACTGGAGACTGATTGCTGAATATGTCAGTGGATTTGTGCAGGGATGCCTGCTCTTAACTGAGCCACAGCCTACAGTGGACAATAAGCTGTCGGGTAAGTGAGGACTAGGTAAAATGTGTATTTTCTGAATCCAGCGGTTCCATCAGTCAATACCCTTGTTAAAACGTTCGGCACTCTGAATACTGAACACAAGCGATATTGCGTGCTAGAACCCCTCACTTAACCTACATTCAAAATAAGTTTTACGTTATTTAATTTAATAATTATTATTAAAAATGACAATCATCAATTAAATCGCCGAATTCTTTGATAGGTAAGTCGAACAGTAACCTGGTGGATCAACCAACAAGCCAAAACAAGGTCTAAATCAGGTCTTGAGATTAAATAAATTTTATTAAGCGAAAACAGTCAATTGGAATAATGAATTGAAATCATACATTCATTACATTACATTACATTTATTTAGCAGACGCTTTTATCCAAAGCGACGTACAGTAAGTGCGTCCAGAGACATCATCATCATTACAGAACAGACAAGGCAAAGCACATCCTTTGCATAATGTAGCAGCTATCCCTAGCAATGAACGTTGACTGTAGTTCACAGTAAGCTGTGGGCAAAACAGCAACACCACACTTCCATTCCAAATACTATTATAAACTATACTATTATAAACCATTCCAAATACTATTATAAACTATGCTATTATAAACCATTCCAAATCTATTATAAACTATACTATTACATTCACAAAGGAATGTAGGCTGACTACTTATAATTCACAAAAGTGAAGGCATTAAACCAGACATTAATTTGGAAATACCAGTAAAGAGAGAGATAAGCCAAAAATTGTCAATATTATTTACCCTCCAGCTGAACAGGAACAAACGGAAATGCACGAGGAACCAAAAAGAATGACTTCTGACTTCTTCACCAACAAACTCCAAACTTGACTAACCTCTTTTTCTGCGGTACACTCATAAAATACCTCCACAGGAAGACCATCCCTGACCTGATTGGGTTAAGGTATGGGGGAGGGGGGGAGAGGGGTCATTTATGACAAAGACTGGCTTATCTTTGATGTTGGGGGGTGAGAGTGACAGAGTGACAGAGATAGAGAGAAGGGGGGAAATATTAGATATCCTACAAAGCACTGCATTACCCACAAACAACTGCAGCAAACGTCGCCAGCTGACAGACAGCAGCACCAACACCAATGGTGTGGTCTGTCATTGGATCGAACCTACAACCGTTATCCCAGTTTGTAATGCTGAATGGCGTTCACAGGCATCTCACCTCTGTACGTCCCCGTTTTAGAGAGAGGAAACAAGCATGCGTGTCCTCCAACAAAGCCATGCTGCCTGCCGCAGTCGCTCAGCTGATCTGCACAGCTAATGTCTCAGAGTAGTAAGCTTTATGTACAGCTGCAGGCAGTTGACTGACTGGAGGAGCCCTTCTTGCAGAATGAGACAAGTACCAAACTGCGTACTTAACCCCTTCCTCAGTGGGCGACGCTACGACCAATTATGCATCGCCCTTTGGGGGCTGCCGGCCAGTCAGCGATGAAATCAGGATACCACACCAAGGTGAAACCCCATTTGGTTTTCCAACACACTGCACAGTATGGGTACCAGCCCGTCACTGACAATGAATGTCGGACGAACCACCTCGCAGACCCACACCGACGCACTTTCATTCAAACAGATAGGGTGAATGCTGGCGACTCACAGCTGCATCCTGAGTGAGGGACGCTCCCCTTCCCTGAACTTGATGAGCTTCTCGCACAGGCTTTCGATCAGGGCCTCCTGTTTCTCCGTCTCCAGGATCAGCAACAGAGACACGATGCTGTTCATCGCGCTCTCAACATCTAAACAGAGGCAGAGACTGTGCTTTTTAATCAAGTCCAAGTAAAACAAGCGACAGACGCCATCCGACCTCTACTAGTTACTGCACGGGTTTCTGAACAAGTTATACTTTAAACAAATTAAGTGTCCACTTACTTGATTGAAAATATTATAAACAAAATATTATGCAAAATCCAAATAACTGTTAGTGCGGCTTTCGGTAAGCGCATGAACTCGTGGGCTCGTTGTATTTGGATACCAACCTTTGTCGTCATCCTTGAGACAGACATCGCAAGCTTCAATTATCTGAGCTAAATCCACATGTAGCCCCCCTTCCGAGTTTTCTTCAGAGATCTCTGCTCCTTTGGATTTGATGTAGGCCCTGAGCTCAGAGGCCTAAAAGTATGCAGAAATTCATATTAGACTTACTATTGAAAACCAGTTAACTTGCCACCTAAAGCTGACATGACAGGTCTCAAGCAGTAACATCAAATAGCTAGCTAACGTACGCTAAGCTACTAAGCTGTAGAAAAAAGTAACAAGCTAATTTAGTCAAGTTAGCAAAATAGCTCACAGCATTCCCACGTGTTGCAAACTACTTAATTTAACCTTTTTTGCACCATCTGACAGTTTTTATGTTATGACAAGAGAACAGAGCCAGCTAGCCATACAGCTAGATAGCACTTGATGCGCGTTTGCTGGTCACCCAATTTGAGTAAAGCCCGTGTTCAATCTGACAACATGTGGCGTTATGAAGAGAAACTAGCGCACATTATCTAGCAAGTTGGGCAATTCGTAAGCTAACGTATTTGTTATATAACATTAGCTAGCATATATCAAGCGGCAAACGACTGCTACTAGGTGTAACGTTAGTTAGCTAACGAACAGAGAACAAGGCCTCAAAACCAACCGATGGAGCTAACTAGCACTATGCAACAGTTTGATGATGAGCAAGCAAAATCGCTAACTTCTTACATGGTAATGTAAATCCGGATAACATGGAAATAATATTACCGCACCTGATCTTCCTCTGTAATATCAATAAATGCCGGGACGCTCATTTTAACCACTTTTCGTGAGCAGTGATTAAAAAGCACACCACAGTAGCGGAGAACAGTCCTCCGGAAAGAGAACACTACCAACAAAGCCGGTAAAATGAATCCTCTTCCGGGTCGTACAATTAAAGGGACAGAACAGTCTTGAGCAGGTTTCAAATGCCGTTACTCTGTTTTTATGTTGTCCTGGGAAATATTATTCTCTCGTGCAGTTCAAGCATTGGGAAATATTACCCGGGATAGAACAGTTAATGTAATGTGGTTAATGCTGAGGTATGCATACAAATGTAAAAAAAACATTAATTGATTAATGCAATTAATTATGTTTATACTTGCTTGATAATGACTAATGGTGGTCCCCAACCCTGTTCCTTGAGATCAACCGCCCTGTAGGTTTTCATTTTAACCTTAATTTGGCACACCAAGGGGCATTTCACAAAGCAGGGCTGCGTTCGGATCCGGAATTTATCCTTTCTTCCTGTCGTTCGCTTCCCTTGCTTCAAGGGGGGAATCCCCAAAATGCCAGGATGAAAAATGGCAGCCACACCAAGTGTGATTCGGATCCAATTTAATAAAGGAGAGGGAGTAATTATATTCTCTCGCTCCCTTGTTTATCCTCCCTTCCACTAAGGGTATAAATACGTCGCTCTGGATAAGAGCGTCTGCCAAATGACTAAAATGTAATGTAAATGTAATAAAATGCAAGCTTCCAGCAAGAAGGGAATCCCACAATGCAATGCTCCACATGGAAAAAGTGGGCGGTCACCACAGAACTATGTTGCGGTCACATTTCAACTCTATGGTGTTGCACTTCCAAAATGTTGCAAGGGCGGTTCACGTCCGTTTTTGTTTGTTTCCGGTCAATCTTCCCTTGCAGAGCACCTTTTAATTTTGCTTGCTGCATGTAGCAAATTGCATCACAAGATCGCTCCCTCGAGGGAAGACAGCAAGGGAAGGGAGCGTGTTAAATTGGATTCGAATGCAGCCCAGGATTACAGAGTGAGCTATCAAACTCTGTAAAACCCTGGGACATGGAATGAAGTAAAAACAGCTGTTCCGGGTTTTACTCAGTGCAGTTATCCAGCTAACTCAGTAATCCTGCTTTGTGAAATACCCTCCTGATTCTACTAATTAGCAGTTCAGCGAGATCTCTAGCTGTTGAATGAGGTGTGCTTTGTTAGGGTTGGAGTGAAAACCTACAGGACAGTAGATCTACAGCAACAAGCCTGGGGACCTCTGGAATAATATGATATTTCTCTTGCAGTAGGCTATTGGTGTAGGCTATCTTCGATAAATGGCAATGATTATTTCTATGTAGCACCCACAGAACTATAATAACTAGAAAGGAAACGTGGTCACATGGTTCCATTCAATCCGATTCAATTTGGTTCTTCCTCGAGCGGCACCACCGCAAGAAATAGTATTACTGATGAGCTTTGCCATGTATTTCCAATGGAGCGCTGTGAAAGTCAACAAAGTCGCCCCAGCACAATCTAGGTGCCAAAAGCTCACAATATGGTAATCAATAGAAGCAGGCAATCACATTTTACATTTTTCCCAGGTCAAAAATTTTCCTAGGCTGCACAAATAAGAGAAAGGCCTGATTTTAAAAAGCTAATCGTGAGTGTTGAGTAGGCGCACTGAACTCTGATTCGTTAAGAACTGATGAGATTTGGAACATGCACACATGGTAATCCTAGTTACGTCACAGTACAATCACGTGAGGAGGCCTATTCGCATTTTTGCCTCAAATCCATCTCCACTGTCACTGAACTATGGGTAGCTCGTAAGGAGCATACAGCTGCTCGGTAGCTGGCCTGTAGCTACAGGTTAGCTAACAGTTATGAAGTTCGCAATATCTTGTGCATAATAATGAAATGGTTTTCAAATGCTTTCATGTGTGTAATATTTCTAAGGACAGACTTCACATCTCAAGTAACCTTCACATCTCAAGTTACATTATACGAGTAACCTACCCCAGTGAACATGTTGAAAAGTCGGTGAAATGCCGTCTCCGGTAGTGAAAAACCGCCCAGATAGCAAGAGGCTAGCAGGTCAACGGACGAGTTGGCCGGCTCCCGGTGGTGGTATGCGGTCGGGTTGCTAGCTAGCAAACCGTTTTGCAGCTTGGTTTACCAATGGCAATCTATCTGACTCGGAGGTCTGCTGATCCGACAGAGGCCAGTCGGCAAATCCGACCCGACTCCTCTCACACTCTGCCTACTCAATTAAATTCAATTCAATAATGCTTTATTGGCATGACTGCATACAAACTGTTACAATGTTGCCAAAGCAAATTAAACTGGAACAGACAGGTAGATATGGTTATAATAAAGGGAATAATAATAAATGGTAATAGCGACAACAATAATAAGGCAATGCAGAAATAAAAAATAAAAAAACTATTTAAGTTACCCACTGTCTCTATGGCTATAGCATTCTGACACATATTGTGCCGCAAGGTGTGTCCTTTGTCCCTCTCCTAAAATGAGTGGCAATTTCTCTTTGTCATCTTGGAGTAGAAAATTTGGAATTTGGTTTTCAAATTTCTTCTGGTATTTTTCTCTAATATTTTGGAATTTTTCACAATTTAGAAGGAAGTGCATCTCTGTCTCAACCTTACCTGTCGTACAGTGACCACATATTCTTTGCTCTTTTGGTAACCAATATTTTTTAAGTCTGCCTTTTTCAATGGCTAGACTGTGGTCACTGAGGCTGTACTTGGTAAGGATCAGTCTCTGCTTTCTATCTCTGACAGTGGAAAGATAGTCAGCCTATTTGTATTCTCTTTTTAGGGCCAGATAACATTCTAATTTGTGTTGTAATTTGGTTTCTAAGTCCCAATGTTCCAAATATGAGTTTTTGCATTGTTTGATGATTTGGTTTACTCTAATCTGTGGTTGGTAAGCAGTGCTGGTCTGTAACTCTTCAGTGTTTGTGGTTGCGAATTAGTTTCAGAACCAGCTGACTGAGGGGACTCTTTTTGGGGCTATGTTCTTGGGTTTGGAATGCTTAGAAATTGTAATGTATTATGGGAACTTGATTGAAGGTGCATCCAGAATTTAAGTGATCTTTTTTGGATATTTATTAGTAATGGGAAGCGCCCTAATTCTGCCCTGCATGCATTTGTTGGTGTTTTCCTTTGTACATTTAGCAAATTTAGAAAATATTTTGCATGCAGGGCTTCTATTGGTTGCTTGTCCCATCTAGTGTAGTCTTGATGACTGAGTGGACCCCGTACTTCACTTCCATATACTGCAATGGGCAGGATGACACTGTCAAAGATTTTGGATCAGATTTTAATTGGGATGTCTGTTCTGACAGTATTTCTTTAGCAGATCCAGATGCTGCTGTATACCCTGTTCTGTGGGTGACAGCAGCACCAGGTCATCTGCGTAGAGCAATAATTAGATTTCTGTGTTGTTTAGGGTGAGGCCAGGAGCTGCAGATTGTTCCAGTAACACTCATTAATGTTAACTCATTAATGTAGATATTGAACAGGGTTGGACTCAAACTGCAGCCCTGTTTTACCCCTCGCCCTTGAGTGAAGTATTCTCTTTTTTTGTTGCCGAGTTTTACACCGCACTTATTTTCCAAATAAATAGATTTAATTATGTCATACACTTTACCCCCTACAGCACTTTGGATAATTTTATAGTATAAGCCATTGTGCCAAATAGAATCAAATGCTTTCTTAAAATCAACAAAGCATGCAAATATTTGTCCTTTATTTTTTTGGTGAACATGTTGTTTAATTAGGGTGTGTAGGGTGTAAATGTGATCAGATCAAAAACGTCTATGACGTAAAAAAAAAAAAAAGCCAGGTTACTCACGCATAGCCTACATAGCGTTGTCTATAAGTCCTTAATTCCAACTTGCAAAAACTAGGCCTGCCTTTAAAAATATTGATATCAAAATGTGGCCATGTTACAACTAACAATATTGCCTATCGTAGCTCACACTAAATAAACTAGCTCTATTCCAAAGCAATGCTATCCAAACTTTCCTAAATTATTTAATGCAGCTTGGCCCTGTGTTTCTTCATCTTTGCATGTGAAGAGATTGTGCCTCATGGAACAACATATGATTTCAATTAATGTTTTTAACAGTTGATGAATAATTACACTCCAGAAAGGATATGGTTGTATTTTGTTGGCAAGTTTACTTTAGAAAATGTACAGGTTTTAAAATGTTAACTGCTGCTACAGATTTCTTTACAATTCACAAACAGACATTTATATCAAGAAACATCATGTACAATAGAGAAAGGGGTGATGAACAAATAAATGCAGATAAAAATGAGTAATATTTTTACCTAGAAAATAGCGTACATATAGCATTTTTACAAACGTATCCAGACATGTTTGTGGGTCAGATGTTGGCAAATAAGTAATAGTACCAATTTTCTTAACATAATAGTAGTTATGATATTTGCAAACAGAATTTTGTGAACACAAGGATATCTATGCTCTGTAGGACCACACAGGTTTTGATAGAAATCCAAATAAATAAATCAATAAATACATAATAATTATAATAATAATATATTTTATTCATTCTGTGCTTTTCATAGACCCAAAGCAGTGGATGCAGACAATTGTTCAAACATGCCCTATAGTGTAGTAATTTTTCTGTTTAATTTCTAAGTGCAACACATCTGAATCAGAGTATTTCCACTATAAATGATTTTCATTTTGCAATTTGATGTGGCACATACAGTTTCATTGACCACATTCTCTTGAGATGGTAAGATGAAGAAACACAGGCCAAGTTGCATTAAATAATTTTGGAAAGTTTGGATAGCATTGCTTTGGAATAGAGCTAGTTTATTTAGTGTGAGCTACGATAGGCAATATTGTTAGTTGTAACTTGGCCACATTTTGATATCAATACTTTTAAAGGCAGGCCTAGTTTCTGCAAGTTGGAATTAAGGACTTATAGACAGCGCTATGTAGGCTATGCGTAAGTAACTTGGCTTTTTTTATGTCGTAGACGTTTTTGATCTGATATCACTTATTTTGTATAGCTAACTAATGATGAATAATGCATGAAGATAAACACGGAGAGAGACATGCATTCCAAAGAAATGCATGCAGACATTCGCGTAACCATAACGCCCTCTATTGACAAGAATGAGAACAGTTATCCTATTACAGACAGCACACAATTACATTAAAAGAGTTTGTAGATGAGCAGTATTTAATGTGTAATGAAATACATTAAACAGCACCACCTGAGCTATGGATCATGAAGAAGCATGTAAATGAATGAAGTCTATATGGAGACATGCATGCACAATGGGCTAGACGCAAACACATTCTAGCTGAAAGACATACAGCCTAAATAGCTAGTACAGCCTAAATAGTTTGCATCAGTAAAATATGGAAATAGTTTTAAAATAGGGCTATTAGTATTCTATAGAAAATGAAATACATTTAACGTTAGGCTATTCAGCACTGGATTGCCGGATGCATAAATCCAACCTTCCATGTGTGGGCAATGAATGTAGGCTATAAGGTATGTTGATTCGCTTCGTAGTAGCCTAGCTTGTACCTGCTTCCTGACTAGAAGCAGACTGACGTTTCTCTGGCAACAGTAACGTTGGCTAACAAGCTTAATTGGACAATGCATATTTCCCAGGAATCTTAGCCAGAAAAAAAACAATAAATACTACTAAGAAAGTACATACCAGAGATTATTCTTCTTCTTCTTCTTATTATTATTATAATTAAAAGTGTTTGCAGTAAGCTACATTATCTGCAGAGTAGTGTAGACTAGAGCCACGTTCAGAGGCTATTGTTTTTTTGTTTTTTTTAAAGTAACTAACCATGAAACAGATATGTTTGGGGAATTGGCGGTTTATAAATCCGATATCTTAAAGGATAGCAGCTTATAGGAGGCTATCATCAATTCTTAATGTAGTCTATTATCGTAAGTTCTTAATTTTCCTAGTAGTTAATTTTATGGTGACATTGTGTTATGTGTGAAAAGGATAAAGTGAACAGAGCTGAAGTGAAGAAATTAACGAATAAAGAAATGTTGGCCGAGGCAACGGTACGTTGAGGTTCGGTTTCCACAGTCAGTCAGTCACGACCGCAAGAGCAGAGCGTAACCCCCTCCCCAAACCAGACAAGAGCGAGCGTCCAGTTTGGGGAGGATGTGATATAGTAGAAGTGAAATACAAGTGAAACATTGAACAGTTAATATTGGAAACCTCTTTTGCCTTTGCAATAAAAATATGTTAATGTGTTAATGTGAAAATAATAACAGTCTAATAAATGAAAAGTACTTAACAGCTGCACGTTGTTTTTGTGGAAAATAAGCATATACACTGCTGGGCTCAAACCCACAATCCTCTGTGTGAGAGACAGCAACTCTAACCATTAGACCACAGTAGCTTCTTGGAAAGCCTGAAGCCATTAGCTATATTAACATTAAAAAACATTAGTATGAAGCGTTTTTATTGGGGGATAAGCTTGATGAGCAGGTATACGGACCATACCCTCAAAGAATAATTCTCCCCATTGGATAACATTGCGACGGAGGCAGGCAGTTTGGCAGGAAAAATAAGAAGAAGAAGCGGAAGAGGAAGGAGAAAAACGGCAAAATAACCCAAGTTTAGCTATATTAACATTAAAAAACATTAGTATGAAGCGTTTTTATTGGGGGATAAGCTTGATGAGCAGGTATACGGACCATACCCTCAAAGAATAATTCTCCCCATTGGATAACATTGCGACGGAGGCAAGCAGTGTGGCAGGAAAAATAAGAATAAAAATAAGCGGAAGATGAAGGAGAAAAACGGCAAAATAACCCAAGTTTGGGGCTTTATTGTGTGGATGTGTGAAGTTGTATCTGAATGCTGTGTGGTTACATGAGGTCAGAACATACAGAAGTTAATGTTTTTTAAGGGCTGAGAGTCTATGTTCATTGTGGCTTCTTCTGTAGGAAACCCTGAAAAGTGCCAAACTATCGGTGCTGTATAGGTATGGGGCATGCCCCACCAAGTCGTAACTTGGCGGATGACATACCTGCCATCCCAATCTATGGTCATTGTGGTTACTTCTGTAGGAAACCCTGAAAAGTGCCAAACTCTCGGTGCTGTATAGGTATGGGGCATGCCCCACCAAGCCGTAACTTGGCAGATGGCATACCTGCCATCCCAATCTGTAGTGCGGTAATTTGGTAAGAAGCCAATCTGACTCTTACTCAAGACAATGTGTTCCATAAGGAAGGCCTGTATTCGAGCGTTGAGAATACAGCAGAAAACCTTCCCCAGATTACTGCTCACACAGATGCCTCTGTAGTTACTGGGGTCGAATTTGTCTCCACTCTTGTATATTGGGGATATAAGCCCCCTATTCCAGGTGTCAGGAAAGTAGCCAGCTTGTAGGATCAAATTGAATAGTTGAAGCAGGGCCTTCTGCAACGCAAGAGGACTGTGTTTGAGCATTTCTGTCCTGATGCTATCGGGGCCACAAGCTTTTTTGGGTTTGAGATTTTGGAGTTTATCTTTTAGTTCTTCTAGAGAAATTTGGTATTCAATTGGGTTCTGATTGTTTTTTATAGTTGATTCCAGTATTTCTAGCTTTTCTTTTATATTTTTATGTTCAGATGAGAGGTCTTCTGGCAGTATTTCTTTGCAAAGGTTTTCAAAATATATTTTCCAAATGTCTCCATTTTGAATGGCTAATTCTTGGGATTGTTTAGATTTCAGGTTGTTCCATTTTTCCCAGAACTGGTTTTCATTTAAAGACGCTTCAATGTTTTCAGAGTTTTGTTGTAGTGATCTTGCTTTTTCCGTTTTAAAATTTGTTTATATTCTTTGAGTACCTCACAGTGTTTTTGTCGTATTTCAGTTTTTTGTGGTTGATGATGTTTTTGGTTAGATAATTGTCGTCGTAGATTATTTCTTACTTTTCTGCATTCTTCATCAAACCATTTTTCTTTTTGACGTCTCCAATTCCGCTTGTTGTTGATTTTGTTCAGGTTAGCTTTGATAGCTGATTTATTAAATATTTCATTAATTTGTTTAACTGCCAGGTTTACATAATCTGAATTAGGTTGGAATGGTGTTAGAAGAAATTTGTTAATAAGGTTAGTAATCTCTTTAGAACTGATTGCATTATTAAATTCAGCCACGCTGTTTGGAGCCTATTTGTACGTTGGGTTTATTTTGAATTGTTTGCAGGGCTCTGATTGGGTGTTTTTTGGTTGTCCAATTATTTTTAAGAACACATTTATCTGGCAGTGGTCTGATAATGGAGTCTGTGGTCTGACAGTGAATGCACTAATGGAGGAGGGGTCCATGTCAGTGATGGCATAGTCGACTACACTCGTCCCAAGAGCTGAGCAGTAAATGTTGCCTTTTTTGAGCTTGAGCCAAATGTGTGTTGGCCCTTTTTTAATTTGAGTTAGTTGGGATGCGAAGCTTTCTTTGTACCAAATAATAACTCCATCTGAGTTTCTGCCATGTTTTATATTTTTGTGCTTCAGCGTGGGTAGTGAAATTTCTGCATAGCCAGAGGGACAGTGGGTATCTACGTCTGCACGACACCATGTTTCGGTCAGCACAATGACGTCTTGGTCTTTAATATTTCTCTGGGTTTGCACTTTTTGCTCCTAAGATCAGAGAATATAGACCTTGAATATTCCACGAGCTTACAGTAAATTATCTCATTAATGTAGCACAATAGGATTTGTTATATACAAATAGGTAAAGTACAATAGAAAGTTTTCAACATATTTTATAATCTCCCCTCTCTCGTTTCTATAATTTCAATGCAGAGAACGCTAAAGAAAGCTAGTATTTGAACTGTTCTTCAGTGGTGAAAGAGATTAGATGTGTGTTTGTGTGTGTGTGTGTATGTATGCACAAGCATATGTGTGTGTGAGTGTGTGTGTGTGTGTGTGTGTGTATGCGTGTGCGTGCATTTGTGTGTGTATGTGTGTGTGTTTGCATGAGCATGTGCGTGTGTGTGTGTAAGTGCTCATCCAATGATCCTGCATATTAGTTGCAGTAGTTGCCAGACCTCTCCTATGTCTGAATAGTCTGGGTGCTTGTTACCAAGTTTTTATGACTTTTTTTATTGAACCTTTATTTAACCAGGAATTGAGATCAAAATCTCTTTTACAAGGGGGACCTGACATAATACACAAGTTTCCCAACAAGACATTTAACAATGAAGTTGCAAACGCCATAAAGGTGGGCTAGATGAGATGGTAAACAGAAATTAATGAACAAAGCAGGGGTTAAAAGCAGAAGCAAACTTCAGTCACTGAGTCATGAATTACATGTTTAAAATCAGCAATTGAAATGAATTTATCAAGTTTAAGATTTTTTTGCAGATTATTCCGACTGAAAGGTGCAGAATAACTGAAACCCAGCTTCCCAAGTTCAGTAGAGGGACGAGAGACTTTAAAAAGTATCACATCAATCACATCACTAGAGCGGAGGTGATAACTATGAGAATTTCTGTAAAGCAGACAATTGAGGTAGGAAGGAAGTAAGCCAATTATTGATTTATAGATAAATATATACCAGTGGGTTAATCTGCGCAAGTGTAAAGAAGTTAACCCAGACCATTTATATAACAGACAATGATGGGTCAATGATTTTGCACCTGTAAAACGCAAAGCACTATGGTACACTGTATCCAATGCTTGTAAAGTGGTAGATGAAGCATGCATATATAATGTATCTCCATAGACTAAAACAGGTAAAAAAGTGGCTAAGATCAGTCTCCACTTGATATTAAAAATGAAGCAAGATTTATTCCTAACATAGAAGCCTAACTTAACTCTCAATTTCTTGACCAGTCTATCAGATTACAATTTAAAACAAAATTTATCATCAAGCCAGATCCCAATGTATTTATAAGAAGAAACTCTTTCAACTGACTTGTCATCAAAAGTGGTGATTTTTAAGTCATCCAGAGAGAGAGAGAGAGAGAGAGAGTGAGATCTTGAAAACACTAGACATTTAGTTTTACCTGCATTGTGTAAGGGTTGTGTTATGGTTCGGAGAACCAGACGTGACCGAGAAGGATTTTAAAAGCGTATCTTAAAAAGATACGCCACAAACACAGAAGTATTCGCACCAGGGGATAGGGAAACAAAAGAACGGGAGCAAAAGCATCTCTACTGGATTCGTCCTCTGCTTAATAACTCCAGAACCCAAAGGACGACTATCAAGGGCAGTAACCTGATGCGAGCTAGTGAGTAGATTGGTGGGGATTTTTAATTTCCTAGCCCATTTGGCGTCAATAAAAGACTCCACGGCCCAGAATCAATAAAAGCATTAACGCTTTCAGAGCGTCCCTTCCAAAACAGTTGCACGGGTAACAGGGTCTGAGAAATAGTACTATTTTGTCTCACTGGGGACCTCGGTCTCCCTAGTGAGACCCCTCGTTTCCTGCCAACTTAGGACATTTATCCTTTGTATGACCTCTGCGTTTGAAATATTGGCACCAGTACCTCCGCGGTCTCGCTCTCCTAATTTGGTGGAGAGAAGAGCCATCTACCTGCATAGGTTCCTCCTGATCAGCGGAGGAGTAGGTGGGAATACTGGGCGGAGTACCTATGGATAACACAGTATGGAGCTTGGGCTCTTTAAGGGTACGTGGAGTGGGTATGGGAGGTGTATGTGCTTGTGAAACTGGGGGAGGATTGACTGCCACAGAAAGTCTATGCAGACTCTCTTAATTTATGAAGGCATTCTCCCTGGTTATGCAACTGCTCCCTCAACTGGCCTTGTTGCATTTGCAGGGAAAGGAGTGCCTCTTCAGAAGTAACCTCCGTAGTGCCCTGACTGGCCAACGTTTTATAAGAATCCCTAGATGTCGCTGGTTCTTCCATACTTGACGATATTCTGTAAGGGTTGTGTTACGGTTCGGAGAATCAGACGCGACTGAGAAGGATTCTAAAAGCGTATCTTAAAAAGATATGCCACAAATGCAGAAGCATCCGCACCAGGGGATAGGGAAATAAAAGAACGGGACCAAACCTCCCTAGCACAAGCGAAAACAAAGCAACCTCAAAAGGAGGCGAGTCTCGATAAACAGCGAGAATGAATAACAAAAAACCTCAGGCACTAAATCATTAGGCGTAACAGGAGGTAGAGAAACAAAACAAAACTCGAGAGAACGAGTGAAAGAAAATAATAGAAAAGAAGACCTGTTATCCAAAGCTCTTGTGGTGAAAGTGCTGAACACAAAAGGTAACATGTAAAAAGAATAAGGATAAAGAAAGATTGGAAAGAAAAGAGAAAACCAATCTAATCGTAAATCTTATAACCGGACTTGCTGCGTTTCTTATTCGTACGAACCAGAAATGCAGCGACCAAATTTCCTATACCTTACCGATGTCGTTGTCAACATAGCAAAGACAATATCGAAGTGTCGGAAATGCGGAAGTCCTGGGCTATTTATAACCGGCAGGAAACCCGAAACAGGTGCAAAGAATAATTGCCGGGCGAGATAAAAACACCGGGATGGAGGCGGAAAAAATCTGACAGAGCGTCCCGACGACGCCAAACAGAAAACCAAATGGCGAAACAGCAAAGAAAACCATTGCTGAAAACCAAAAGAGCAGACTGGATAGAATTAAAAGCATTTTTAAGAATTTGAAAGGCTTGAGAAAGGGTGGGGGCACAGCAATGAAGAATTGTGTCATCTGCGTATAAGTGTATATTATACTTGTACCACCTCTGCATAGGTGGGCTGGTGCTGTGTGGGAAGCATGAACTGAGCTGTGATGTTCTACTCTGCTAGGGGTAGCTGTAAGAAATGCTGTTGGATTGGGTTCCGCTGCGGTGGGCTCCACTGGGCTGGGTCATCCTGGATTGGGCTCCGCTGGGCTGGGCTCCGCTGGCCTGTGTTGGGCTGCACTGGGCTGGGCTCCCCTGGCCTGGGTCGGGCTGCACTGGGCTGGGCTCTGCTGGGTGGGGCTCCGCTGGTTTGGGTCATCCTGGGCTGGGTTCTGTTGGGCTGCGTCGTCCTGGGCTGAGCACTCGTCTCTGTTATTGGGTGACAGGTGTCCAGTAATCTGGCTGTGGTGGCTTCCTGCTGGAGTGGTGAGTGGGCCTCTGCCGAGTGCTGTATCTTTGATACTTTTTGTGAATATTCTGACACCATCCTGGTCCAGATGCAAGCCATCATAAAGGTGCTCATGTGTGAGGGAAGGGTGATGGGCGATGTGAATGTTGGTCATTGGGGTACAGTCTTTGGAAATATTTTTGTTAATTTTATTAATCATGTGCTGGTGGAAATCTGTTCTTTGCATTAGGGTAGAAATAACAATGTTTGCCTCTGGGAACACCATATGTGCTTTTTCCGCCATTTTCCTCTGACTGCATCTGACACCCCCTCTCTTTTGAGCGCAGGTCGTTGGTGCCTGTGTGGATGAAAATGTTGTCGGGGTTGTCAAGGCTGGATTGGCAGAGCAGTTCTAATGCCCTGTCTGTAGTCGGGCACCAGAATCTTGCCACCTTGTGTCTGGGAAAGTTTCCTGTGGTGCAGGAACTTCCCATTTGAGTCAATAATGATGGCTGTTTTGGGAGGTTGTGTTTGGGAGGAGCTGGTTGTGTGGCTGATGGTGTTTCAGGCTGTGGGACTGGGGGCCTGGCTGTTCTCAGGGTCTGTCTGTGAGTCTGTGGTCTGGCTCTGGGGCTGCTCTGCTGCTGCTGCTGTAGTCACACTGACCAGCTGCTGACTGAGGCTTGTAATGTCTCCCTCTGCACCAACTCCTCTCTTACTCTAGACAACGTGTCTTTTAGTGTGCCATTATCCTTACTTATTGTTCTGGTTTTATCACCTAACTCTCTTATTGTGAGTTTGGTCTCTTCTTTGAAGAGCCTTAGTTCTTCCTTTAGCTGTTGGACAGTATCACTCTCTTGGAGTTTGTTCTCCTTGAAATCTGTGATCTCGACCTCCAGCAGTGAGAGACAGTCCTGAATGCGCTGCACAGACACAGGTGTTCTGGGGGTCTGAGGAGTGCGGGGGGCTGAGCGAAGGACAGAGGCACAAGGATAGGGGGGAGGGGCTGGCTCTCTGTGGGCTGAGGTTTGTGGCTCTGATTCTGACTCTGATGCTGTTGTTTGAGGCAGGGGTTTTTTCTCCTTTTCAGCAAGAGATTTTAGGTTTGTAAAGTCAGTTTCAAATTTCACTTGACTGTCCTCTGAACCTTAAATCATTACAGTTCCATTGTTATAAATATTCACATTGAACTTAGGTACAGTGTCCAAATAGAGTTGTCTCATGGCTTTATTACCAGCCATTTTCAGCTGCTTATTGGCTAAGCAGATGGCTGTGTGCCAGGCATTTGGGTGCTCTGTATAGGAGAGCAGATCAGCTTTGATTTCCTTGTCATTTAAAATACAAATGTCTGCCTTCAGAGTCTCTGGGAATTCTCCACAGAACTATATAAGAACTAAAAAGGAAACGTGGTCATGTGGTTCCATTCAACCCTATTCAATTTGGTTCTTCTGCAATGGCACCACCGCAAGATGGCTGCCACGGCCCGGAAATAGTATGAGCTCTGCCATGTATTTCCAATGGAGCGTTGTGCAAGTCAACGGAGTCGCCCCAGTGCAATCTAGGTACCAAAAGTTCACAATATGGTAATCAATAGAAGCAGGCAATCACATTTAACATTTTTCCTGGGTCCAAATTTTTTTAGGCTACACAGAAAAGAGAGAGGCATGATTTAAAAAAACTGTTGTTGAGTAGGACTGAACTCTGATTGGTTAAGAACAGACCGATGAGATTTGGAACATGGTCGCGTGATAATTCTAGTTACGTCACAATCACGTGAGGAGGCCTTTTCGCATTTTTGCCTCAAATTAAATCTCATCTCCACTAAACTATGGTGGTTAGCTCGCAAGGAGCATACAGCGCAGTAGATGACTGTAGCTGGTTAGCTAACAGATATCAAGTTTGCATGCTAGTTATCTTGTGCATAATAATGAAATGGTTTTCAAATGCTTTCACGTGTGTAATATATCTAAGGACAGACTTCACATCTCAAGACGTGTTACATTACTAGTAATCTACCCCAGTGAACATGTTGAAAAGTTGATGAAATGACAAAACAGTCTATTAAAGCCAAGGTAACGGAGGCGTTGCTGGAACGGCAGGTGCTGCCTGGGGGTGCTGACACGGGGGAATCGACCCTTAGTAAAGGTGAGTCGTCCACTGTTAAGAGTGCCCCAACACTGCGGTTCAACAACAGCAATTTGAGTTGGAGATGAAACGTTTAGAGCTGAGAGGGATAGAAATGAACTTGCGTTTAAGAGAGATAGAGTTGGAAACTGTTCGGGTTAGTGGCGGTTGCAGAATGCAACAAACCGAATTTGATGTTAGTAGGCACATTAGAATGGTCCCCCCCTTTCGTGAGGCAGAGGTGGAAAAGTATTTTTCCCTGAGCGAGTTGCTACCACGCTCAAGTGGCCCAAAGCCACTAGCCGCTGCTGTTACAGTGCGTGCTCGTGGGTAGAGCCCAGGATGCTTATTCGTTACTGTCCTTGGAACAAAGCCTTGACTACGAGGAAGTGAAGGCTGATGTGCTCAGGGCATACAAGTTGGTGCCAGAGGCTTACCGCCAGAAGTTTAAACGCTATCGGAAAGCCGACAGCCAGACTTGTGTCGAGTTCGCCCGCGAGAAGGAGAGTTTGTTCGACCGCTGGTGCGCTGCACAGGGGGTTAAACTTTTTGAGCAACTCTGCGCTCTGATGATCAAGGAGGAGTTAAAAAACTGTTTGCCTGAACGTGTCGCCACCTATTTGAATGAGCAGAAGGTGACTCAGGTCATGCAGGCTGCTGTTTTAGTGGACGAGTTTACGCTTACGCATACAAGCTCGTCTGTTGGGAAACCTCCGCTACGTCATAACGACGTCACTCCTCGGAGGGAGTCCCCTGACAGCTCGGTCGGTCCGTTAAAGGCTAATACTCCTGTTTCTGGTGCGAGGCAGGAGGCGTGGGGAAACAAAGGAAAGGTGGTGTGCCACTTTTGCAAGAAGACTGTTTGGCCTTGAAGAGGAAGAATAACTCCTCAAAAGGAGTCTCTCTGGTGAAAACGTCCTTGCCGGTGCCTGGGCTTGATGAACCTTCACCACCTGAGAAGAGTAGTGCTCTTCAGGACTATGCCCCATTCATTATAGATGGTTTTGTGTTTTTAACTGGTGAGCCTGGTTCTCAGAGACCAGCTAAGATACTGAGGGATACTGGTGCGGCGCAGTCTTTTATTTTGGAGGATATCTTGCCCCTGTCTGAAGAATCCTCCTTAGGCATCAGTGTCCTTATGCAGGGGTTCGAAATGGGCTTTACTAACATGCCACTGCATGCTGTTTGTATTAAGTCATACCTTGTGATGGGTCGCGTCGTGGTGGGCATGCGACCCAGCCTTCCAGTGGAAGGGGTATCTTATAACTGAAGTAAATGCTGATTTTCAACACACTATTCTAATTTCTTGAAATACTGTTTTGGGGGTTTTCTGGAGCTGTAAGCCAAAATTATGAAAAATGAAATAAATAAAGGCTAGAAATATTTCACTTTGTGTGTAATGAATCTATAATCTATGAAAGTTTCACTTTTTGAATGGAATTATGGAAAAAAAACAACTTTTCCATGATATTCTAATTTTTTGGAAAGGATCTGTAAATCAGATGGGAGATCTTTTCGGCCGTTTGTCTGCTGCCAATTTGACTGCGAACCTGGCAAAATGCGAGTTTGGCCAAGCAACCGTTACGTACTTGGGAAAAGTTGTGGGTCGGGGACAGGTACGTCCAGTGGACTCGAAGGTGGAGGCCGTGATTATGTTTCCGACTCCCAAAACCTGCCGCAAGCTGCAGAGATTCCTGGGCATGGTAGGTTACTACCGCAGTTTTTGCAAAAACATCTCTGCAGTCACCTCACCGTTAACTGACCTCCTCAGCACTAAAACAGTTTTTAAGTGGACTGAGAAATGTCATCGGACATTTGGGAATGTGAAGGCCTTGCTGTTCAGCACACCTGTTCTCTCCACACCCGATTTTGCACACCCATTTAAGCTTGCTGTGGATGCAAGTGATTGTGGTGCTGGAGCCGTTTTCCTGCAGGAGGACGCTCATGGTGTTGACCACCCCGTGTGCTATGTAGGATATCTAATATTTAGATATATATAAGTAAAGTACCCCCCCCCCCCCCTTCTCTCTATCTCTGTCGCTCTCTGTCTCTCTCAAACTCACTTACCCCCACCAACATCAAAGATAAGCCAGTCTTTGTCATAAATGACCCCTCTCCCCCCCCCTCCCCCACACCGTAACCCAATCAGGGCTTGGATCCATTCCCTGTCAAGGTATTTTATGAGTGTACCGCAGAAAAATAATTTAGTCAGTTTGTGTTTGGTGAAGAAGTCATCCTTTTTGGTTCCTCGTGCGTTTCCTTTTGTTCCTGTTCAGCTGGAAGGTAAATAATATTGGCAATTTTTGGCTTATCGCTCTCTTTACTGGTATCTTCTAATTAATGTCTGGTTTAATGTCTTCCCTTTGGTAAATTATAAGGAGTCCGCCTACATTCCTTAGTGAATGTATGATTTCCACCATTATTCTAATTGACTGTTTTTCATTTAATAAAATTATTTAATCTCAAGACCTGATTTAGACTTTGTTTTGGCTTGTTGGTTACTGTTCGACTTACCTATCAAAGAATTTGGCGATTTAATTGATGATTGTCATTTTTAATAATAATTATTAAATTAAATAATGTAAAACTTATTTTGAATGTAGGTTAAGTGAGGGGTTCTAGCACGCAATATCGCTTGTGTTCAGTATTCAGAGCGCTGAACGTTTTAACAAGGGCATTGACTGTTGGAACCGCTGATTTTTGCAGGGTTATGATTTAGACATTCAGCACATCCATGGACGTTATAATGTTGTTGCTGACGCATTGTCTCAGACATACGAATGTGACAATAAATAGGGAAATATTTATAGTCTTAAGGGTGTGGGTGTTACGTCCCAGTGTGTTACAGGCTGTTATTATTTTAATTGCTGTTTTGGGGTTTTGGGTACTGCTGGAGGTCTTGCCCCGGAGATGCCTAGCACAATAAGTAACGTTAGGCTCTGTTAGAAAATTACATTGACACATTGTTTCCTAAAGATATTTTGGCAAAATAAACCAAACAGTAGGCTACTCGAATGCTGTCCTTATGTGGTTACAGAGTGGCATCCTTGAATCCCCCGGTAAAGAACTTTGTCCATGTCAACTAGCCTAGCCTACATTATGATCCAGTGGCATACCTGTAACTTTACCTTTATACGGATATTAGTGTCAACTTGGCCTGTTTCCATTTATAGTTCTTAATTATCAAGCAAATTAACTGAATAACAAATATCAATGAATGTTTTTCTGTGCTAGCACTTGTGTCATAAAATGTGTAGCTGACTTAGTAGCCTATTGATAGCTGGTGCGCTGGAAAAAGCGGGGTATAGGCTACAGCATTAGACTTGTTTCCGTTTATTTGGCTTGAGTAGCCTAGGTAATCAAACAATTAATTCGCTGAATAAGCCAGACCAATATGTAGCCTAATGATTAAGATATGACAACGACAAAGATGACTAACGTACGATTGTTTAACAAGGATCAGGCAATAATCCAAATGCGTTAAAAAATGTAACGTTATCCTAATTAGGCCTAATTTTAAGACGGCACTCAAATTAGTCAAAGTGAGTTAAACATTAGAAAGCATATTTAAAGAGGACAGCCTCTTAAGTGTCTCGAACCGCATTGCCTAATTAAGGCTTGAAAAACTTTACAATCTACAAAACATTGAACATAGATTTTGAAAACGGGACCGTATGAGACTGATACTGTCCAATCCGTTCACTCGGCTCCTTCAGAATGATTCATCCTAGAGAGTGAAACGTGAAATCGTATGGTAAGTGATTGCTACTAGCTAACTATCAATTAATGAAATAACGTTGCTTGCAGTGAGGCTAGGTAGCTAGTTAGCTAAACCGTCCGATCGATCAGCCATCATGCCTAGCTACTGTTAGCATCAAGCAATATTTCCTCATACGTTTCGAGGTAGATACTACTCGTGGCATGACGTGTTGTATAGGCTACATCTTATTTGGCAGCTGGGATAACGGCAGCAATTCCACTTCGTTGAGGGTGTACGTAACGTTAATTTAAATGGCGATCGTGGACCGGGGAGGGGGAGATAAAACTTTTTTCTTTATCATTAGCTAGAGATAAAGAAAAAGGTACCTTTTTGGTTGCCTTGTCAATGTGGCGAATTTCTGTGGTCGTTCATCTGTCATGACAGTGCGTCTCCGAACAAGCCTCTGCTAAATAAATCCCGTTAGTGAAGACTATGTAGCCTACTGACTTTATTTTCTGGCCATACTGTGGAGGTATGCCACAGATGAGTCAAGTTAGGGGAAGCAGTGCAACTTAGCCAGAAGTCAAAATATTAACTAGTTAGCTTGCTAGCTAGCTATGGTGAGACTTTATAATTATGAACGTTTTTAGGATTTTGGCTGTTATTTTCACGTAATGTCATGGGAGTATTGATTTGGCAATATGCACCTTTTAGCCACAGGGTACACATGGTAGCCTAAATGAGGTTCAAAAGAATTGTCATGGTTTCACACGCATCCTAGATATGCGCCGTAGACAGCTAGCAAAAATGGTAATATTGACTTTAGCCAAATAACGTTATAGCTTTGCATAAAATCAGCAACATTGCCCATCTATAGGACTCCATTGAATAGTTAACTTTTTCTTCAGGCTCCAATTGGCACACCTGCGCTTGCTAGCTAGCCCGTTTAGTAAAGGGCAAAAGATGAGGTAACTAATATATTCGACGTTAAACAAGTGTCCTTCATCATCCATTTCAGCTTCTGCAATTACAAGTTGATGTTGATTTCTTTTGAAATATTGAATATACTGCCCCAGCATTGTGTGCAGCATTGTGTTACCAATCAGCTGTGCACGATATGAAAGAAGTGGGGTCCTTGTTAGGTAACGTCGGTTGTTAGATAACCGTGCTTAGCAACACACAAACACCGCAAGATCAGTATACTACCACCATTTACTCTGCCTATTTACGCCACTACTCCCGGGGATATAATGATGGAGTTCAGGATGGGATTTCAAAAACAGGACCGTGTGAGACTGACGCTGTCTTATCCGTTCACTCGGCCCCTTCAGATTCAGCTAGAGAGTGAAACGTGAAATCGTATGGTAAGAGATTGCTGAACGAACCATTTTAGTGCATTCACCGGTAAAATGTATTATTGAGTGGTACTGTTACAGCTAATGTAGATGGCTAGCTAACATTAGCAATTCAGTGCGGGGCAAAGTGTTGAATTAACATTATCATAGGCTACATCTTCCACAAGCTATTAATGTTAGCACATTCACCTGTGAAAATGTAGCCTGTAGTTGAGTGTTATGAACTTAACTACAGGCTACATTTTGAGTTTGGTAAACAAAGTACTTAGGCTAACGAACGCTATATCTGACCAAGTTCCCAATATTGTTCGTGGGACATGCATATTCTTGCGACAAGCTGACAGGAGATAATCCTTAGCTACATTAGCTACCGACAGGAGATAATTATAACTTGTAGAATTGCCATTAGCTTGATCCAGCGCTCAAAGGTTTGCTTATTCATTATTCAGCTGGAGACATTTAGTCATTTAGCCATATAGTGCTAGCTAACGTTCGCGATTTAAGAACACGTCTGATTAATTAAGAACATATTTGCCGGTGTCCGTATACAGTATATGGCATATTATTATTATCACGGAACGCTGTGCGCACATCTACAATGACATTGCTGAGCAACCGGTCTAATTACACAAGTTAGCTATCCATTCCAGAATGCAACCACGACTTCCAAGCCCAAACCGCGGTGTCAACTTCTGCGCTGTACGAGAACAGACGAGAGAGGAGAGCTATCTTCGTTTCATTAGGGGTCCAAGCACCACAGGTGAAAATGAATTGGCTCGTCATTCTGCCATTTCTTGACAAAAGGGTGGGCGACTTTAACATTGCTTTAAACAGCACGGTAGATCGAAAAGGAAGTTCTCCAATTAACTCTCACCCACATGCCCTTAGGAAGATTTACAATCTTATGGATGCTTTAGATTTAGTTGATATTTGGAGATTTAAAAATCCAAATTTGATTAGATACACTTGGAGAAGGCAAAACCAGGCGAGTAGAATTGATTTCTTTTTAATTTCCTTTTCTCTTACATCCAAAGTAATTGGTGTATCAATAGAGGATAAATTACAGTCTGACCATAATTCTATTGGATTAAATCTTTCAGTATTGGAAAATATACATGGACCAGGATATTGGAAGTTTAATCAGAGTCTTCTCCAAGATGAGGAATTTGTTGGCAAGACTAAGAGATTCATTAATGATTTTCTTGTACATAATATTGGTACAGCAAATCCTTCATTAGTCTGGGAAGCATTCAAATGTAGTTTTAGAGGACATACAATTGCTTACTCTTCTTGGGAAAAAAAACAAATGAAATTGAAAGAACAAACTCTAGCAGCAGAAGTTGAGCAACTGATTCTAAATATTGATAATTCGGGTGATGCATCTAGAGATCAGCTAAATGATTAGAAAAATAAACAAAATTAATTATATGATTTAGTGGAAAATCGCCTGCTAAGAAGTTCTTGATTATAAAAGGGCAGAGTGGATGGAGAAAGGGCAAAAATGTTCAAAACTTTTCTTGAGCCTTCAACATAGAAATCATTCTAAAAAAATATATTTCCAAATTAATTTTGAATAATGGAGAAGTGTTGTTTACACAGACAGATATTTTAAATGAGATATTTTCATTTCAGTCATCACCTCCGCTCAGCTCTCAAAACTTTTTTCCACAAAATTATAAAAGAAAGTTAACTACGAAGCAGAAACAGTCATGTGAGGGTTTGATTACAGAGGAGAAACTTTTTTCTGCTGTAATGTCCTTTAAACCATGGAAAACACCTGGAATAGATGGAATACCCATTGAGGTCCTATCAAAAATTATTTGATTTGGTTAAAGAACCATTGCTTTCTTGTTTTAATTTCTCTCATAGTGCTGGGTGTTTGTTTGATTCTCAGAAAGAAGGCCTTATTGTGATGTTCTCACTCCCGTCCTCTTGTGTCCCGTGTTTTACCTGTTTCCCCTCGTATCATGTTTGTCTTTTCCTAGTTGGTTTCCCTCGTGCTGCAGGTTGGGCATGGTTTTCCCTTTCGTGTCACTCTGTTCCACTACTCGTCATCCGCCTATCCCTTTCCTCCCTTCCGCATGCATTCCACACACTCTACTCTGTTAATCACTCACGCGTACATTCGCACGCGGCACCTAATTGATACTTGTTAATGTTTGTATTTAGTCACCCGGTGTTCTTTGTCCTGTGCCAGTTCATTAACCCTATTTACTTTGGCCCATTTGGCCCAATTTTCATCTAGTTTTTACTAGTGTCAATTAAGTGCCAATATCTCAAAAACTATTCACTGCACATCCATGGTTGAAAGTTTGAATGAAAGAAGAAGCTTGTACCATTCAGAAATTTGGAACAGAATAAATGTATGTCAAAGTGGTCACATACAGTTTATACAAAATACACATAAGAATACAAAAAAAAAGTACAAAACGTTTTTATAGTTTATCACTGAATATCTCAACTTCAAAGTACTGGAACAAGCCAGAATTGCTTATACTAGTGCACTAATATGTTGTCCACTTGTGTATACAATTTGGTAAAGATATCTACAGGGCTTCCTTATGCATTGGTATTTTTACCAAAACGGGGCCCAGGTGTCCCAAAACCTTTCCAAACCTCGCCAAGTATAAAACATGTGCATATCTTTCTGTCTAGGCATGTCAATCATCAGAAAAGTTTATTTTTCTTTAAAAAAATTTTTTGTAATACAGAATGTGAAGAAAATTAACCTACACATGTTTTGTGTTTATTTTATTATGTGTATGAGGGTATTCTCTTACAAAGCGTGCCCAAAAGTGCCCAAATACCTCTCCGAAAAGGATTACTTACCCTAATGTTATCCAACCAATCTGCTTTACATTTAAAATGGCACTGTACTTCAAAATTAGATTTACCAGAGCCCCATAAGCCAGCAGAATAACAGGTTTATCTATAACAAGACTTCAACGTTACTTTTTACAGCAAAAGTAATGAATTATGCATCACTTTATTTGGCAAACCTGTCTGTTACCACCTCCTACGACAGAGGTGTCAGGTGGGGGAGGGTTGTCTTCACTGTCCTCCCTGAAAAAGACAGATTCAAGTACATTACTAAGTAGAATCACTAAAAAATGAGAACACTAATTATCTCAAAAAGACATATGGCAAGTATTACAATTAAGTGAAAAAAAATAAAAATAAATATATATATATACACACACACACACACACACACACATATATTATACATATATTATATATATATATATAATATACACACACATACATATATATATATATATATATATATATATACGTATATACATTTAAAAAATCTTACATCCACAGTACGTCTGATATTAGCTCCAACATAATTAGCAATCGTAGCTAACTAGGATTTATGAATTAGTTTGTCAGCTTGCACAAACTAAATTACATTATTATAATACTGTAATGTCTTGACTGAACCGTGAAATAAAGTACTGAGAATGGATGTAGTTTCATGTGTGAATTCAACAACTAGCCCTTGTGTTGGTTGCTACACAAAGAAACTGCGAATGAACGCTACAAAACAAACCCCCTTAGCAGGAGTTCCTTACCAGCCTGTGACAACATAGAAGCTAACTAGCGAACTTCTGCGAGAATCCATTTATCACCAAACTAAAAATACTCTAGATAATAGCACTCCATACTGTTGATGATTATGATGATGATGATAATAGCAATAATAATAATAATAATTTGTATTATATATTTTTAAAAACACTTACATGTCCAGGCACGGGTCCATGCCACAGAGTCATTGCTCTGCCTGAGGACAGACTTCTTCACCTCCAGGACACTGCGGTGGAGCACCTCCAAAACCTGAGCAACCGTGAAATAAGCGCTCTTCTTTCCACCGTTGATGGCCACGTTCGTGTATAAATGTAGAACATAATCGTAATCGTTGACTGGCCTATGACGTACATACAGCTCACAAAAGCGCTGCACATTGCTAAATATCATCTGGATAGGCTAAAAACGTACTTGTACAGCAATCCAGTCCATCCCTTCCAGGATAAACTCAGTAAAAATGGCCACAGGCGTAATCTGATCCTGTCTACAGCCGAGAGCGCACAGCCGATTGCCCTGCTGTCGTTACGCATAGATACAACGCCGTTCCCATTCGCTCGAATATGACATATTTTACATCGTTTAAAAGGGCAGGAAACCCCGTAGAAGATAAACTACGTGGTTTACGTTAGATCATCCCTGAAGCAGTCTTGTAATGTTTTTACGCAACGGTAGTTACGTAGTACAAACGCAAATGCGATGGGTACGCACCATGGAAATGGAGATTTTGCTGGAGAATGGATAAATGGATTACGAAAAAACGTTCAAGATTCTTCAGAAAACAGTTATAACTGCATAACCAGGTATAAAATTTGAGTGATTAAACATGTTTATCAAGAGATCTTGTAGAAAATAAAATATATTGAAACAAAACCGGAAGAACATCGGTTGTATGCATAGTGAAGTGAGCACGGGGAAAAAACATAATGTTCATTTATACAACTTTTCAGTAACATACAATTGTTATCCTGCAAGAAACTCACTCTCCCAAGTCCTTAACCCCTTTGCGCAGATGCCTAGTGACCAGGATGCCGGCGGCAAGATTTTGCTCAACTGAGACGTTTGTTGTTCCTGCAGCCAAACTATGAGTGCAAACCACAAACTCTTTTTTTAATTTTTATTGGTAACATATTAATTGAAGGGAAACCAATAATTTGAAGAATGGAGAATGTATTTGATCATGGTGTTTGGTTTATAAATGATATTGTGTGTGAAGATGGGAAACGTATGAGGTATAACCAGTTCACTGAAATGTATGGTACGATCTGTTCCCCTCATTCATATAATCAATTGATTTCTGCTTTAGGAAGATTGGAAACAAAAGATTAATAGTGGGATGACAAAGTTGTTAGTATGCCAGCCTGCTACAAGACATATAAGACGGTTAAAAGGAAATAAGATAAACAAAATTATTTATAAATATTATTTAACCTCTAGAACTGTAAGAGTTATTCCATATAGTTCCCTTAAAAAATTCCTATACTGTGGAAACAAGCACTGTACTACTTTTCACAGCCTTTTTACGGTAACATACATGCTACACTGTTGCCAGCAAAATTCTGTAATTACATTTTACAGTAACCTTACAGTTTTTTTTACAGTTAAGAAACTGATACCGTAATTGCTATTGTTGTGTAATACCGTTTTACCACATTACAGTAATTTAAATAGTTGCATTTTTTACAATTACAGTGTTATTAATAAACAGTAGCTTTAGCGTTATTTCAATGTACAGTAAATTACTGTAAAACTACAGGTTTATGGATACTGTAAATTACAAATATTAGCATTTCCCAAAAGTATTATTCAAAATGACTTCATGAATGAATGAATGTCTGAATCTGAACCCTATCTACTGCGTCGTCTTCTGTGTACTAATGTGCTGTATACCGCTTACTGTATACTGTTTAGTGACATGCAGTATGCAAAGAATATCCTCCATACTATTATCAGCGAAACCCAGAAATAAGTATATCATCCGGTGTAGACATGAAACATGGAATGACTCCATTATAGCAGTGAAATGAGAATATTACAGTTCTGCTTCTGCGTAGGAGACAGAAATACTTTTCACATGAAACATTACGAACATACCAGGGTAACAATTACTCTGGCTATACAACCACTTCTTTGCATGCAAAGCATCAAATATTAATGCCTTTGCACAGATAGCAAATTTGGTCAATTCTCACCTATTTAGGGGGTGCTCTGTTTAAGGCTTTATAACTCCAGGTGTGAGCATCACAGAAACCTGGTCAATGGATTAAATGAAACAAGACAGGTGTACCATTAGATTTGTTTATTTTCGTAATTTAAGTCAAAATAAAGTGTCACAAATCCAAAGAAACTTTGGAAAAATGCAAAAATTCACTAGATTGCAACAAAATACTGAGAGGTACATATGTGAAAACAGGTAAATCTATACATTTTCTGGATCATAAACTCCCATGTGCACAAGTGTGTGAAATCTGAGGATGTTATGCAGAACTATTAATGATCTATAATGCAAAATATAGGCAGTGTATCCTGTTGTCCATTAGTGTCTCAAAATCTATCCAAATGGCTAAATTGTGCACTGCTAAATTATATATCATAAATAAAAAAATATGATATATTTAACTACAAATCAACAGTTTTGGCTCATAAAACTCACTTTTGCATAATTTTCAAGTGGGAATTACTATCTTTTCATCAGTATAGGGGGGTAGATATATATGGGTCCAAAACCCAATCTAAAAATTTTATGAAATGTAATATAATTTGTTTTGTCCATTATAAAGCATATACATTTGCCCCTTCTCATGGTTTAAGATAAAAACATTGATATCACAGTGTTACACACACCTAAATATGTAGCCTAATCATTCACTCTTGTACCTCAATAAAACATCACTTTTACCTGTATTCTACAGTATGTATACTTTTGCCCCGGGATCAAATTTTTTCTGTAGTTTTTTTTTTTTAATGTTCCCATTCATAATGACTCCAGGGAATATTTTACCACATATGAGCACACAGTAAATTGGACTGAGCATTTTCCATGCCCTAAGTGACAAGTATATACCCCATAGCCTATATTATGTACAATAGCATGAAAATAAAATAGTATTCCACCATCTGCAAAATGCTGCCAAATGTTCCATCTTCAATGAAAATCGGTATCCTACATCAAACATAAAATTAACGATTCCACTACAGTATGTGAAATGCACTCAAAATGCGAAAATAACAATAGGCCTATCAATTATATTGGACAAGACAGTGCTCGAGTGGGAAAATGAACGTACATATGTAGCCAGCGACCAACCGCATATTAGAAGCAGAACTACTTACATATCGGGAAGGGAAAACTCCCATCGGGGAATGCGTTTTTAGAGTGGTCATGAATCGTGTACCAATAAAAATAAAAGCACCTGCAACAGCTGAGAATAAGCGACCAATTGCTTCCTTCTCACCTTAGAAAACGCCAAATTAGCCTGCCTGTTTAACGAATTTCATTTGATTATGCAATGAACTCATGTTCAAGCTTCATCCGAAGTTCATTAGGCTACCTGCATTCTAATTTTGATTAATAACATAACTAATTTGCCTAAATACAACAAATCTGTCAGGTTGGCAACCCATAGGTTCAGCATATTTTCCCTTGTTTTATAATTTCCTGCTTATGGAAATGTGACCAACCTGTTTTACTGGTAGCGTAATACTTTAAAACGATTCACTTTCCCAGGAAGACCGTGAAAAGTGTGATGTACAGCAGGGGAAACAGACCTGCTCTTGTAAAGTGAACATGCAGATAATGGAATAAAAATTAATTGTAAATTAATTGTGTAACAATTTGTTTCTAATTAGACACTTAGTTCTCTTTAAAATCTTTTGTTCAGTTATGGAATAACAGGTGAAATCAGCAGGGTTTTAATAAGCTGAGGGTATGGAAATGTAATTAAAAAAATATGAAGGACGAAGAATAGCTAAGGTTAGGCTACAATTCAGTTAACATGTTGACATCTATCTCCGTTTTTTAACCATAGTCTATCCAAAAAACATTATGCACAGCGAGTTCGCTGTAGTCTAGGCTATTTGAAAAACAATAAAAGCAATATTCACTGGACAAGGTTTTGAACTTTTTTCAGACACAAACCATTCTATTTAGCCTACTTACAGGCTGTATTCCTAGATAAACAGAGCTGTATTGTAATGACATCTGAAGCGCATTTTAGGAACGCAAATGTCCGTCTATTGCAGTACGCGAATGACGTACATTGAATGACAATTCACGCATTAGGTGCAAAGACAATTCGCGCATTAGGCTTGATAGCTATAGGTGTTATCAGCTCCTTTTTAATGGATAGCCATTGTCCCGTACCATCACACATTGCCTGGATGTTGATGGAGTGGGCTGAGAGCAATGTAATGTGGCATCGTTTCCCTTCGCTGAGGGAAAGGTATGTGGACCTATGGAACTTTCTATTATTATGCATTTTTGATATAGCCTACATAATAATAATATTTGACATTGTGATCTAGATATTTTAGTCATGCTTGTGCACGCCCCTGTGTGTAATAGACAGGAGGGTATGCGCGTTGTGCACACGCCTATGTAAACGCACTTATATGCGCCGTTAAAATAACATGTAAACAACTGCGACATGACTTTAGACCAGGTTTGTGGTGGTTCTAGCGCAAGCACTTTCTGCTGGCTCAAGATAGCAATACGCCAAAAAGAATCCTGGCCACTCCTCATCTTAAGACCAACACGCCCAGTTCACTTGTGATGGCGCAAGAATACATGCTAGTTAAAGGACGTGAGCGCTAGGCGTTATTATGGACCTAGCGCCGGGTGTAAGATAGCAAAGACACTTGCGTTTGGGTTAGCGCCGCTTCGCGCCGGGTGTAAGATAGGGCCCGTAGTTTCTCGTGGGACTGGCACTGAAAATGGGAAATTAGTGAAGAGGCATGGTTAAGGGATTTTCTGGGTAGCCGACAGGTGGAACAATGATGCAATCACAACTTGTACAAATTCATTAAAAGTTCAAATACACCCCCCACATCCATACACTGAAATTGCAAATACCAAGTGTTTTTATGACAAAGAGATTATACCTAATTTGAATTCCTCCATTCAAATTCAGTCAGCCACTGAAGGAAAGTCATCAAACGCGGATGGATGTCAACAACCTTGCGTTTCACATGGGCCCGTCTTCCGGCTCGTTCCGACTTTAGAAGCGCACTTAGTCCCCTCATCAGGATCGATCTTTACGAATAATCTTTACATACACACATACACATCAAATGAATCAATATGTTAGTGATACTGATACTTTGATACATCATCAATATCATTACACCTTTGAATAAAATGCTAATTGATGGCATCCAAATTTGCCATGTTCACTGGGTAGGATTCCTATAAGATTCTGTCAATATTGTTTCCAACCTCCAATGTGTACTAAACTTTTCCCAGGTACAGATTCAAACATGGGGAATTCCAAATGTTTGAAATCCATCCAGGGACCACCCAAACCCTACTGCAGGCCCACCCCCACAACCACGATGTAGTACACGTTCTCTATGCTCCAGAGGTTTTAGGAAGACACATTTTGGAGCATAGCTTCTTCAACCTTTTCAAGACATTCCCTGATGTGTTATTTTCACACTTGTGATACTTCAACGACTCAATACTTAGGAGAGGGGAAAATAACCATCCCCGTATTTTCAGGGAATGTATTAAAAAGTTTGAAGAAGCTATGTTGTATGGTGTCATCCTGTTTCAAATGGTAAAATATGACTCCCGAGGTAGATTTATACAGACCATAATCTGTAATTAATGGATGAATGAATGGATCACTTGAAGGGTTGTTTCTCCTGACTTATTTTTACATAGAGTTCAATAGGAAAATGAGTCAGGAGAAACACCCTTAAAGTGATCCATCCACATCTACTGCATATCTGGCAGCAGAGTGATGGTTTGAGGCTCATTTGATACCTCAGACCCTTGATGACTTACAGCCATTTAGCTAATCATGGGTTCCATACTATTCCCGTGTAATTTACAGCTTAATCTAGTCCCACCCCCCCAATTCCCATAGAGATATAGTTATAGCACCGCTTGTAAGAGTACCTGAAAATAACATATCAAGAGTCTTTTGATATCCTTTTATACCCAGTCATGATAACATCACCTGTTTACCTGAGGAATGTTCCAAACCGGTGTTTTTTTTAACGTTGCCCCTGTACTTTTATGGAACATGTTGCAGGCATCAAATTCGGAATTAGCGTATATTTACAAAGTAAAACAGTTTTCTTTTTACTGTTTTCAATTAAATATATGTAAAAGAGAATTTACATATCACTGCTTTCTGCTTTTATGTGCATTTTACAAACTGTCCCAACTCTTTTGGAATTGGGGTTTGTACATAAAGAAGAGCATAGGCTAAGGTTTATTTACTAACCTGCTGTAGACATTCAATAATGCTCTTCATCGTTCAGCCTGCTGCGCCTCCCTTTATGTTGCAAAATGGCAATAGTCTTGGGGTGTACTTGTCCAGAACACTCAGGAACTTTGGCTTGAGATTGATTGTTATAATTCTCATGAATTCCTGCCTGGCCTATAAGACAACAGAAATAATAACCAACCAAGTACAAGTGAAACACGAATCACATTAGTCAAAATAAGCACATATAAATGAACGTAATGTCGTTAGGCCTGATGATATATGTTGGGATGATATATGGTATATGTTTGTGTTTATAATTTAGTTTTGTTTTAGTGTGACTTAGTGTGTTAAGTCTGTGTTTATTGTTTGTTTGTCTTCTGATGATTTATGTCATGTATTTGTTAAATAAATAAAAAATTTAAAAATGAAAAAAATAAAATAAAATTTGCCTCATGGAACCATGAAGTCTGCCATCTTCAATTTTCCGCGAATTATCATTTTTTGTAAAACACTTAAAATGCACTCCTCCTACAGGATTTGACCACATTGCACGAAACCTGTTTGAGGGACTCAGCCCACATCCCTTTATACATGCATTACTTTTCTAAGGCCAATGTCAAAAAATGGCAGAATGAGAAGACAATGAATTTTGCATTGGGTGTGGGTGGCTTATCACAAAAATGCTAGTAATTCTAAAACCGTTTGAAACTTGGTGGGTTGATGGATAGTTAAATCAAGACTTGTGCCGTGCAGTTTTAACCCAATCAATACACATTACATTACATTACATTCATTTAGCAGACGCTTTTATCCAAAGCGACGTACAGTAAGTGCGTACAGAGACATCATCAAGATCACTACAGAACAGACAAGACAAAGCACATCCTTCGCATAATGTAGCAGCTATCCCTAGCAATGAATGTCGACTGTAGTTCACAGTAAGCTGTGGGCAAATCAGCAACACCACACTTCCATTCCAAAATACTATTATAAACTATAAACACAGGGAACTAGTAAACAGGGAACTGATATTCCTAGGTGAGGATATCAGTCAAGGTGGAGTCTGAAGAGGTGTGTCTTCAGGCCTCAACGGAATGCAGGCAGGGTTGGAGTAGAACGTAGGGGAATGGGAAGTTCATTCCACCACTGAGGAGCTAATGTGGAAAAACTCCACAGTCGGGACAAGCGAGAGCCTTTAACACGGAGGGGGGGAAGTGCCAGTCGCCCTGCTGTAGAAGAGCGAAGTGGTCGAGCAGGAACATAGTTCTGGATTAAGTCCTGCAGGTAGGCGGGGCCTGTCCTATTGGCTGCAGTGTAGGCCAGGGTCAGAACTTTGAACCTGATCCTGGCTGCAACTGGCAGCCAGTGGAGAGACCTTAGCAGGGGGGTTACATGGGAAAATTTCGGGAGGTTGAACACAAGCCGGGCAGCTGCATTCTGGATCAGTTGAAGAGGCAGAATGGTGCAGGCCGGTAGGCTTGCGAGCAGGGAGTTGCAGTAGTCCAGGCGTGAGGTGACCATGGTCTGGACAAGAAGCTGGGTGGAGTAGGTGGTCAGGTACGGTCGAATCCTCCTGATGTTGTACAGGAGGAACCTGCAGGACCGTGCCGTCACCCTGATGTGCTCTTTGAAGTCCAGCCGGTCGTCCAGGACCACCCCCAGGTTCCTTGCAGAGCGGGAGGCAGCCACCACGGTCCCATCAACGGTGATGGAGAGGTCATGTAGTGGGGAGGTCTTGTACGGCATGAAGAGGAGCTCTGTCTTGTCAAGGTTGAGCTTCAGGTGATGGGTAGCCATCCACTCAGAGATGTCAGTCAGACAAGCAGATATCCTCTCCTTAACCTGTGGGGTAGAGGGAGGGAAAGAGAGGAAGAGTTGAGTATCGTCAGCATAGCTATGGTATGAGAAGCCATGTGAATGGATTACTGAGCCAAAAGACTTAGTATACATAGAGAGCAGCAGAGGACCCAGTACAGATCCCTGCAGGACTCCTGTAGACAGGACGGAGGACGGGGAGCAGAGACGGAACCCTTCCAGGAGACTTGGTAGGATCTATCAGTGAGATACGATACAAACCAAGAGAGGGCAGTTCCAGAAATGCCCATCTCAGCGAGTGTGGAGATCAGGAGTTTGTGGTTGACCGTGTCGAATGCCGCAGACAGGTCAAGGAGAATCAGAACAGAGGAGAGGGAGGAGGCTCTAGCAGTGGCGAGTGCCTCAGTCACAGCCAGGAGAGCAGTTTCAGTCGAATGGCCGGTTCTGAAGCCAGACTGATGCGGGTCAAGCATGTTGTTCTGGTGGAGAAAAACAGACAGTTGGTTAAGGACAGCACGTTCAATTGTTTTGGACAGGAAGGGCAAGAGAGATACAGGACGGTAGTTCCTGACATCAGCGGGATCTAAGCTAGGTTTTTTAAGGAGTGGGGTTACACGGGCAGTTTTAAAGGCAGCAGGAACATGGCCACAGATTAGGGAGGTGTTAATAATGGAGGACAGATATGGAAGGAGCTCAGCAGATATAGACACGTTATATACACGCTATAGAAATACATATGTTGGGATGGCAGGTATGCCATTCGCCAAGTACACTATCTATACTTAACAGGCTGTCTATCTTGCCAACTGTGGCAGTTCCTGTGGCTTAGTGGTTAAGGCTTTGGACTACTGTGTAGCAGGTTGGTGGTTCGATCCCCACCTGTTCCTGACTTTTTTTTGAGGCACACAATGTTAATGTCATGCTAAGAATGTTCTTTTAACATAAAACAAGTTATTTTTATTGCAAAGGTTAAGAAATTTAACAATATCAGTTAACTGTTTGAATTATGAAGTCAGTAAGCTAACACAATCTGATACTGCAACCAAAAAGTCTTATTTGGCCTCTACATAACGGTTAACCTGCGTGGGCCTCGTGGGTACAATCTTGGCTTTCTATGTGTTAGGCTAGTGGTTCAATTCCTGCTTGGTATAATGGCTAAGTTAATGTTTGGCAAAATGATTGTACAAATCTCCTCTTTGATTGTTACCTTCTCTTTAGTTCAGTAAATGCTGTCTCAGCCCTAGGATTCCAAAGGAGATGTCTTTTTTGTGAGGGCTGTGATAGGAGCAGCTACCAAGCTAAAATTGTGGATAAACCTCCTATAAAAATTTGCGAAGCCAAAGAAGCGTTGTGCCTGCTTCACAGAATTTAGGAGGCCAGTTCTTCAATGCCAAAATCTTTTCTGGGTCCATCAGAACTTTCCCGTCTGCAACAATGAAGCCTAAAAAGGAAAAAGGAAAAAGGAGACGGAGCTGGTGTGGAAAGTGCACTTCTCTGCCTTAACAAATAGTTGAGCCTTAAGGAGCGCCTTCAAAACCTGTCTCACGTGAATGATGTGAGAAGAAAGATCCGGGAAAAAAATTTAAATATCGTCTAAGTAAACGAAGACACATTTCTCCAGCATCTCTCTCAGAGCATCGTTCACTAGCACCTGAAAAAGAGGGGGCGCTAGTGAGACCGAACGTCATCACCCGGTATTCGTAGTGCCCGTGGTGCGTGTTAAAAGCAGTCTTCCACTCATCGCCCTCACGCATGCGCACGAGATTGTAAGCGTTGCGAAGGTCAAGTTTTGAAAAGACCGACGCCCCGTGTAAGTGCTCAAATGCGGAATTCATGAGGGGAAGGGGGTACCTGTTCTTAATGGTAATATCATTGAGACCCCAGTAGTCTATACAGGGTCTCAGCCCTCCGTCTTTCTTTTTAACAAAAAAAAACCCAGCACCATCTGGTGACGTAGACGGTGCGATAAACCCATTAGCCAGAGACTCCTCAATGTACTGCTTCATAGCCGCGCTCTCTGGAGCAGACAGGGAATACAGTGAACCCCTGGGCGGAACAGTACCCGGGTACACCTCAATGGTGCAGTCCGTATAGTCTATGGGATGGCAATTTGGTAGCGCAATGTTTACTAAAGACCTCAGCGAGGTCAGAATACTTCGTAGGCACGCCCGCAGGTAGACTAAATTCAAGCGCCCCTACCACCTCTGGAGTACCGGAAGATGTGTCAGACGACCTGTCCCACTCGAAATCGGAGATGGAGAAATCGTCCTCCTCCCTGAGACCCCCCTCTGCAAAGGGATCCCAGGACAAACTCTCTTCTCTACTCCCAGCGAGGGGAGATGAAATATCCTGGTCTGAATTAAACTCCGCCTCCTCGGAATCATTCTTGGAGCTGAGTTTGGAGAGATCAGGAGCGCAGCCCGAAGAAGGGTAAATGGCATTATGACAATGAGATAGGCACTGAGGACCCCACTGACGAATAGGTTTCCTATCTCTACCCCAACAGATATGACGGTTATGTAACCCTAGCCATGAATGTCCCAGTACTAGTGGGTACGACGGAGAGTCAATTAAAAAGAATTCTATTCTCTCCGAGTGCCCCTGGAGAGAGATGCGCATTTCTACTGGATTCGTCCTCTGCTTAATAACTCCAGAACCCAAAGGGCGACTATAAAGGGCAGTAACCTGACGGGAGCTACTGAGTAGATTGGTGGGGATTTTTTATTTCCTAGCCCATTTGGCGTCAATAACAGACTCCACGGCCCCGGAATCAATAAAGCGTTAACACTTACAGAGTGTCCCTCCCAAAACAGTTGAACGGGTAACAGGGTCTGAGAAAAAGTACTATTTTGTCTCACTGGGGACCTCAGTTTCCCTAGTGAGACCCCTCATTTCCCGCCAACTTAGGACATTGATCCTTCGTTATGACCCCTGCCTTTGCAATATTGGCACCAGTACCTCAGCAGTCCCGCTCTCCTAATTTGGTGGAGTCATCTACCTGCATAGGTTCCTCCTGAGCAGCGGAGGAGTAGGTGGGAATACTGGGCGGAGTATCTATTGATAACACGGATTTTAAACTGGCCGGTGGGATTTTATGCTTACGTTCGCATTCTCTAATTCGGTTATCAAGGCATATAGCCAAATGTAGCGGGTGGTTTGAGCATTGCTAACGCGTCCTTGATGGGGTTGGATAAGGCTTGGAGGAATAATGATTTTAGAGGGCTATTGCATAAGGGACAATCTTGATGAGATTTTTGCGGTGTTCCGGATGCCGCCGGTTGTGTTCTGGATGCCGGCGGTTGGATGCTGGCGTTTGTGGGCAGTGAGATTGGTCTGCATGAGGTGTACTACTTTTATATGATGTGCACTATTTTGATGCGAGATATGTGATTGATATATATTTGTATTATGTGATGTATATACTGGTCTTGTGTTTTTAGGTAACATCTATTGGGGACAACAGATGGAAATTAGCCTCTGGCTATACTCTTGATTGTTTAGATGTCTTGTCTTGCACTAGAATGTTCATTAACTTTCACTGTCCCTTCCAAATAAACAAATGAAAAAAAAATGAAGTATAGTGTGCCGTCCACCCTCTTTTCCTTTATTTTAAGTATTTACACCAAATCCTTTGTGTCATTGATGTAGCAGTGTCTGCAGTATTTTCTTTGAAAATGACCTTTATTTATTTATTTTAATTTTAAAAGTGTTTTATTTATTTGCTTATTTTGTTCTCTTTGAGTGTCTGTCATTTGTAATGTGTAAAATCCCAATAAAAATATTATTTAAAAAAAAGAGTATTATCAGGACTTGACCTCTGCAGTTTCAACCCAATCGAGCCACGTCGTGGAGCGATAGAGATCCAAATATAAGAAAATATTTAAAAATTCACTAAAAATCATTTACACGCCCACTGCATACGCCCCGTTTGATCTAGAGTCACTAAATTTGGTGGACATGTCCTGCTGCTTATGCCGAACAAATTTGCCTCATGGAACCATGAAGTTTGCCATCTTCGATTTTCCGATTTTTCTTCGATTTGTAAAACACTTAAAATGCTACTCCTCCTACAGAATTTGACCAATTTGCACCAAACCTGTTTGAGGGACTCATCCCACATCCCATCATACATGCATTACTTTTCTAAGGCCTATGTCAAAAATTGCCCGTATTGGAAGCCAATGAATTTTGTATTGGGAGTGGCTTATCACAAAAATGCTAGTACTTCTAAAACCATTTGATATAAAGTTCTGAAACTTGGTGGGCAGATTGAGAGTTAGATCAAGACTTGAGCCCTGAAGTTTTAACCCAATCAATCCGTGTGGTGGCGCTATAGAAATACAAATGTTGGGATGGCAGGTATGCCATCCGCCAAGTACACTATCTATGCTTAATAGGCCGTCTACCTACCATCCAACTGTGAAAGTTCCTGTAGCTAGCTAGCCGGGGACCGAGAGACTGTGTGCTCTCGTCAAATCACGTCTCGGCATTTCCATCTTTCTCAGCCAATCACGGTGGCCCATTTCCAACATTCGCCATCTTTTTGGCTTCTGTCGCCAAATCACGTCTTGTCATTTCCATCTTTCGCCAGCCAACCACGTCTCGTCATTTCCATCTTTCGCCAGCCAACCACGTCTCGTCATTTCCATCTTTCGCCAGCCAACCGCTTTTCCATCCTTGACGGAGCAGCCGATATCGAAGTAAGTTCGAATCAATATTAGTTATTTAGGTCCGCATCAATATTAACATTAGTTAATTAATTGCATACTGATATTATTGCATACTGTCACAATGTATGTTGATACAGATACAGTCGCTATTATTTACCTACTGTCACCAGACCGATTTTACCTGTTAATACAGGTAAAATCGCTGTTATTTATTACCGCATTATAATGTGTGTCGCCATTAAATTAACTAAATATTTGGTTTCCTCATACAACGTAATCCTCTTTTTGAGTTTAGGTGATGTTGCTGCTATTGAATTTAGCTAGAATTGAGCTAGATATTTGGTTTTCCTCAAAGAACAACATAGCAATGCCTAATCATAACTGTAATGTTAGCACCCTTATTCTACAGTACAGTATAACGCTGCTGCACTAAAGTTCTTAATAAAATGATAAAATCATTTGTCAAGTATTTAATTCACACAGGTATACAGCTGTTGCACCTTTTCCATCCTTGACGGAGCAGCCGATATCGAAGTAAGTTCGAATCAATATTAAAGTTATTTAAGTCCGCATAAATATTAACATCAGTTAATTAATTGCATACTGATATTATTGCATACTGTCACAATGTATGTTGATACAGATACAGTCGCTATTATTTACTGCCACCCCCGATTTTACCTGTTAATACACGTAAAATCGCTGTTATTTATTACCGCATTATAAGGTGTTTCGCCATTAAATTAGCTAAATATTTGGCTTTCCTCATACAACATAATCCTCTTTTTGAGTTTAGGTGATTTTGCTGCCTATTGAATTTAGCTAGAATTGAGCTAGATATTTGGTTTTCCTCAATGCCTACATAACCAACATAACATCTTTTCTCTATTAATGGCAGATGGCTTACAAACAGAAGAAGCACAGAGCTATGGGCGATGAGGAGTGGATGTCCCGCCTGCGCACGTTTGCTGCCTTAGGGGTCTGGCCCTCTGAGGCAGGAAACAGGCCGGCACCACGCCAGAAAAAGTGGTATGATCTGAAGGTAAACTTGGACTAAGTGATATGTGTAGAATCATAAAACATAATGTCATATTATGTCATATTAAAAGGGGACACATTCTTATGATTCACTGTCAAACAATATTACAGATTGAGAAATGTCCAATGCAGCTGAGGGGAAAAACATCTCTGTTTGGAGGGACAAAGACATGTAACTGTGGTTTCCATACAAAGAAGGTATCAGAAGTATTTTATAAAATTATGATGTGTTGGTGTTGTATTCTGTATTATTACATTTAATTTTCTTTTCTGTGAACCTGTAGCCTTCCGGCTCGGTCCCTGTGTCATCTTCAGTGACACCACAACCAGGACCCTCATCCTCTTCTGCATCACCCGCAGCAACATCTGGACAGACAGCAACACCTGGGCAAACACCTTCCAAGCCCACTTTGACGTTGGCATCGGTAAGTAATGAGGATTTACTGATGCTGATATTTATATTATTAATATATTTAAATATATAAGATTTACAATGTTCCACTTGAGGTTACTTTTTTCTTTTTGTCAGTTTACAAAGCCACGGTTCGGCCCTCTGGCCCATCAGCTGTCACCACCAGCTCAGCCTCCGCCCTTCCTCTCCCCACCACCCTCCCAGCCACTGCTACAACTGCTCGTCCCTCTGGGCCACCTTCCATGACCCCAGCAGCACCTGAGCAACAGCTGGTAAGTCTTTTTCTGACAAGTTACACTGTGACAGATGTTATTTTTCCTGTTTGTGATATTGTTTTATTTGTATTTTGATGTACTCTCTCTGTATTTTGATGTACTCTTATATTTACCAGGCTGTGGATGAGCGCAGTGTCCCGGGGATGGACAGAGTGGACAGCCTGGCAGAGTACTTGGTGGGGCTGAGGACTGAAACTGGCCAAACACTTAACAACCAGCAGGCCAGTACCATCATAGCTCTGTGGCAGAACCTTCTGCCCTACAACCAGCAACAAGTGGCATATGCTGCGCGGCACCAGGTGCGCCTCACAACAGGACGCTTCAGGTGTTCTAAAAAGAAACCTGACTTTACGCCAGGTGTGGAGAGCATGACACGCTGTGTCTTAGCATCAACAGGATCCCCTGCCCAGTGGCTAAACAATTGTCGCCTGGTGGAGTCCATCTTTGTCAAGCTCTGTGACAGTCATAAGAGCCCCAAAAAACAGGGCAATTATGCACTGACGAGATGGACTCTGATTCTTAGGGACTATAGTAAGATCAGGCAGCTGGTCCTGGGTAACAGAACGGTCATGCAGAGCACTACTTTGTAGTTGTTTGATGTCAATCAAAACAACACTTATTCATTGGCCCAACAAGCGACTGAAGAGGCAGGAATGTAGTATTCTGCTGCAAGGGGACAACTTGCCTGCCTCTATTCCTGTTGCTCCTGCGCCTCTCCCACCTGTACTGGTACGCCCCACTGCTGCACCACCCCAGCCCGGCCCCCAACACCAGTACCACTTGCCTCAAAGTATTGCAGGACAGGCAGTGGTCAAGAGGAAGTCTGCAGCTCTGGCCCAACATCCCCATCCTCCACCGTCTGTCCGCCCGAGGCTGCAAGCTCAGAGGCAGTTGTTCCCTCAGCAGGCACCTCCACCTACATCTGCCCCTTTGCCTGTTGTCCCTGACCCCACCCCTGTCATTGGCCCATTTGTGTTTTTGACCCCACAAGTCCCAGCAGCCAAACTAATTGCTCCTGCTGGCCCCCTTGTTGCTCCTCCACCCACCCGGAGGGCTTACAATCGGACGGTGGACCAAAACAAATGTGTTAAGTGCCACCAGCCCCGCAACAAGGAAACTGGCCACAGCCAGTATTATGGGCACATATACTGTCCCCAAAACATTGATATGCCACTTGACCAGTGGTAGGAGATGCGGAGGAAGAGGGCAGAAAATAAATAGATTGTTGTCATTCTTTGTCTCTTAGTGTGTAGATAGACTCACACTAAGAGAAGACAGAGCTCCTCTTCATGCCGTACAAGACCTCCCCACTACATGACCTCTCCATCACCGTTGATGGGACCGTGGTGGCTGCCTCCCGCTCTGCAAGGAACCTGGGGGTGGTCCTGGACGACTGGCTGGACTTCAAAGAGCACATCAGGGCGACGGCACGGTCCTGCAGGTTCCTCCTGTACAACATCAGGAGGATTCGACCGTACCTGACCACCTACTCCACCCAGCTTCTTGTCCAGACCATGGTCACCTCACGCCTGGACTACTGCAACTCCCTGCTCGCAAGCCTACCGGCCTGCGCCATTCTGCCTCTTCAACTCATCCAGAATGCAGCTGCCCGGCTTGTGTTCAACCTCCCGAAATTTTCCCACGTAACCCCCCTGCTGAGGTCTCTCCACTGGCTGCCAGTTGCAGCCAGGATCAGGTTCAAAGTTCTGACCCTGGCCTACACTGCAGCCAATAGGACAGGCCCCGCCTACCTGCAGGACTTAATCCAGAACTATGTTCCTGCTCGACCACTTCGGTCTTCTACAGCAGGGCGACTGGCACTTCCCCCCCTCCGTGTCCCGACTGCGGAGTTTTTCCACATTAGCACCTCAGTGGTGGAATGAACTTCCCATTCCCCTACGTTCTACTCCAACTCTGCCTGCATTCCGTCGAGGCCTGAAGACACACCTCTTCAGACTCCACCTTGACTGATATCCTCACCTAGGAATATCAGCTCCCTGTTCCCTGTGTTTTCCTGTCTGTTATTATAGTTTATAATAGTATTTGGAATGTTTTATCATAGTATAGTTTATAATAGTATTTGGAATGGTTTATAATAGCATAGTTTATAATAGTATTTTGAATGGTTTATAATAGTATAGTTTATAATAGTATTTGGAATGGAAGTGTGGTGTTGCTGATTTGCCCACAGCTTACTGTGAACTACAGTCAACGTTCATTGCTAGGGATAGCTGCTACATTATGCAAAGGATGTGCTTTGCCTCGTCTGTTCTGTAATGATGATGATGTTTCTGTACGCACTTACTGTACGTCGCTTTGGATGAAAGCGTCTGCTAAATAAATGTAATGTAATGTAATGTAGACTAAATAGTGTGTGTTGATTTTGTTTTGTTTTTCCAGCAGAGCAACATTTCCTAGCTTTATTTATTATTATTTGTATTTAGTTTATTTATTATTATTATATTTATTTTGTATTCTGTATTTTTAATTATTTCATTCATTTATTTCTGTTATGGTTAGGTGTGTGTGTGTGTGTGTGTGTGTGTGTGTGTGTGTGTGTGTGTGTGTGTGTGTGTGTGTGTGTGTGTGTGTGTGTGTGTGTGTGTGTGTGTGTGAGATAATTAAGGTGTATATTTTGTAATAAATTTGCACTATTTCTACAGCAGTATTTTTGACTTATTTCTACCAAAAATATCTAAAAACAGGAGTCAAGCTATAAAAATAGGAGTCAAGCAAAGTTTAGCTTTTTGCGAAGTAAAGCAGTAATGAAATGATGAGAAAATGTACATCAACAGAACAGTATTGCAAACAGTTCCACATTGCATGCAAGCATGCAAACTCATCACTCATTCAGAGAAGACAATTACATTGTTGCAGTGCTTTCAATACTTATTCCATTCATTGTTAATTAGATTGTATTAAAGAATTGGGTCTTTTTTCTAAAACAAACTCGTAAAATATCTGAATATATAAAATAATAATAATTTGATACATTCTAGTCAAAAATAAAGTTACGTGTGTGTAGGTGTGACTAGTTACAAATGTTTCTTACATTAGTAACAATCACATTTCTACATTATGTAAACATTAAGCAACACAAAGTATTACTATTTGGCTGTATGGCATTCAAAATAAGCCACAGTGTCAAAGTGTCACTTTTAGACATATTTCTCAAACTATCAAAAGGGCGTCCTATAACTTCCAATGGACAGCAGTCATTAGTAACTCTCAATTAATTTCATTTTCACTCAATTTCTCAAAATTTCTCTTTTTTCCTTCATTTTTCCCCTTCCCCTTCTTTCCTCCTTCTTCCCCCCCCCCTCTACAGACTATTGTTCCCCAGCTGCCTACAGTGGTTGAACACAATAGCCTATATGCAATGCCTTCAACTTAATCATTTTGGAGAAGCTGTGCTGACACAAATCATCTCTCCGTCAAATATGATCCAGACACGGTCTATCAATTAATCCATCTAATATTGTCTGATATGATATACCAGATGGTCAATCATAGCCATAACTTTTACATATTTTTCATTTTATGACAGCTCTCTGATAATTGCAAGTTAGCTATGCAAAGGAAAATATGACCGATATTATGTTTAAATAACATGCACTCATTCTAATATCCATTAATGCGAAAGATGCTGTATTTTTCATAATGATCTATTGGTGGCGCTAGACATAAACTACCTTTTTTTCGAACAAAGTTCCGCGGAAAAAATGATTAAATGAAAACTCTGAATACGCGCATCTTGAACTCCACCCCGCTCGCGTAATGCCGTGTATCTACTAGAGACGCTTAAAACAGCGGATAAGTCAAATGTCTGAATCACAAATAGCTTAAGTTACGCGGAATTTCGGGAGTAAGTGCCATTTGTGCGTGCTTATCTCAACTCTGAATCTGGCCCTAAATGTGTTGGAGGAATACTCTATGTGTCAGCCTGCAGGCTCCTGGCCCACCAGAGGGGGTGCAGGACTATTGTACGTGTCAGACTGCAGGCCCCTGGCCCACCAGAGGGGGTGCAGGACTATTGTATGTGTCAGACTGCAGGCCCCTGGCCCACCAGAGGGGGTGCAGGACTATTGTACGTGTCAGACTGCAGGCCCCTGGCCCACCAGAGGGGGTGCAGGACTATTGTACGTGTCAGACTGCAGGCTCCTGGCCCACCAGAGGGGGGGCAGGACTATTGTACGTGTCAGACTGCAGGCCCCTGGCCCACCAGAGGGGGTGCAGGACTATTGTATGTGTCAGACTGCAGGCCCCTGGCCCACCAGAGGGGGTGCAGGACTATTGTATGTGTCAGACTGCAGGCCCCTGGCATTATTAGGTAAATCGTTAAAAAAAGATTTAGATTTTTTTAAACAGGAAAGAGATTAATTCAATGGAAGCCATTTTGTTTTTCTAGCCTTAAATAGTTTTCTATTTAGTTTTTGTGAGTTGAAGTGAATGACAGTTGATGTAAACGTAATGAAGTGAAGATGAAGGCAAGACAGTGATGAAGAGAGAAGCTCTCCTGTCCCTTTTCAAAAGAGAGGCCTCCCGTGACATCACGTCCACGCCGCAGAAACATTAACAGAAGCTTGTCACTTTCAAGTTCAGCTGGATAAAATCTCAAAATAATGTGCAGAAGGGAAATACTTCATGATGTGTTTCACAACAAGCTTAGTAACCAGTGTGTGCCTGGTACTGGAATTTTCTATGGCTGTTGCCAGCACTGATGTTGCATGTATCATATAAAGAAATTTATAGTAGGCTTTCTGGCGTTTGCTTATACAAGGGTTTATAAACTCTGCTAACATCTGTTGTCAAGCAACCATTAAATTTATGTTGCAAGACATCTTTTAACATGAAGCAAGCAGAAAATATGAATGGCAGTGAAGCTGTAGTAGCAGTATGCCGTACATTTTCAGTAGAGCACATAACACTATTTTCTGACAGCATTTTATTTTTTGAATTTCCCTCTACCAATTAAATTATTGAGCCCAGAAAACCAAATGGCCCAATTCCATTTATTCATGTGTAGCATAGGCTAGTTGCCTATTACTATTTCCTTTTAAAATAATTATTTGTAATTACGCACTCATACTGACCTGTGTCTGTGTGGCACACAAGTCACCCCATATGTGCTATCTAATGTCTATTGTCCATGTGCACTGTAGCCCTATTTAATCACCCTAAGGGGATACATAAAATTGTAGCTACTGTGATTGAGGTTGCAATTGGACATATGTGACCCTGATGTCTCACATAATTTCCGATTTAAAAGCCGTTGCATCAAGCTTCTACTGCTGATGGTCAATCCCCTTGGCGTGGTCTGGCCGTACTGGTTAGCGATCGTAGCGTATTCCTCGGTGTATGAAATGGGATGCTGTGAGTCATGCTGCCTGCATTTTCTCTTCCAGCAGCCGAGATTGGCAACACGTGAGCCTTCCTATTCTGTGCACTGAGTTCACCGGAAAACCACTGAGGTGTCAACATTTGTAGCGGTCTGGGAAAATTCTTCATTTTTTCTCGTCATCATTTAAATAAAGATAAGCAGAGCCAAACTGCTGGTAATAGGAAGACGCTGGAGGAAGAGCGTGTTGCATCGAGTTGATTGTCCGTGTTGCTGACCTGTCCTCGGTTCAGACAGCACTATGGACAGCAGAGAGGTGTGCCAGAGCTATGTAAAGCCCATCACTGACCCCAGAACACACACTGATAAGAGTATTGTTTTCACCATGGCAACCTGAGGAAATAAGAGTGGCGTTAGCAGGCTCTGCATGTTGCTCTGTTGGTGTGCATCATTAGTTGCCGCCAGCGACCCTCAGCAGCACCGCTTTGATTAATGAAACGTCACTTCCCGCGTTCTGTTGCCAGGTTGCCACTGTTTCTTTCTTACTGAAAGCTAACCTAGATCAACGATTTAATGGGCAATGAGGTAGCCTATGTTTATAATACCCATAGAAAACACTGCCAGCTCTGCTCTTGGCCAAGATTAGCAGGGCCAGAAGAGACCTTTTTGCTCCTGCAAAAGTCCCACTCCCATGCCTACCTGTTCTCCTGATGTACAGGAAGTTGCTGTGGAGTGATTGGAGGTGACTGTGGCAACACCAGTGAAGGACACCACTGAGGTGCTGCCCCCACATCAGTCTGTGTGCGCTGCTAACATTTACGGCTAATCCCAGGTCCCTCATACCAGGGCTCCAGGACATTGTGAGCATGGGCCTTAACACTGCCCTGCTAACATTTACAGCTAATCCCAGGTCCCTCATACCAGGGCTCCAGGACATTGTGAGCATGGGCCTTAACACTGCCCTGCTAACATTTACAGCTAATCCCAGGTCCCTCATACCAGGGCTCCAGGACATTGTGAGCATGGGCCTTAACACTGCCCTGCTAACATTTACAGCTAATCCCAGGTCCCTCATACCAGGGCTCCAGGACATCGTGAGCATGGGCCTTAACACTGCGCTGCTAACATTTACAGCTAATCCCAGGTCCCTCATACCAGGGCTCCAGCACATCTGACAGGCCTCTCTCCGGATCCCACAGTCCCCTCTGCTCCACGCTGCTGGTGTAGATTTTCAGCACTGTGCCCCAAGTTCCCGGTTCCCATCAGAAGGCGGCACGTGTGACTGAGACCCACGATGCTGGCTGAGATGGTACCAGCCTTTGGGGCCTGAGGACTCATTAAAGGCAGAGACACGGGAAGTTAAAGCTGGAGAACCCAACTTTTTTTTTAGTTGATAGCAGTCATAGAAACAACTGCTGTGAGAGAAATCCAGCACCATACACTGTGTTTTACCCTCAAATTCTGCATTCTAAAACCATCAATTCAGCCCGAATTTTTGTTCTCAAAACAAAGTGGTGCATGACATAAAACAAAGTGGTGCATGACATAAACCAAACAACAATGAGATTCACCAGCTAGAAATTTCCCCAACAATGGTGGAGATGCGACCCCTTACACCAGCGCTATTTCACGCAAAGAAAATGAAAAGGGATTTAGATAAAGCTCGCTCGAAAACTAGGGTAAACATAGGTGCTCATTTAGAAGGTGGCGAGATTTTCGGGAGCGGATTGGTTAAAAAACAGACGTGGAGCTCCCATTGTTTATACTGGACAGGTAGGTCAAAGGTTTTGACACTAATTTACCAGTGGACTTTCTGCTTGGCAGCCAATTGTAATTGCCTATAATGAATAGTAGCTAGGTTGCTATTATACTTAATGTTACTTCATTCGGCGGCTAGTTTTTGGAAGAAGGAAATGTTATCTGTCGTATAGCTAGAACCGGCTACTCAGCTATAGCCATTCAATTCAATTTATTTTGTATAGCGCTCGCTTTTTAGAGAACTGTCGCAAAGACACTGTCCAGAGAAACAGAAGGAGAATTGGGCAAAAACCAGGCCTGAACCCCCGAACAGCAAACGAGGTAAAAACTCCCCAGTGGGAAGAAAACACTCAAACAGTGGCAAGAAAAAATTCTCAGATGGGGAGAAATCTCGAAAGGAACCTGGCTAGAGAGCGGGAGCCCATCCTTCGCTAGCCGGCCCGGTTTAAACTAAAGGTAGAATCATAGGCGTAGGGTGTGTAAGGCAGGGGGTGTCCCCTGGCCGGACATGGCAATGAAAATAATGTAGGCTATTAAATATAAATACAAATGCTAGCGATAGAATATTTGAGGTCGAGTTAGCTCACTCAATCCACTAGGCCAGGGGTTCTCAATCCTGGTCCTGGGGGACCCCTGTGTATGCTGGTTTTCGTTGCAACCGCAGTTGCAATCCCAGAATTTTAACAAGCTGTTAATTTTTCTTAATTAGGTGCTTTTCATGTTTGGAGGAATTATTCGCCCACTTAAGACACATTATGTCAGAAATAGCTATGCATGCCATGTAGAACAAACTCCCCATGTTCACATTGTGCTTATTGTGCTATATTGCAACAATTACATAAGAAAAGGTTACAAAATAATGTATTTTCACTCAAATGAAAGAGTGAAGTGAATCAATAGGCTCCTAATTAGGTTGTTGAACACATGTGTTTAACTCAATTTTTTCTTTAAGCTTAAGACAATGCAGGTTTGGCTCGTTATCATTTGCTTTGTGTTTGAATTCTTCATTATCTACGAAATGGTTAATTTTAGTGGCCATGTGTCCACACTTTCACCAATTAGGAGCCTATTGATTCAAATCAGTCTTTAAATGGATCTGTTAAATAATTTTCTTATCTTTTTTAAATAATATAGCACAATGTGAACATGGGGTGTTTATTCTACATGGCATCCATAGCTATTTCTGATATAATGTGGCTTAAGAGGGTGAATAATTCCTCCAAACATGACAAGCACCTAATTAAGAAAAATTAACAGCTTGTTAAAATTCTGGGATTGCAACTGCGGTTGCAACGAAAGCCAGCATACACAGGGGTCCCCCAGGACCAGGATTGAGAACCCCTGCACTAGGCTACTGCCTACCGCAGAGGAAGTAACTAAGCTGGTTGGCAGCATGTAGCCGATTACTGCACGGTTAGACTACCTGTACTAACGTTAGTTGGTTATTTGGCAATTATCAATGCGTTGTCCTGTCAGTGAAGCCGAAGCGGCAGTCAAGCTGAACGGAATCACGGAGCATTTCTGGACACCCTCTCGCACATAAAAATGTTATAAATTATGTGTGTGTTTTCTGCCATGCCGATAGGAAAAAAAACAAATCACGCATAGGCTATCTTCGCTTAAATGATTACACGTTAGATAAAGTTCGTTCTTTTATTTTACTGAAGATTAGGACAGGCACAAAACTCCGACAACTTGACCGACTTAACTTACTTCAACCAGTGGGGTTCGGCAGTGCGAGGCAAACTTGATGTTATGTAAATATCAACTCACTTTTAATATTTATATTTCCTTCATTTGGTAGCAGTCTTTGCTTCTCTCCCAACTCCAAATCCACTCATCTTTTCACTAAACCAGTCTCCTTCTACAAATGACACATGACTTGCATCATAATTGCTTCACACTGCTATCTACTGGTCAAAATGTATAACAGTAAATGCAAAACTGAAGGTAGCTACTAGCCTACTGCTTTTAGAGAATAGGCCTAATAAATGTACTTCGTGAAATATCTATATTTTAAACATATGAATTCTTGCAGGTCCTACATTTACATGTCAGCTGAGCTTATTTGAGTTTATTGGGTTCTTCTATCTAATGTTGGACTGTTGCCGCTGCAACAAAACAATTAGCCTAGTGCATGCGCAGCGAAAATGTCTGAATTTCTGAAATTATAGAGTATATATTTAAAATATTTTTTTAAATAAACAAAAGTATTGCAATTAGTGGATTAAAAAGTACTTATAAAAGTATGTCAGCATTAAAAATTAGTTAATGTAAGTTTTTAAAAAACTTTTTTGAAATTACATCCATTTCCGGTAAATTTAGCCGATCCTTTAATCTGGTCGAGTTAATTTAGCACCTGTTAATTAGATGGTTTGGCAGCCAATTTAGCTAGATAACAACATCATGGACATTAGACATTTTTTCAAGCCAAGGACTTCATGCAGCAACGACCTGAACAATGCATCAGATTCGGGAGGAGAAATAACAAATCAGGATCCAGGAGACAATAGCTCATGCTCGTCTCTGCCACCAGCGAGCACCAGCAGTGGTCTGGGCGAGCCAGTTCAGCGGGAAGAGCAATCCTAGGCCCTTAACGTGACCCATGAAGGAACGCCTGTGGATTTTGGAAAAAGGAAACGGGACCATCACAACCCTGCCTAGCTGAATATCCAAAAACAATGTTCGGTAAGCATAACCGTTCATTTTCGTCAGATTACTACAAAATCTATTCATTCATTGAATACAGTAAAGAGGCAGACGCGGTATTCTGCTTCCCCTGCAGACAGTTTCAGTGCAGTGCTAGTGGTGCCTATAGCGATGCTGCTTTTATTGCAACTGGGGTAAAGGACTGGAAGAATATATCGGCAAAGTTACAAAAACACGCACTCGGAGCTCCACACCATCAGTGTACAGAACAATGGCACTGTTTTGAGCAATCTAAGGTTACTGGCTCAATTGCTGCACAGTTAAGTGAATCTCACAGGGCCACAGTGCAGGCCAATAGAGAATATGCAGCATCCATTGTTGACATATTGCTGTATTTCGGCAAACAAGGACTTGCACTGAGAGGGCATGATGAGAGGGAGGAGTCGGCAAATCATGGAAACTTTCTGGACCTGTGCAATTGGTACTCAAAGCGTGACAAGGCGTTGAGCAGTCTGCAGACTCAGGGCGAGGGGCAGGGCTGGAGCAGTCTGCAGACTCAGGGCGAGGGGCAGGGCTGGAGCAGTCTGCAGACTCAGGGTGAGGGTCCAGGGCTGGAGCAGTCTGCAGACTCAGGATGAGGGTCCAGGGCTGGAGCAGTCTGCAGACTCAGGGCGAGGGGCAGGGCTGGAGCAGTCTGCAGACTCAGGGTGAGGGGCAGGGCTGGAGCAGTCTGCAGACTCAGGGTGAGGTTCCAGGGCTGGAGCAGTCTGCAGACTCAGGGCGAGGGGCAGGGCTGGAGCAGTCTGCAGACTCAGGGTGAGGGTCCAGGGCTGGAACAGTCTGCAGACTCAGGGTGAGGGTCCAGGGCTGGAGCAGTCTGCAGACTCAGGGTGAGGGTCCAGGGCTGGAGCAGTCTGCAGACTCAAGGTGAGGGTCCAGGGCTGGAGCAGTCTGCAGACTCAGGGTGAGGGGCAGGACTGGAGTAGTCCGCAGCTCAGGGTGAGGGAAGGGCAGAAGCCCCAGGGAAAAGAAACAGGAGAGGGTTAGGCACTTATAAAATTAGAAGAGTAACAATTACAAATGGGAAAGAACCATGCATGCCAGCTGTAGCCAGATAATGCCTGGTTCAGACTAATGTTACACAAACTCGGAGTGATGCAACAACTCTGCAACAACAGAAAATATTCTGTTGTTTTACCTGGACTCTTTTAGCTGACTTTTTTGCTGTAACGGCTATACCAGTCTATAATCCTGCAATCATATCTAGAAAACTTGGATGCTAGTTCAGGACTCGGTCTTTGCCAGCAGCCATACTACCATGCACTCTGCTCCTGCTGAATGGCTGAAGCTAAGCAGGTGTGGGCTTGGTTAGTACTTGGATGGGAGACCTCCTGGGAAAAGTTGCTGCTGGAAGTGGTGTTGGTGGGCCAGTAGGGGGCAATCCTCCCTCTGTTCAAATAAACCCAATGCCCCAGTGCTGTAATGGGGACACTGTGCTGTAGGATGAGAAGTTAAACTGAGGTCCTGACTCACTGTGGTCATTAAAAGATCCCATGACACTTATCGTAAAGAGTAGGGGTTTCCCCGGTGTCCTGGCTAAATTCCCAACCTGGCTCTTTCAATCTGCCATCTAATCATCCCCCCAGTTTAATTGGCTAAAGTCATTCTCTCCCTCTCCACCTCAGCTGATGTGTGGTGAGCATTCTGGTGCAAAATGGCTGCCGTTGCATCACCCAGGTGGGTGCTACACATTAGTGGTGGTAGAGGCGAGTTTCCCACTCATCATTGTAAGCCTTTGAGTCACGAGAGAAAGGTGCTATATAAATGCAAGACATTATTATTATTATTATTTGTGGGTATGTCTCTTTCTCTGTGGGCAGGGCCAAGGGAAATGAAATCTTTTGACAACAAATGTGACCATTTTACAAAGTTGCGTACTCCAGCTTTAATGGTGTAGAATATGGGCCTGGAGCAGAGCCCTCCATCACATCCTGTCTGTACCCCCCATTTACACTGGCCCTACCACGCCCTATCGAAACAGATTAGTGCGTCCAATCGTTCATCTATTGGGGCTCTATCTTGGCGATCTTAGCACTTTGTCTAAACACATAGCGTAAAGTGCATTTAGGGCGTGTCCAAGTCAAATAAACCAATCAAAATGTCATATCCCATTCCCTTTTACAGCCTGCTTTTCCACCTTGGCAGATTGCTTATATGATGGCAAAACAGACATGCTCATGCGTGTTTAGTGCGATCAAGAAATAGGCTATATGGATCAATAGTATGATCAATATTATTTGGACTAACCATTATGAGTTCCTGGTAATTCCCGACAGTGCTGTTGTTTTACAAAATATATGCAGTTAAATTTTGTTAAAAGCACCTGCAACAGCTGAGAATAAGCTTCAATGGCTTCCGTCTCACTTTAGAAAACGCCAAATTAGCCTGCTTGTTTAATGAATTTCGTTTGATTATGCAATAAAGCATTGTCAAACATCAATACCATGAGGATGTTCTCATGGAGTTCTCGACGTTCAAGCTTCATCCGAAGTTCATTACCTTCATTCTAATATTTATTAATAAATACCGTTATTTTGCCTTAATGATGACACTAAATACAATAAAGCTGTCAGGTTGGCAACCCATAGGTTCACGCATATTTTCCCTTGTTTTATAATGTCCTGCTTATGGAAAAAAACCCTGCGGGGTTTTAATAAGCTGAGAGTATGGAAACCATGTCACTGTAATTAAAAAAATGGACAAAGAATAAGGTTCAAATTCAGTTAACATGGTGACATTTATCTCAGTTTTTTAATGGTAGGCTATCGAAAAAACCTTATGCACAGCGAATCTGCTGTAGCATAGGCTATTTGAAAAACAATAAATATTCACTGGACAAGGTTTTGAACTTTTTTCAGTCAAAACCATTCTATTTACTTCCAGGCTGTAGGCCTTGAGCGCTGTATTGTAATGACATCTGAAGCGCATTTTCAGAACTCATATAGCCTACATAATAATATTTCACATTGTAATCTTGATATTTTTAGTCATGCTTCTGCGCCCCTGTGTGTAACAGACAGGAGGGTGTACGCACGTTGTGAACATGCCTATGTAGACGCACTTATATGCACCGTTAAAATAACATGTAAACAACTGCGACATGACTTTAGACCAGGTTTGTGGTGATTTTAGTGCAGGTGCTTTCTGCTGGCTCAAGATAAGAATACAGCAAAAATAATCCTGGCCACTCCTCATTTTAAGACCAACCTGCCCAGTTCACTTGCTATGGACAGAAAATCACTTGGTATTTAAATGATGTGAGCGCTAGGGGCTATAATGAACCCTGCGCCGGGTGTAAGATAGAAAAGACACTTGTGATTGGGTTAGCGCCGCTTAGCGCCAGATAGGGCCCATGGCGTTTTTCCATCTTCCTGCCCCTGCAGCGTTGTTTTCTCTCAAAGCATGGGAGCGCCTCAATGAGACTGAGGGTGAAACCTCCCTGTTTGCATGTGCTGGTGCAGTGCTTTTACTATGTCTTTCAGACTGTTTGTGTTCGCAAGGTAAAACATAAACAACATACTTCAGTGTCTGCTTCAATAGCCGTTAAACAAAATTGATGGATGTTTTATTAGAGTGAATAAGTGAATAAGAGTTCACTATTCTGCATTATGATTAACAGTTCACTTCTGCATTATGATGAACAGTTCACTCTTCTGCAGTATAATGAACAGTTCACTCTTCTGCATTATGATTAACAGCTCACTCTTCCGCATTATCATGAACAGTTCACTCTTCTGCATTTTGATGAACAGCTCCATCATCTGCAGTATAATGAATAGTTCACTCTTCTGCATTATCATGAAAAGTTCACTCTTCTGCAGTATAATGAAAACTTTGCCATTCTACAGTGTAATAAACAGTTCACTTTTCTGCTGTATAATGAACAGGTCATTTTTCTGCAGTATAATGAAAAGTTCACTCTTCTGCCGTATAATGAACAGTTCACTCTTCTGCAGGATAATGAAAACTTCGCCATTCTGCAGTATAATGAACAGTTCACTCTTCTGCATTTTGATGAACAGTTCCATCTTCTGCAGTATAATGAACAGTTCACTCTTCTGCATTATCATGAACAGTTCAGTATTCTGCATTTTGATGAACAGTTCCATCTTCTGCAGTACAATGAACAGTTCACCCTTCTGCATTATGATTAAGAGTTCACCCTTCTGCAGTATAATGAATAGTTCACACTTCTGCTCTATGATGAACCGTTCACCCTTCTGCAGGATAAAGAACAGTTCACTTCTGCATTATCATGAAAAGCTCACTCTTCTGCATTATGATGAACAGTTCACTCTTCTGCAGTATAATGAACAGTTCACTCTTCTGCAGTATAATGAACAGTTCACTCTTCTGCATGATCAGGAATAGTTCAGTATTCTGCATTTTGATGAACAGTTCCATCTTCTGCATTTTGATTAACAGTTCACTCTTCTGCCTTATGATTAACAGCTCACTCTTCTGCAGTATGATGAACAGTTCGCTCTTCTGCATTTTGATGAACAGTTCCCTTTTCTGCAGTATAATGAACAGTTCACTCTTTGGCAGTATAATGAACAGTTCACTCGTCTGCATTATGATGACTCTTCTGCAGTATAATGAAAACTTTGCCATTCTGCAGTATAATGAACAGGTCACTTTTCTGCTGTATAAGGAACAGGTCATTTTTCTGCAGTATAATGAACAGTTCACTCTTCTGCTGTATAATGAACAATTCACCCTTCTGCAGGATAATGAACAGTTAACCCATCTGCAGTATAATTAACAGTACACTCTTGCGCATTATGATGAACAGTTAACTCTTCTGCGGGATAATGAACAGTTCACCCTTCTGCAGCATTATGATTAACAGTTCACCCTTCTGCAGTATAATGAACAGTTCACTCTTCCACAGTATAATGAACAGTTCACTCATCTGCATTATGATTAACAGTTCACCCTTCTGCAGTATCATGAACAGTTCTCACTACTGCAGGATAAAGAACAGTTCACTGTTCTGTTTTATCATGAGCAGTTAACTCTTCTGCAGTATGATGAACAGTTCACCCTTCTGCAGTATAATGAACAGTTCACTCTTCCACAGTATAATGAACAGTTCACTCATCTGCATTATGATTAACAGTTCACCCTTCTGCAGTATAATGAACAGTTCACTCTTCCACAGTATAATGAACAGTTCACTCATCTGCATTATGATTAACAGTTCACCCTTCTGCAGTATCATGAACAGTTCTCACTACTGCAGGATAAAGAACAGTTCACTGTTCTGTTTTATCATGAGCAGTTAACTCTTCTGCAGTATGATGAACAGTTCACTCTTCTGCATTATGAATAACAGTTCACCCTTCTGCAGTATAATGAACTGTTCACTCTTCTGCAGTATAATGAACAGTTCACTCATCTGCATTGTGATTAACAGTTCACCCTTCTGCAGTATAATGAGCAGTTAACTCTTCTGCAGTATGATGAACAGTTCACTCTTCTGCATTATGAATAACAGTTCAACCTTCTACAGTATAATGAACTGTTCACTCTTCTGTAGCATAATGAACCGGTCACTTTTCTGCAATAAGATGAATAGTTCACTCTTCTGCCGTATAATGAACAGTTCACTGTTCTGCATTATGATGAACAGTTCACTCTTTTGCAGTATAATGAAAACTTCGCCATTCTGCAGTACAATGAACAGTTCTGCAGTATAATGAACTCTTCACTCTTCTGCAGTATAATGAACAGTTCACTCATCTGCATTATGATTAACAGTTCACCCTTCTGAAGTATAATGAACTGTTCACTCTTCTGCAGTATAATGAACAGGTCACTTTTCTGCTGTACATTGAACAGGTCACTTTTCTGCAGTATCATGAACAGTTCTCACTACTGCAGGATAAAGAACAGTTCACTGTTCTGTTTTATCATGAGCAGTTAACTCTTCTGCAGTATGATGAACAGTTCACTCTTCTGCATTATGAATAACAGTTCACCCTTCTGCAGTATAATGAACTGTTCACTCTTCTGCAGTATAATGAACAGTTCACTCATCTGCATTATGATTAACAGTTCACCCTTCTGCAGTATAATGAGCAGTTAACTCTTCTGCAGTATGATGAACAGTTCATTCTTCTGCATTATGGATAACAGTTCAACCTTCTACAGTATAATGAACTATTCACTCTTCTGTAGCATAATGAACCGGTCACTTTTCTGCAATAAGTTGAATAGTTCACTCTTCTGCCGTATAATGAACAGTTCACTGTTCTGCAGTATAATGAAAACCTCACCATTCTGCAGTATAATGAACAGTTCACTCTTCTGCATTATGATTAACAGCTCACTCTTCTGCAGTATGATGAACAGTTCGCTCTTCTGCATTTTGATGAACACTTCCCTTTTCTGCAGTATAATGAACAGTTCACTCTTTGGCAGTATAATGAACAGTTCACTCGTCTGCATTATGATGACTCTTCTGCAGTATAATGAAAAGTTTGCCATTCTGCAGTATAATGAACAGGTCACTTTTCTGCTGTATAATGAACAGGTCATTTTTCTGCAGTATAATGAAGAGTTCACTCTTCTGCCGTGTAATGAACAGTTCACCCTTCTGCAGCATTATGATTAACAGTTCACCCTTCTGCAGTATAATGAACAGTTCACTCTTCCACAGTATAATGAACAGTTCACTCATCTGCATTATGATTAACAGTTCACCCTTCTGCAGTATCATGAACAGTTCTCACTACTGCAGGATAAAGAACAGTTCACTGTTCTGTTTTATCATGAGCAGTTAACTCTTCTACAGTATGATGAACAGTTCACTCTTCTGCATTATGAATAACAGTTCAACCTTCTACAGTATAATGAACTGTTCACTCTTCTGTAGTATAAAGAACAGTTCACTCTTCTGTAGCATAATGAACCGGTCACTTTTCTGCAATAAGATGAATAGTTCACTCTTCTGCCGTATAATGAACAGTTCACTGTTCTGCAGTATAATGAAAACTTCGCCATTCTGCAGTACAATGAAAACCTCACCATTCTGCAGTATAATGAACAGTTCACTCTTCTGCATTATGATTAACAGCTCACTCTTCTGCAGTATGATGAACAGTTCGCTCTTCTGCATTTTGATGAACACTTCCCTTTTCTGCAGTATAATGAACAGTTCACTCTTTGGCAGTATAATGAACAGTTCACTCATCTGCATTATGATGACTCTTCTGCAGTATAATGAAAAGTTTGCCATTCTGCAGTATAATGAACAGGTCACTTTTCTGCTGTATAATGAACAGTTCACTTTTCTGCAGTATAATGAACAGTTCACTCTTCTGCAGTATGATGAACAGTTCACTCTTCTGCCGTATAATGAACATTTCACCGTTCTGCAGTATAATGAACAGTTCCCTCTTCGGCAGTATAATGAACAGTTCACTCATCTGCAGTATAATGAAAACTTCGCAATTTTTCAGTACAATGAACAGTTCACACTTCTGCATTATGATGAACAGTTCCCTCTTCTGCAGTATAATGAACAGTTCACTCTTCTGCAGTATAATGAACAGTTCACTCTTCTGCATGATCAGGAATAGTTCAGTATTCTGCATTTTGATGAACAGTTCCATCTTCTGCATTTTGATTAACAGTTCACTCTTCTGCAGTATAATGAACAGTTTGCTTTTCAGCAGTATAATGAACAGTTCACTCTTGTGCAGTATAATGAAAACCTCACCATTCTGCAGTATAATGAACAGTTCACTCTTCTGCCTTATGATTAACAGCTCACTCTTCTGCAGTATGATGAACAGTTCGCTCTTCTGCATTTTGATGAACAGTTCCCTTTTCTGCAGTATAATGAACAGTTCACTCTTTGGCAGTATAATGAACAGTTCACTCGTCTGCATTATGATGACTCTTCTGCAGTATAATGAAAACTTTGCCATTCTGCAGTATAATGAACAGGTCACTTTTCTGCTGTATAAGGAACAGGTCATTTTTCTGCAGTATAATGAACAGTTCACTCTTCTGCTGTATAATGAACAATTCACCCTTCTGCAGGATAATGAACAGTTAACCCATCTGCAGTATAATTAACAGTACACTCTTGCGCATTATGATGAACAGTTAACTCTTCTGCGGGATAATGAACAGTTCACCCTTCTGCAGCATTATGATTAACAGTTCACCCTTCTGCAGTATAATGAACAGTTCACTCTTCCACAGTATAATGAACAGTTCACTCATCTGCATTATGATTAACAGTTCACCCTTCTGCAGTATCATGAACAGTTCTCACTACTGCAGGATAAAGAACAGTTCACTGTTCTGTTTTATCATGAGCAGTTAACTCTTCTGCAGTATGATGAACAGTTCACCCTTCTGCAGTATAATGAACAGTTCACTCTTCCACAGTATAATGAACAGTTCACTCATCTGCATTATGATTAACAGTTCACCCTTCTGCAGTATAATGAACAGTTCACTCTTCCACAGTATAATGAACAGTTCACTCATCTGCATTATGATTAACAGTTCACCCTTCTGCAGTATCATGAACAGTTCTCACTACTGCAGGATAAAGAACAGTTCACTGTTCTGTTTTATCATGAGCAGTTAACTCTTCTGCAGTATGATGAACAGTTCACTCTTCTGCATTATGAATAACAGTTCACCCTTCTGCAGTATAATGAACTGTTCACTCTTCTGCAGTATAATGAACAGTTCACTCATCTGCATTGTGATTAACAGTTCACCCTTCTGCAGTATAATGAGCAGTTAACTCTTCTGCAGTATGATGAACAGTTCACTCTTCTGCATTATGAATAACAGTTCAACCTTCTACAGTATAATGAACTGTTCACTCTTCTGTAGCATAATGAACCGGTCACTTTTCTGCAATAAGATGAATAGTTCACTCTTCTGCCGTATAATGAACAGTTCACTGTTCTGCATTATGATGAACAGTTCACTCTTCTGCAGTATAATGAAAACTTCGCCATTCTGCAGTACAATGAACAGTTCTGCAGTATAATGAACTCTTCACTCTTCTGCAGTATAATGAACAGTTCACTCATCTGCATTATGATTAACAGTTCACCCTTCTGAAGTATAATGAACTGTTCACTCTTCTGCAGTATAATGAACAGGTCACTTTTCTGCTGTACATTGAACAGGTCACTTTTCTGCAGTATCATGAACAGTTCTCACTACTGCAGGATAAAGAACAGTTCACTGTTCTGTTTTATCATGAGCAGTTAACTCTTCTGCAGTATGATGAACAGTTCACTCTTCTGCATTATGAATAACAGTTCACCCTTCTGCAGTATAATGAACTGTTCACTCTTCTGCAGTATAATGAACAGTTCACTCATCTGCATTATGATTAACAGTTCACCCTTCTGCAGTATAATGAGCAGTTAACTCTTCCGCAGTATGATGAACAGTTCATTCTTCTGCATTATGAATAACAGTTCAACCTTCTACAGTATAATGAACTATTCACTCTTCTGTAGCATAATGAACCGGTCACTTTTCTGCAATAAGTTGAATAGTTCACTCTTCTGCCGTATAATGAACAGTTCACTGTTCTGCAGTATAATGAAAACTTCGCCATTCTGCAGTACAATGAAAACCTCACCATTCTGCAGTATAATGAACAGTTCACTCTTCTGCATTATGATTAACAGCTCACTCTTCTGCAGTATGATGAACAGTTCGCTCTTCTGCATTTTGATGAACACTTCCCTTTTCTGCAGTATAATGAACAGTTCACTCTTTGGCAGTATAATGAACAGTTCACTCGTCTGCATTATGATGACTCTTCTGCAGTATAATGAAAAGTTTGCCATTCTGCAGTATAATGAACAGGTCACTTTTCTGCTGTATAATGAACAGGTCATTTTTCTGCAGTATAATGAAGAGTTCACTCTTCTGCCGTGTAATGAACAGTTCACCCTTCTGCAGCATTATGATTAACAGTTCACCCTTCTGCAGTATAATGAACAGTTCACTCTTCCACAGTATAATGAACAGTTCACTCATCTGCATTATGATTAACAGTTCACCCTTCTGCAGTATCATGAACAGTTCTCACTACTGCAGGATAAAGAACAGTTCACTGTTCTGTTTTATCATGAGCAGTTAACTCTTCTACAGTATGATGAACAGTTCACTCTTCTGCATTATGAATAACAGTTCAACCTTCTACAGTATAATGAACTGTTCACTCTTCTGTAGTATAAAGAACAGTTCACTCTTCTGTAGCATAATGAACCGGTCACTTTTCTGCAATAAGATGAATAGTTCACTCTTCTGCCGTATAATGAACAGTTCACTGTTCTGCAGTATAATGAAAACTTCGCCATTCTGCAGTACAATGAAAACCTCACCATTCTGCAGTATAATGAACAGTTCACTCTTCTGCATTATGATTAACAGCTCACTCTTCTGCAGTATGATGAACAGTTCGCTCTTCTGCATTTTGATGAACACTTCCCTTTTCTGCAGTATAATGAACAGTTCACTCTTTGGCAGTATAATGAACAGTTCACTCATCTGCATTATGATGACTCTTCTGCAGTATAATGAAAAGTTTGCCATTCTGCAGTATAATGAACAGGTCACTTTTCTGCTGTATAATGAACAGTTCACTTTTCTGCAGTATAATGAACAGTTCACTCTTCTGCAGTATGATGAACAGTTCACTCTTCTGCCGTATAATGAACATTTCACCGTTCTGCAGTATAATGAACAGTTCCCTCTTCGGCAGTATAATGAACAGTTCACTCATCTGCAGTATAATGAAAACTTCGCAATTTTTCAGTACAATGAACAGTTCACACTTCTGCATTATGATGAACAGTTCCCTCTTCTGCAGTATAATTAACAGTACACTCGTGCATTATGATGAACAGTTCCCTCTTTTGCATTATGAGGAACAGTTCATTCTTCTGCAGTATAATGAACAGTTTGCTTTTGAGCAGTATAATGAACAGTTCACCCTTCTGCAGGATACTGCACAGTTCACCCTTCTGCAGTACAATGAACAGTTCACTCTTCTGCAGTATAATGGAAATTTTGCCATTCTGCAGTATAATGAACAGTTCACTCATCTGCATTATGATTAACAGTTCACCCTTCTGCAGTATAATGAACTGTTCACTCTTCCACAGTATAATGAACAGTTCACTCATCTGCATTATGATTAACAGTTCACCCTTCTGCAGTATAATGAACAGGTCACTTTTCTGCTGTACGTTGAACAGGTCACTTTTCTGCAGTATCATGAACAGTTCTCACTACTGCAGGATAAAGAACAGTTCACTGTTCTGTTTTATCATGAGCAGTTAGCTCTTCTGCAGTATGATGAACAGTTCACCCTTCTGACATTATGAATAACAGTTCAACCTTCTGCAGTTTAATGAACTGTTCACTCTTCTGCAGTATAATGAACATGTCACTTTTCTGCTGTACAATGAACAGGTAACGTTTCTGCAATATAATGAACAGTTCTCTCTTCTGTAGTATAATGAAAATTTCACTCTTCTGCAGTATAATGAACAGTTCACTCTTCTGCAGTATAATGAACAGTTCACTCATCTGCATTATGATTAACAGTTCACCCTTCTGCAGTATAATGAACTGTTCACTCTTCCGCAGTATAATGAACAGTTCACTCATCTGCATTATGATTAACAGTTCACCCTTCTGCAGTATAATGAACAGGTCACTTTTCTGCTGTACATTGAACAGGTCACTTTTCTGCAGTATCATGAACAGTTCTCACTTCTGCAGGATAAAGAACAGTTCACTGTTCTGTTTTATCCTGAGCAGTTAACTCTTCTGCAGTATGATCAACAGGTCACTCTTCTGCATTATGAATAACAGTTCAACCTTCTGCAGTATAATTAACTGTTCACTCTTCTGCAGTATTATGAACATGTCACTTTTCTGCTGTACAATGAACAGGTCACTTTTCTGCAGTATCATGAACAGTTCACAGTTCTGCAGGATAATGAACAGTTCACTTTTCTGCATTATGATTAAGAGTTCACCATTCTGCAGTGTAATGAACAGTTCACTTTTCTCTAGTACAATGAACAGTTCAGTCTTCTGCAGTATAATGAACACTTCACTTTTCTGCAGTAACATGAACAGTTGACCCTTCTGCAGTATAATGAACAGTTCATTCTTCTGCAGTATAATGAACAGTTCACTCTTCTGCATTATGATTAACAGATCACTCTTCTGCCGTATAATGAACAGTTCACTCATCTGCAGTATAATGAAAACTTCGCAATTTTTCAGTACAATGAACGGTACACTCTTGTGCATTATGATGAACAGTTCCCTCTTTTGCATTATGAGGAACAGTTCATTCTTCTGCAGTATAATGAACAGTTTGCTTTTGAGCAGTATAATGAACAGTTCACCCTTCTGCAGGATACTGCACAGTTCACCCTTCTGCAGTACAATGAAACGGTTCACTCTTCTGCAGTATAATGAAAATTTTGCCATTCTGCAGTATAATGAACAGTTCACTTATCTGCATTATGATTAACAGTTCACCCTTCTGCAGTATAATGAACAGGTCACTTTTCTGCTGTACATTGAACAGGTCACTTTTCTACAGTATCATGAACAGTTCTCACTACTGCAGGATAAAGAACAGTTCACTGTTATGTTTTATCATGAGCAGTTAACTCTTCTGCAGTATGATGAACAGTTCACTCTTCTGCATTATGATGAACAGTTCACTTCTGCATTATGATCAACAGGTCACTCTTCTGCATTATGAATAACAGTTCAACCTTCTGCAGTATAATTAACTGTTCACTCTTCTGCAGTATTATGAACATGTCACTTTTCTGCTGTATAATGAACAGGTCACTTTTCTGCAGTATCATGAAGAGTTCACAGTTCTGCAGGATAATGAACAGTTCACTTTTCTGCATTATGATTAAGAGTTCACCATTCTGCAGTGTAATGAACAGTTCACTTTTCTCTAGTACAATGAACAGTTCAGTCTTCTGCAGTATAATGAACACTTCAGTTTTCTGCAGTAACATGAACAGTTGACCCTTCTGCAGTATAATGAACAGTTCACTCTTCTGCAGTATAATGAACAGTTCATTCTTCTGCAGTATAATGAACAGTTCACTCTTCTGCATTATGATTAACAGATCACTCTTCTGCCGTATAATGAACAGTTCACTTTTCTGCAGTATAATGAAAAGGTCACTTTTCTGCAGTATAATGAACAGTTCACTCATCTTTATTATGATTAACAGTTCACCCTTCTGCAGTATAATGAACGGTTCATTCTTCTGCAGTATAATGAACAGTTCACTCATCTGCATTATGATTAACAGTTCACCCTTCTGCAGTATAATGAAAAGGTCACTTTTCTGCAGTATAATGAACAGTTCACTCTTCTGCAGTATAATGAACAGTTCACACTTCTGCATTATGATTAACAGATCACTCTTCTGTAGTATAATGAACAGGCCGCATTTCTGCAGTATAAAGAACTGTTCACTTATCTGCAGGATAATGAACAGTTCCCTCTTCGGCAGTATAATGAACAGTTCACTCATCTGCAGTATAATGAAAACTTCGCAATTTTGCAGTACAATGAACAGTTCACACTTCTGCATTATGATGAACAGTTCCCTCTTCTGCAGTATAATTAACAGTACACTCTTGTGCATTATGATGAACAGTTCCCTCTTTTGCATTATGAGGAACAGTTCATTCTTCTGCAGTATAATGAACACTTTGCTTTTCAGCAGTATAATGAACAGTTCACCCTTCTGCAGGATACTGCAGTTCACCCTTCTGCAGTACAATGAACAGTTCACTCTTCTGCAGTATAATGAAAATTTTGCCATTCTGCAGTATAATGAACAGTTCACTCATCTGCATTATGATTAACAGTTCACCCTTCTGCAGTATAATGAACTGTTCACTCTTCTGCAGTATAATGAACAGTTCACTCATCTGCATTATGATTAACAGTTCACCCTTCTGCAGTATAATGAACTGTTCACTCTTCTGCAGTATAATGAACAGGTCACTTTTCTGCTGTACATTGAACAGGTCACTTTTCTGCAGTATCATGAACAGTTCTCTCTACTGCAGGATAAAGAACAGTTCACTGTTCTGTTTTATCATGAGCAGTTAACTCTTCTGCAGTATGATGAACAGTTCACTCTTCTGCATTATAAATAACAGTTCAACCTTCTGCAGTATAATGAACTGTTCATTATACTGCAGTATAAAGAACAGTTCACACTTCTGTAGCATAATGAACCGGTCACTTTTCTGCAATAAGATGAATAGTTCACTCTTCTGCTGTATAATGAACAGTTCACCGCTCTGCATTATGATGAACAGTTCACTCTTCTGCAGTATAATGAAAACTTTGCCATTCTGCAGTACAATGAACAGTTCACACTTCTGCATTATGATGAACAGTTCCTTCTTCTGCAGTATAATTAACAGTACAATCTTGTGCATTATGAGGAACAGTTCCCTCTTTTGCATTATGAGGAACAGTTAATTCTTCTGCAGTATAATGAACAGTTCGCTTTTCAGCAGTATGATGAACAGTTCACCCTTCTGCAGGATACTGCACAGTTCACCCTTCTGCAGTACAATGAACAGTTCACTCTTCTGCAGTATAATGAACTGTTCACTCTTCTGCAGTATAATGAACTGTTCACTCTTCTGCAGTATAATGAACTGTTCACTCTTCTGCAGTATAATGAACAGTTCACTCATCTGCGTTATGATTAACAGTTCACCCTTCTGCAGTATAATGAACTGTTCACTCTTCTGCAGTATAATGAACAGTTCACTCATCTGCATTATGATTAACAGTTCATCCTGCTGCAGTATAATGAACTGTTCACTCTTCTGCAGTATAATGAACAGGTCACTTTTCTGCTGTACATTGAACAGGTCACTTTTCTGCAGTATCATGAACAGTTCTCACTACTGCAGGATAAAGAACAGTTCACTGTTCTGTTTTATCATGAGCAGTTAACTCTTCTGCAGTATGATGAAGTTCCCTCTTCTGCATTATGAATAACAGTTCAAACTTCTACAGTATAATGAACTGTTCACTCTTCTGCAGTATAAAGAACAGTTCACTCTTCTGTAGCATAATGAACCGGTCACTTTTCTGCAATAAGATGAATAGTTCACTCTTCTGCCGTATAATGAACAGTTCACCGTTCTGCTTTATGATGAACAGTTCACTCTTCTGCAGTATAATGAAAACTTCGCCATTCTGCAGTACAATGAACTGTTCACTCTTCTGCAGTATAATGAACAGTTCACTCATCTGCATTATGATTAACAGTTCACCCTTCTGCAGTATAATGAACTGTTCACTCTTCTGCAGTATAATGAACAGGTCACTTTTCTGCTGTACATTGAACAGGTCACTTTTCTGCAGTATCATGAACAGTTCTCACTACTGCAGGATAAAGAACAGTTCACTGTTCTGTTTTATCATGAGCAGTTAACTCTTCTGCAGTATTATGAAGTTCACTCTTCTGCATTATGAATAACAGTTCAACCTTCTACAGTATAATGAACTGTTCACTCTTCTGCAGTATAAAGAACAGTTCACTCTTCTGTAGCATAATGAACCGGTCACTTTTCTGCAATAAGATGAATAGTTCACTCTTCTGCCGTATAATGAACATTTCACCGTTCTGCAGTATAATGAACAGTTCCCTCTTCGGCAGTATAATGAACAGTTCACTCATCTGCAGTATAATGAAAACTTCGCAATTTTTCAGTACAATGAACAGTTCACACTTCTGCATTATGATGAACAGTTCCCTCTTCTGCAGTATAATTAACAGTACACTCGTGCATTATGATGAACAGTTCCCTCTTTTGCATTATGAGGAACAGTTCATTCTTCTGCAGTATAATGAACAGTTTGATTTTGAGCAGTATAATGAACAGTTCACCCTTCTGCAGGATACTGCACAGTTCACCCTTCTGCAGTACAATGAACAGTTCACTCTTCTGCAGTATAATGGAAATTTTGCCATTCTGCAGTATAATGAACAGTTCACTCATCTGCATTATGATTAACAGTTCACCCTTCTGCAGTATAATGAACTGTTCACTCTTCCACAGTATAATGAACAGTTCACTCATCTGCATTATGATTAACAGTTCACCCTTCTGCAGTATAATGAACAGGTCACTTTTCTGCTGTACATTGAACAGGTCACTTTTCTGCAGTATCATGAACAGTTCTCACTACTGCAGGATAAAGAACAGTTCACTGTTCTGTTTTATCATGAGCAGTTAGCTCTTCTGCAGTATGATGAACAGTTCACACTTCTGACATTATGAATAACAGTTCAACCTTCTGCAGTATAATGAACTGTTCACTCTTCTGCAGTATAATGAACATTTCACTTTTCTGCTGTACAATGAACAGGTAACGTTTCTGCAATATAATGAACAGTTCTCTCTTCTGTAGTATAATGAAAATTTCACTCTTCTGCAGTATAATGAAAATTTTGCCATTCTGCAGTATAATGAACAGTTCACTCATCTGGATTATGATTAACAGTTCACCCTTCTGCAGTATAATGAACAGGTCACTTTTCTGCTGTACATTGAACAGGTCACTTTTCTGCAGTATCATGAACAGTTCTCACTACTGCAGGATAAAGAACAGTTCACTGTTATGTTTTATCATGAGCAGTTAACTCTTCTGCAGTATGATGAACAGGTCACTCTTCTGCATTATGAATAACAGTTCAACCTTCTGCAGTATAATTAACTGTTCACTCTTCTGTAGTATAATGAAAATTTCACTTTTCTGCAGTATAAAGAACAGTTCACTCTTCTGTAGTATAATGAACCGGTCACTTTTCTGCAGTATAATGAACAGTTCACTTTTCTGCAGTATAATGAACAGTTCACTCTTCTGCAATATGATGAACAGTTCACTCTTCTGCCGTATAATGAACATTTCACCGTTCTGCAGTATAATGAACAGTTCCCTCTTCGGCAGTATAATGAACAGTTCACTCATCTGCAGTATAATGAAAACTTCGAAATTTTTCAGTACAATGAACAGTTCACACTTCTGCATTATGATGAACAGTTCCCTCTTCTGCAGTATAATTAACAGTACACTCGTGCATTATGATGAACAGTTCCCTCTTTTGCATTATGAGGAACAGTTCATTCTTCTGCAGTATAATGAACAGTTTGCTTTTGAGCAGTATAATGAACAGTTCACCCTTCTGCAGGATACTGCACAGTTCACCCTTCTGCAGTACAATGAACAGTTCACTCTTCTGCAGTATAATGGAAATTTTGCCATTCTGCAGTATAATGAACAGTTCACTCATCTGCATTATGATTAACAGTTCACCCTTCTGCAGTATAATGAACTGTTCACTCTTCCACAGTATAATGAACAGTTCACTCATCTGCATTATGATTAACAGTTCACCCTTCTGCAGTATAATGAACAGGTCACTTTTCTGCTGTACATTGAACAGGTCACTTTTCTGCAGTATCATGAACAGTTCTCACTACTGCAGGATAAAGAACAGTTCACTGTTCTGTTTTATCATGAGCAGTTAGCTCTTCTGCAGTATGATGAACAGTTCACCCTTCTGACATTATGAATAACAGTTCAACCTTCTGCAGTATAATGAACTGTTCACTCTTCTGCAGTATAATGAACATGTCACTTTTCTGCTGTACAATGAACAGGTAACGTTTCTGCAATATAATGAACAGTTCTCTCTTCTGTAGTATAATGAAAATTTCACTCTTCTGCAGTATAATGAACAGTTCACTCTTCTGCAGTATAATGAACAGTTCACTCATCTGCATTATGATTAACAGTTCACCCTTCTGCAGTATAATTAACTGTTCACTCTTCCGCAGTATAATGAACAGTTCACTCATCTGCATTATGATTAACAGTTCACCCTTCTGCAGTATAATGAACAGGTCACTTTTCTGCTGTACATTGAACAGGTCACTTTTCTGCAGTATCATGAACAGTTCTCACTTCTGCAGGATAAAGAACAGTTCACTGTTCTGTTTTATCCTGAGCAGTTAACTCTTCTGCAGTATGATCAACAGGTCACTCTTCTGCATTATGAATAACAGTTCAACCTTCTGCAGTATAATTAACTGTTCACTCTTCTGCAGTATTATGAACATGTCACTTTTCTGCTGTACAATGAACAGGTCACTTTTCTGCAGTATCATGAACAGTTCACAGTTCTGCAGGATAATGAACAGTTCACTTTTCTGCATTATGATTAAGAGTTCACCATTCTGCAGTGTAATGAACAGTTCACTTTTCTCTAGTACAATGAACAGTTCAGTCTTCTGCAGTATAATGAACACTTCACTTTTCTGCAGTAACATGAACAGTTGACCCTTCTGCAGTATAATGAACAGTTCACACTTCTGCAGTATAATGAACAGTTCATTCTTCTGCAGTATAATGAACAGTTCACTCTTCTGCATTATGATTAAAAGATCACTCTTCTGCCGTATAATGAACAGTTCACTCATCTGCAGTATAATGAAAACTTCGCAATTTTTCAGTACAATGAACAGTTCACACTTCTGCATTATGATGAACAGTTCCCTCTTCTGCAGTATAATTAACAGTACACTCTTGTGCATTATGATGAACAGTTCCCTCTTTTGCATTATGAGGAACAGTTCATTCTTCTGCAGTATAATGAACAGTTTGCTTTTGAGCAGTATAATGAACAGTTCACCCTTCTGCAGGATACTGCACAGTTCACCCTTCTGCAGTACAATGAAACGGTTCACTCTTCTGCAGTATAATGAAAATTTTGCCATTCTGCAGTATAATGAACAGTTCACTCATCTGGATTATGATTAACAGTTCACCCTTCTGCAGTATAATGAACAGGTCACTTTTCTGCTGTACATTGAACAGGTCACTTTTCTGCAGTATCATGAACAGTTCTCACTACTGCAGGATAAAGAACAGTTCACTGTTATGTTTTATCATGAGCAGTTAACTCTTCTGCAGTATGATGAACAGTTCACTCTCCTGCACTATGATGAACAGTTCAATTCTGCATTATGATCAACAGGTCACTCTTCTGCATTATGAATAACAGTTCAACCTTCTGCAGTATAATTAACTGTTCACTCTTCTGCAGTATTATGAACATGTCACTTTTCTGCTGTACAATGAACAGGTCACTTTTCTGCAGTATCATGAAGAGTTCACAGTTCTGCAGGATAATGAACAGTTCACTTTTCTGCATTATGATTACGAGTTCACCATTCTGCAGTGTAATGAACAGTTCACTTTTCTCTAGTACAATGAACAGTTCAGTCTTCTGCAGTATAATGAACACTTCAGTTTTCTGCAGTAACATGAACAGTTGACCCTTCTGCAGTATAATGAACAGTTCACTCTTCTGCAGTATAATGAACAGTTCATTCTTCTGCAGTATAATGAACAGTTCACTCTTCTGCATTATGATTAACAGATCACTCTTCTGCCGTATAATGAACAGTTCACTTTTCTGCAGTATAATGAAAAGGTCACTTTTCTGCAGTATAATGAACAGTTCACTCATCTTTATTATGATTAACAGTTCACCCTTCTGCAGTATAATGAACTGTTCATTCTTCTGCAGTATAATGAACAGTTCACTCATCTGCATTATGATTAACAGTTCATCCTTCTGCAGTATAATGAAAAGGTCACTTTTCTGCAGTATAATGAACAGTTCACTCTTCTGCAGTATAATGAACAGTTCACTCTTCTGCATTATGATTAACAGATCACTCTTCTGCAGTATAATGAACAGTTCACTCATCTGCGTTATGATTAACAGTTCACCCTTCTGCAGTATAATGAACTGTTCACTCTTCTGCAGTATAATGAACAGTTCACTCATCTGCATTATGATTAACAGTTCATCCTGCTGCAGTATAATGAACTGTTCACTCTTCTGCAGTATAATGAACAGGTCACTTTTCTGCTGTACATTGAACAGGTCACTTTTCTGCAGTATCATGAACAGTTCTCACTACTGCAGGATAAAGAACAGTTCACTGTTCTGTTTTATCATGAGCAGTTAACTCTTCTGCAGTATGATGAAGTTCCCTCTTCTGCATTATGAATAACAGTTCAAACTTCTACAGTATAATGAACTGTTCACTCTTCTGCAGTATAAAGAACAGTTCACTCTTCTGTAGCATAATGAACCGGTCACTTTTCTGCAATAAGATGAATAGTTCACTCTTCTGCCGTATAATGAACAGTTCACCGTTCTGCTTTATGATGAACAGTTCACTCTTCTGCAGTATAATGAAAACTTCGCCATTCTGCAGTACAATGAACTGTTCACTCTTCTGCAGTATAATGAACAGTTCACTCATCTGCATTATGATTAACAGTTCACCCTTCTGCAGTATAATGAACTGTTCACTCTTCTGCAGTATAATGAACAGGTCACTTTTCTGCTGTACATTGAACAGGTCACTTTTCTGCAGTATCATGAACAGTTCTCACTACTGCAGGATAAAGAACAGTTCACTGTTCTGTTTTATCATGAGCAGTTAACTCTTCTGCAGTATTATGAAGTTCACTCTTCTGCATTATGAATAACAGTTCAACCTTCTACAGTATAATGAACTGTTCACTCTTCTGCAGTATAAAGAACAGTTCACTCTTCTGTAGCATAATGAACCGGTCACTTTTCTGCAATAAGATGAATAGTTCACTCTTCTGCCGTATAATGAACATTTCACCGTTCTGCAGTATAATGAACAGTTCCCTCTTCGGCAGTATAATGAACAGTTCACTCATCTGCAGTATAATGAAAACTTCGCAATTTTTCAGTACAATGAACAGTTCACACTTCTGCATTATGATGAACAGTTCCCTCTTCTGCAGTATAATTAACAGTACACTCGTGCATTATGATGAACAGTTCCCTCTTTTGCATTATGAGGAACAGTTCATTCTTCTGCAGTATAATGAACAGTTTGATTTTGAGCAGTATAATGAACAGTTCACCCTTCTGCAGGATACTGCACAGTTCACCCTTCTGCAGTACAATGAACAGTTCACTCTTCTGCAGTATAATGGAAATTTTGCCATTCTGCAGTATAATGAACAGTTCACTCATCTGCATTATGATTAACAGTTCACCCTTCTGCAGTATAATGAACTGTTCACTCTTCCACAGTATAATGAACAGTTCACTCATCTGCATTATGATTAACAGTTCACCCTTCTGCAGTATAATGAACAGGTCACTTTTCTGCTGTACATTGAACAGGTCACTTTTCTGCAGTATCATGAACAGTTCTCACTACTGCAGGATAAAGAACAGTTCACTGTTCTGTTTTATCATGAGCAGTTAGCTCTTCTGCAGTATGATGAACAGTTCACACTTCTGACATTATGAATAACAGTTCAACCTTCTGCAGTATAATGAACTGTTCACTCTTCTGCAGTATAATGAACATTTCACTTTTCTGCTGTACAATGAACAGGTAACGTTTCTGCAATATAATGAACAGTTCTCTCTTCTGTAGTATAATGAAAATTTCACTCTTCTGCAGTATAATGAAAATTTTGCCATTCTGCAGTATAATGAACAGTTCACTCATCTGGATTATGATTAACAGTTCACCCTTCTGCAGTATAATGAACAGGTCACTTTTCTGCTGTACATTGAACAGGTCACTTTTCTGCAGTATCATGAACAGTTCTCACTACTGCAGGATAAAGAACAGTTCACTGTTATGTTTTATCATGAGCAGTTAACTCTTCTGCAGTATGATGAACAGGTCACTCTTCTGCATTATGAATAACAGTTCAACCTTCTGCAGTATAATTAACTGTTCACTCTTCTGTAGTATAATGAAAATTTCACTTTTCTGCAGTATAAAGAACAGTTCACTCTTCTGTAGTATAATGAACCGGTCACTTTTCTGCAGTATAATGAACAGTTCACTTTTCTGCAGTATAATGAACAGTTCACTCTTCTGCAATATGATGAACAGTTCACTCTTCTGCCGTATAATGAACATTTCACCGTTCTGCAGTATAATGAACAGTTCCCTCTTCGGCAGTATAATGAACAGTTCACTCATCTGCAGTATAATGAAAACTTCGAAATTTTTCAGTACAATGAACAGTTCACACTTCTGCATTATGATGAACAGTTCCCTCTTCTGCAGTATAATTAACAGTACACTCGTGCATTATGATGAACAGTTCCCTCTTTTGCATTATGAGGAACAGTTCATTCTTCTGCAGTATAATGAACAGTTTGCTTTTGAGCAGTATAATGAACAGTTCACCCTTCTGCAGGATACTGCACAGTTCACCCTTCTGCAGTACAATGAACAGTTCACTCTTCTGCAGTATAATGGAAATTTTGCCATTCTGCAGTATAATGAACAGTTCACTCATCTGCATTATGATTAACAGTTCACCCTTCTGCAGTATAATGAACTGTTCACTCTTCCACAGTATAATGAACAGTTCACTCATCTGCATTATGATTAACAGTTCACCCTTCTGCAGTATAATGAACAGGTCACTTTTCTGCTGTACATTGAACAGGTCACTTTTCTGCAGTATCATGAACAGTTCTCACTACTGCAGGATAAAGAACAGTTCACTGTTCTGTTTTATCATGAGCAGTTAGCTCTTCTGCAGTATGATGAACAGTTCACCCTTCTGACATTATGAATAACAGTTCAACCTTCTGCAGTATAATGAACTGTTCACTCTTCTGCAGTATAATGAACATGTCACTTTTCTGCTGTACAATGAACAGGTAACGTTTCTGCAATATAATGAACAGTTCTCTCTTCTGTAGTATAATGAAAATTTCACTCTTCTGCAGTATAATGAACAGTTCACTCTTCTGCAGTATAATGAACAGTTCACTCATCTGCATTATGATTAACAGTTCACCCTTCTGCAGTATAATTAACTGTTCACTCTTCCGCAGTATAATGAACAGTTCACTCATCTGCATTATGATTAACAGTTCACCCTTCTGCAGTATAATGAACAGGTCACTTTTCTGCTGTACATTGAACAGGTCACTTTTCTGCAGTATCATGAACAGTTCTCACTTCTGCAGGATAAAGAACAGTTCACTGTTCTGTTTTATCCTGAGCAGTTAACTCTTCTGCAGTATGATCAACAGGTCACTCTTCTGCATTATGAATAACAGTTCAACCTTCTGCAGTATAATTAACTGTTCACTCTTCTGCAGTATTATGAACATGTCACTTTTCTGCTGTACAATGAACAGGTCACTTTTCTGCAGTATCATGAACAGTTCACAGTTCTGCAGGATAATGAACAGTTCACTTTTCTGCATTATGATTAAGAGTTCACCATTCTGCAGTGTAATGAACAGTTCACTTTTCTCTAGTACAATGAACAGTTCAGTCTTCTGCAGTATAATGAACACTTCACTTTTCTGCAGTAACATGAACAGTTGACCCTTCTGCAGTATAATGAACAGTTCACACTTCTGCAGTATAATGAACAGTTCATTCTTCTGCAGTATAATGAACAGTTCACTCTTCTGCATTATGATTAAAAGATCACTCTTCTGCCGTATAATGAACAGTTCACTCATCTGCAGTATAATGAAAACTTCGCAATTTTTCAGTACAATGAACAGTTCACACTTCTGCATTATGATGAACAGTTCCCTCTTCTGCAGTATAATTAACAGTACACTCTTGTGCATTATGATGAACAGTTCCCTCTTTTGCATTATGAGGAACAGTTCATTCTTCTGCAGTATAATGAACAGTTTGCTTTTGAGCAGTATAATGAACAGTTCACCCTTCTGCAGGATACTGCACAGTTCACCCTTCTGCAGTACAATGAAACGGTTCACTCTTCTGCAGTATAATGAAAATTTTGCCATTCTGCAGTATAATGAACAGTTCACTCATCTGGATTATGATTAACAGTTCACCCTTCTGCAGTATAATGAACAGGTCACTTTTCTGCTGTACATTGAACAGGTCACTTTTCTGCAGTATCATGAACAGTTCTCACTACTGCAGGATAAAGAACAGTTCACTGTTATGTTTTATCATGAGCAGTTAACTCTTCTGCAGTATGATGAACAGTTCACTCTCCTGCACTATGATGAACAGTTCAATTCTGCATTATGATCAACAGGTCACTCTTCTGCATTATGAATAACAGTTCAACCTTCTGCAGTATAATTAACTGTTCACTCTTCTGCAGTATTATGAACATGTCACTTTTCTGCTGTACAATGAACAGGTCACTTTTCTGCAGTATCATGAAGAGTTCACAGTTCTGCAGGATAATGAACAGTTCACTTTTCTGCATTATGATTACGAGTTCACCATTCTGCAGTGTAATGAACAGTTCACTTTTCTCTAGTACAATGAACAGTTCAGTCTTCTGCAGTATAATGAACACTTCAGTTTTCTGCAGTAACATGAACAGTTGACCCTTCTGCAGTATAATGAACAGTTCACTCTTCTGCAGTATAATGAACAGTTCATTCTTCTGCAGTATAATGAACAGTTCACTCTTCTGCATTATGATTAACAGATCACTCTTCTGCCGTATAATGAACAGTTCACTTTTCTGCAGTATAATGAAAAGGTCACTTTTCTGCAGTATAATGAACAGTTCACTCATCTTTATTATGATTAACAGTTCACCCTTCTGCAGTATAATGAACTGTTCATTCTTCTGCAGTATAATGAACAGTTCACTCATCTGCATTATGATTAACAGTTCATCCTTCTGCAGTATAATGAAAAGGTCACTTTTCTGCAGTATAATGAACAGTTCACTCTTCTGCAGTATAATGAACAGTTCACTCTTCTGCATTATGATTAACAGATCACTCTTCTGTAGTATAATGAACAGGCCACATTTCTGCTGTATAAAGAACTGTTCACTTATCTGCAGGATAATGAACAGTTCCCTCTTCGGCAGTATAATGAACAGTTCACTCATCTGCAGTATAATGAAAACTTCGCAATTTTGCAGTACAATGAACAGTTCACACTTCTGCATTATGATGAACAGTTCCCTCTTCTGCAGTATAATTAACAGTACACTCTTGTGCATTATGATGAACGGTTCCCTCTTTTGCATTATGAGGAACAGTTCATTCTTCTGCAGTATAATGAACAGTATGCTTTTCAGCAGTATAATGAACAGTTCACCCTTCTGCAGGATACTGCAGTTCACCCTTCTGCAGTACAATGAACAGTTCACTCTTCTGCAGTATAATGAAAATTTTGCCATTCTGCAGTATAATGAACAGTTCACTCATCTGCATTATGATTAACAGTTCACCTTTCTGCAGTATAATGAACTGTTCACTCTTCTGCAGTATAATGAACAGTTCACTCATCTGCATTATGATTAACAGTTCACCCTTCTGCAGTATAATGAACTGTTCACTCTTCTGCAGTATAATGAACAGGTCACTTTTCTGCTGTACATTGGACAGGTCACTTTTCTGCAGTATCATGAACAGTTCTCTCTACTGCAGGATAAAGAACAGTTCACTGTTCTGTTTTATCATGAGCAGTTAACTCTTCTGCAGTATGATGAACAGTTCACTCTTCTGCATTATGAATAACAGTTCAACCTTCTACAGTATAATGAACTGTTCACTCTTCTGCAGTATAAAGAACAGTTCACTCTTCTGTAGCATAATGAACCGGTCACTTTTCTGCAATAAGATGAATAGTTCACTCTTCTGCCGTATAATGAACAGTTCACCGCTCTGCATTATGATGAACAGTTCACTCTTCTGCAGTATAATGAAAACTTTGCCATTCTGCAGTACAATGAACAGTTCACACTTCTGCATTATGATGAACAGTTCCTTCTTCTGCAGTATAATTAACAGTACAATCTTGTGCATTATGAGGAACAGTTCCCTCTTTTGCATTATGAGGAACAGTTAATTCTTCTGCAGTATAATGAACAGTTTGTTTTTCAGCAGTATGATGAACAGTTCACCCTTCTGCAGGATACTGCACAGTTCACCCTTCTGCAGTACAATGAACAGTTCACTCTTCTGCAGTATAATGAACTGTTCACTCTTCTGCAGTATAATGAACTGTTCACTCTTCTGCAGTATAATGAACAGTTCACTCATCTGCGTTATGATTAACAGTTCACCCTTCTGCAGTATAATGAACTGTTCACTCTTCTGCAGTATAATGAACAGTTCACTCATCTGCATTATGATGAACAGTTCACTCTTCTGCAGTATAATGAACAGTTCACTTTTCAGCAGTATAATGAACAGTTCACTCATCTGCAGGATAATGAACAGTTCGCCCTTCTGCAGTACAATGAACAGTTCACTCTGCAGTATAATGAAAACCTCACCATTTTGCAGTATAATGAACAGTTCACTCTTCTGCATTATGATTAACAGTTCACTCTTCTGCAGTATAATGAAAACTTCGCCATTCTGCAGTACAATGAACTGTTCACTCTTCTGCAGTATAATGAACAGTTCACTCATCTGCATTATGATTAACAGTTCACCCTTCTGCAGTATAATGAACTGTTCACTCTTCTGCAGTATAATGAACAGGTCACTTTTCTGCTGTACATTGAACAGGTCACTTTTCTGCAGTATCATGAACATTTCTCACTACTGCAGGATAAAGAACAGTTCACTGTTCTGTTTTATCATGAGCAGTTAACTCTTCTGCAGTATTATGAAGTTCACTCTTCTGCATTATGAATAACAGTTCAACCTTCTACAGTATAATGAACTGTTCACTCTTCTGCAGTATAAAGAACAGTTCACTCTTCTGTAGCATAATGAACCGGTCACTTTTCTGCAATAAGATGAATAGTTCACTCTTCTGCCGTATAATGAACATTTCACCGTTCTGCAGTATAATGAACAGTTCCCTCTTCGGCAGTATAATGAACAGTTCACTCATCTGCAGTATAATGAAAACTTCGCAATTTTTCAGTACAATGAACAGTTCACACTTCTGCATTATGATGAACAGTTCCCTCTTCTGCAGTATAATTAACAGTACACTCGTGCATTATGATGAACAGTTCCCTCTTTTGCATTATGAGGAACAGTTCATTCTTCTGCAGTATAATGAACAGTTTGATTTTGAGCAGTATAATGAACAGTTCACCCTTCTGCAGGATACTGCACAGTTCACCCTTCTGCAGTACAATGAACAGTTCACTCTTCTGCAGTATAATGGAAATTTTGCCATTCTGCAGTATAATGAACAGTTCACTCATCTGCATTATGATTAACAGTTCACCCTTCTGCAGTATAATGAACTGTTCACTCTTCCACAGTATAATGAACAGTTCACTCATCTGCATTATGATTAACAGTTCACCCTTCTGCAGTATAATGAACAGGTCACTTTTCTGCTGTACATTGAACAGGTCACTTTTCTGCAGTATCATGAACAGTTCTCACTACTGCAGGATAAAGAACAGTTCACTGTTCTGTTTTATCATGAGCAGTTAGCTCTTCTGCAGTATGATGAACAGTTCACACTTCTGACATTATGAATAACAGTTCAACCTTCTGCAGTATAATGAACTGTTCACTCTTCTGCAGTATAATGAACATTTCACTTTTCTGCTGTACAATGAACAGGTAACGTTTCTGCAATATAATGAACAGTTCTCTCTTCTGTAGTATAATGAAAATTTCACTCTTCTGCAGTATAATGAACAGTTCACTCTTCTGCAGTATAATGAACAGTTCACTCATCTGCATTATGATTAACAGTTCACCCTTCTGCAGTATAATGAACTGTTCACTCTTCCGCAGTATAATGAACAGTTCACTCATCTGCATTATGATTAACAGTTCACCCTTCTGCAGTATAATGAACAGGTCACTTTTCTGCTGTACATTGAACAGGTCACTTTTCTGCAGTATCATGAACAGTTCTCACTTCTGCAGGATAAAGAACAGTTCACTGTTCTGTTTTATCCTGAGCAGTTAACTCTTCTGCAGTATGATCAACAGGTCACTCTTCTGCATTATGAATAACAGTTCAACCTTCTGCAGTATAATTAACTGTTCACTCTTCTGCAGTATTATGAACATGTCACTTTTCTGCTGTACAATGAACAGGTCACTTTTCTGCAGTATCATGAACAGTTCACAGTTCTGCAGGATAATGAACAGTTCACTTTTCTGCATTATGATTAAGAGTTCACCATTCTGCAGTGTAATGAACAGTTCACTTTTCTCTAGTACAATGAACAGTTCAGTCTTCTGCAGTATAATGAACACTTCACTTTTCTGCAGTAACATGAACAGTTGACCCTTCTGCAGTATAATGAACAGTTCACACTTCTGCAGTATAATGAACAGTTCATTCTTCTGCAGTATAATGAACAGTTCACTCTTCTGCATTATGATTAAAAGATCACTCTTCTGCCGTATAATGAACAGTTCACTCATCTGCAGTATAATGAAAACTTCGCAATTTTTCAGTACAATGAACAGTTCACACTTCTGCATTATGATGAACAGTTCCCTCTTCTGCAGTATAATTAACAGTACACTCTTGTGCATTATGATGAACAGTTCCCTCTTTTGCATTATGAGGAACAGTTCATTCTTCTGCAGTATAATGAACAGTTTGCTTTTGAGCAGTATAATGAACAGTTCACCCTTCTGCAGGATACTGCACAGTTCACCCTTCTGCAGTACAATGAAACGGTTCACTCTTCTGCAGTATAATGAAAATTTTGCCATTCTGCAGTATAATGAACAGTTCACTCATCTGGATTATGATTAACAGTTCACCCTTCTGCAGTATAATGAACAGGTCACTTTTCTGCTGTACATTGAACAGGTCACTTTTCTGCAGTATCATGAACAGTTCTCACTACTGCAGGATAAAGAACAGTTCACTGTTATGTTTTATCATGAGCAGTTAACTCTTCTGCAGTATGATGAACAGTTCACTCTCCTGCACTATGATGAACAGTTCAATTCTGCATTATGATCAACAGGTCACTCTTCTGCATTATGAATAACAGTTCAACCTTCTGCAGTATAATTAACTGTTCACTCTTCTGCAGTATTATGAACATGTCACTTTTCTGCTGTACAATGAACAGGTCACTTTTCTGCAGTATCATGAAGAGTTCACAGTTCTGCAGGATAATGAACAGTTCACTTTTCTGCATTATGATTACGAGTTCACCATTCTGCAGTGTAATGAACAGTTCACTTTTCTCTAGTACAATGAACAGTTCAGTCTTCTGCAGTATAATGAACACTTCAGTTTTCTGCAGTAACATGAACAGTTGACCCTTCTGCAGTATAATGAACAGTTCACTCTTCTGCAGTATAATGAACAGTTCATTCTTCTGCAGTATAATGAACAGTTCACTCTTCTGCATTATGATTAACAGATCACTCTTCTGCCGTATAATGAACAGTTCACTTTTCTGCAGTATAATGAAAAGGTCACTTTTCTGCAGTATAATGAACAGTTCACTCATCTTTATTATGATTAACAGTTCACCCTTCTGCAGTATAATGAACTGTTCATTCTTCTGCAGTATAATGAACAGTTCACTCATCTGCATTATGATTAACAGTTCATCCTTCTGCAGTATAATGAAAAGGTCACTTTTCTGCAGTATAATGAACAGTTCACTCTTCTGCAGTATAATGAACAGTTCACTCTTCTGCATTATGATTAACAGATCACTCTTCTGTAGTATAATGAACAGGCCACATTTCTGCTGTATAAAGAACTGTTCACTTATCTGCAGGATAATGAACAGTTCCCTCTTCGGCAGTATAATGAACAGTTCACTCATCTGCAGTATAATGAAAACTTCGCAATTTTGCAGTACAATGAACAGTTCACACTTCTGCATTATGATGAACAGTTCCCTCTTCTGCAGTATAATTAACAGTACACTCTTGTGCATTATGATGAACGGTTCCCTCTTTTGCATTATGAGGAACAGTTCATTCTTCTGCAGTATAATGAACAGTATGCTTTTCAGCAGTATAATGAACAGTTCACCCTTCTGCAGGATACTGCAGTTCACCCTTCTGCAGTACAATGAACAGTTCACTCTTCTGCAGTATAATGAAAATTTTGCCATTCTGCAGTATAATGAACAGTTCACTCATCTGCATTATGATTAACAGTTCACCTTTCTGCAGTATAATGAACTGTTCACTCTTCTGCAGTATAATGAACAGTTCACTCATCTGCATTATGATTAACAGTTCACCCTTCTGCAGTATAATGAACTGTTCACTCTTCTGCAGTATAATGAACAGGTCACTTTTCTGCTGTACATTGAACAGGTCACTTTTCTGCAGTATCATGAACAGTTCTCTCTACTGCAGGATAAAGAACAGTTCACTGTTCTGTTTTATCATGAGCAGTTAACTCTTCTGCAGTATGATGAACAGTTCACTCTTCTGCATTATGAATAACAGTTCAACCTTCTACAGTATAATGAACTGTTCACTCTTCTGCAGTATAAAGAACAGTTCACTCTTCTGTAGCATAATGAACCGGTCACTTTTCTGCAATAAGATGAATAGTTCACTCTTCTGCCGTATAATGAACAGTTCACCGCTCTGCATTATGATGAACAGTTCACTCTTCTGCAGTATAATGAAAACTTTGCCATTCTGCAGTACAATGAACAGTTCACACTTCTGCATTATGATGAACAGTTCCTTCTTCTGCAGTATAATTAACAGTACAATCTTGTGCATTATGAGGAACAGTTCCCTCTTTTGCATTATGAGGAACAGTTAATTCTTCTGCAGTATAATGAACAGTTTGTTTTTCAGCAGTATGATGAACAGTTCACCCTTCTGCAGGATACTGCACAGTTCACCCTTCTGCAGTACAATGAACAGTTCACTCTTCTGCAGTATAATGAACTGTTCACTCTTCTGCAGTATAATGAACTGTTCACTCTTCTGCAGTATAATGAACAGTTCACTCATCTGCGTTATGATTAACAGTTCACCCTTCTGCAGTATAATGAACTGTTCACTCTTCTGCAGTATAATGAACAGTTCACTCATCTGCATTATGATGAACAGTTCACTCTTCTGCAGTATAATGAACAGTTCACTTTTCAGCAGTATAATGAACAGTTCACTCATCTGCAGGATAATGAACAGTTCGCCCTTCTGCAGTACAATGAACAGTTCACTCTGCAGTATAATGAAAACCTCACCATTTTGCAGTATAATGAACAGTTCACTCTTCTGCATTATGATTAACAGTTCACTCTTCTGCAGTATAATGAAAACTTCGCCATTCTGCAGTACAATGAACTGTTCACTCTTCTGCAGTATAATGAACAGTTCACTCATCTGCATTATGATTAACAGTTCACCCTTCTGCAGTATAATGAACTGTTCACTCTTCTGCAGTATAATGAACAGGTCACTTTTCTGCTGTACATTGAACAGGTCACTTTTCTCCAGTATCATGAACATTTCTCACTACTGCAGGATAAAGAACAGTTCACTGTTCTGTTTTATCATGAGCAGTTAACTCTTCTGCAGTATTATGAAGTTCACTCTTCTGCATTATGAATAACAGTTCAACCTTCTACAGTATAATGAACTGTTCACTCTTCTGCAGTATAAAGAACAGTTCACTCTTCTGTAGCATAATGAACCGGTCACTTTTCTGCAATAAGATGAATAGTTCACTCTTCTGCCGTATAATGAACAGTTCACCGTTCTGCATTATGATGAACAGTTCACTCTTCTGCAGTATGATGAAAACTTCGCCATTCTGCAGTACAATGAACAGTTCACACTTCTGCATTATGATGAACAGTTCCTTCTTCTGCAGTATAATTAACAGTACAATCTTGTGCATTATGAGGAACAGTTCCCTCTTTTGCATTATGAGGAACAGTTAATTCTTCTGCAGTATAATGAACAGTTTGTTTTTCAGCAGTATGATGAACAGTTCACCCTTCTGCAGGATACTGCACAGTTCACCCTTCTGCAGTACAATGAACAGTTCACTCTTCTGCAGTATAATGAACTGTTCACTCTTCTGCAGTATAATGAACTGTTCACTCTTCTGCAGTATAATGAACAGTTCACTCATCTGCGTTATGATTAACAGTTCACCCTTCTGCAGTATAATGAACTGTTCACTCTTCTGCAGTATAATGAACAGTTCACTCATCTGCATTATGATGAACAGTTCACTCTTCTGCAGTATAATGAACAGTTCACTTTTCAGCAGTATAATGAACAGTTCACTCATCTGCAGGATAATGAACAGTTCGCCCTTCTGCAGTACAATGAACAGTTCACTCTGCAGTATAATGAAAACCTCACCATTTTGCAGTATAATGAACAGTTCACTCTTCTGCATTATGATTAACAGTTCACTCTTCTGCAGTATAATGAAAACTTCGCCATTCTGCAGTACAATGAACTGTTCACTCTTCTGCAGTATAATGAACAGTTCACTCATCTGCATTATGATTAACAGTTCACCCTTCTGCAGTATAATGAACTGTTCACTCTTCTGCAGTATAATGAACAGGTCACTTTTCTGCTGTACATTGAACAGGTCACTTTTCTCCAGTATCATGAACATTTCTCACTACTGCAGGATAAAGAACAGTTCACTGTTCTGTTTTATCATGAGCAGTTAACTCTTCTGCAGTATTATGAAGTTCACTCTTCTGCATTATGAATAACAGTTCAACCTTCTACAGTATAATGAACTGTTCACTCTTCTGCAGTATAAAGAACAGTTCACTCTTCTGTAGCATAATGAACCGGTCACTTTTCTGCAATAAGATGAATAGTTCACTCTTCTGCCGTATAATGAACAGTTCACCGTTCTGCATTATGATGAACAGTTCACTCTTCTGCAGTATGATGAAAACTTCGCCATTCTGCAGTACAATGAACAGTTCACACTTCTGCATTATGATGAACAGTTCCTTCTTCTGCAGTATAATTAACAGTACAATCTTGTGCATTATGATGAACAGTTCTCTCTTTTGCATTATGAGGAACAGTTCATTCTTCTGCAGTATAATGAACAGTTTGCTTTTGAGCAGTATAATGAACAGTTCACCCTTCTGCAGGATACTGCACAGTTCACCCTTCTGCAGTACAATGAACAGTTCACTCTTCTGCAGTATAATGGAAATTTTGCCATTCTGCAGTATAATGAACAGTTCACTCATCTGCATTATGATTAACAGTTCACCCTTCTGCAGTATAATGAACTGTTCACTCTTCCACAGTATAATGAACAGTTCACTCATCTGCATTATGATTAACAGTTCACCCTTCTGCAGTATAATGAACAGGTCACTTTTCTGCTGTACATTGAACAGGTCACTTTTCTGCAGTATCATGAACAGTTCTCACTACTGCAGGATAAAGAACAGTTCACTGTTCTGTTTTATCATGAGCAGTTAGCTCTTCTGCAGTATGATGAACAGTTCACCCCTTCTGACATTATGAATAACAGTTCAACCTTCTGCAGTATAATGAACTGTTCACTCTTCTGCAGTATAATGAACATGTCACTTTTCTGCTGTACAATGAACAGGTAACGTTTCTGCAATATAATGAACAGTTCTCTCTTCTGTAGTATAATGAAAATTTCACTCTTCTGCAGTATAATGAACAGTTCACTCTTCTGCAGTATAATGAACAGTTCACTCATCTGCATTATGATTAACAGTTCACCCTTCTGCAGTATAATTAACTGTTCACTCTTCCGCAGTATAATGAACAGTTCACTCATCTGCATTATGATTAACAGTTCACCCTTCTGCAGTATAATGAACAGGTCACTTTTCTGCTGTACATTGAACAGGTCACTTTTCTGCAGTATCATGAACAGTTCTCACTTCTGCAGGATAAAGAACAGTTCACTGTTCTGTTTTATCCTGAGCAGTTAACTCTTCTGCAGTATGATCAACAGGTCACTCTTCTGCATTATGAATAACAGTTCAACCTTCTGCAGTATAATTAACTGTTCACTCTTCTGCAGTATTATGAACATGTCACTTTTCTGCTGTACAATGTGTCTTCTGCATATCATGAACAGTTTCATGAACAGTTCACAGTCTGCAGGATAATGAACAGTTCACTTTTCTGCATTATGATTAAGAGTTCACCATTCTGCAGTGTAATGAACAGTTCACTTTTCTCTAGTACAATGAACAGTTCAGTCTTCTGCAGTATAATGAACACTTCACTTTTCTGCAGTAACATGAACAGTTGACCCTCTGCAGTATAATGAACAGTTCACACTTCTGCAGTATAATGAACAGTTCATTCTTCTGCAGTATAATGAACAGTTCACTCTTCTGCATTATGATTAAAAGATCACTCTTCTGCCGTATAATGAACAGTTCACTCATCTGCAGTATAATGAAAACTTCGCAATTTTTCAGTACAATGAACAGTTCACACTTCTGCATTATGATGAACAGTTCCCTCTTCTGCAGTATAATTAACAGTACACTCTTGTGCATTATGATGAACAGTTCCCTCTTTTGCATTATGAGGAACAGTTCATTCTTCTGCAGTATAATGAACAGTTTGCTTTTGAGCAGTATAATGAACAGTTCACCCTTCTGCAGGATACTGCACAGTTCACCCTTCTGCAGTACAATGAAACGGTTCACTCTTCTGCAGTATAATGAAAATTTTGCCATTCTGCAGTATAATGAACAGTTCACTCATCTGGATTATGATTAACAGTTCACCCTTCTGCAGTATAATGAACAGGTCACTTTTCTGCTGTACATTGAACAGGTCACTTTTCTGCAGTATCATGAACAGTTCTCACTACTGCAGGATAAAGAACAGTTCACTGTTATGTTTTATCATGAGCAGTTAACTCTTCTGCAGTATGATGAACAGTTCACTCTCCTGCACTATGATGAACAGTTCAATTCTGCATTATGATCAACAGGTCACTCTTCTGCATTATGAATAACAGTTCAACCTTCTGCAGTATAATTAACTGTTCACTCTTCTGCAGTATTATGAACATGTCACTTTTCTGCTGTACAATGAACAGGTCACTTTTCTGCAGTATCATGAAGAGTTCACAGTTCTGCAGGATAATGAACAGTTCACTTTTCTGCATTATGATTACGAGTTCACCATTCTGCAGTGTAATGAACAGTTCACTTTTCTCTAGTACAATGAACAGTTCAGTCTTCTGCAGTATAATGAACACTTCAGTTTTCTGCAGTAACATGAACAGTTGACCCTTCTGCAGTATAATGAACAGTTCACTCTTCTGCAGTATAATGAACAGTTCATTCTTCTGCAGTATAATGAACAGTTCACTCTTCTGCATTATGATTAACAGATCACTCTTCTGCCGTATAATGAACAGTTCACTTTTCTGCAGTATAATGAAAAGGTCACTTTTCTGCAGTATAATGAACAGTTCACTCATCTTTATTATGATTAACAGTTCACCCTTCTGCAGTATAATGAACTGTTCATTCTTCTGCAGTATAATGAACAGTTCACTCATCTGCATTATGATTAACAGTTCATCCTTCTGCAGTATAATGAAAAGGTCACTTTTCTGCAGTATAATGAACAGTTCACTCTTCTGCAGTATAATGAACAGTTCACTCTTCTGCATTATGATTAACAGATCACTCTTCTGTAGTATAATGAACAGGCCACATTTCTGCTGTATAAAGAACTGTTCACTTATCTGCAGGATAATGAACAGTTCCCTCTTCGGCAGTATAATGAACAGTTCACTCATCTGCAGTATAATGAAAACTTCGCAATTTTGCAGTACAATGAACAGTTCACACTTCTGCATTATGATGAACAGTTCCCTCTTCTGCAGTATAATTAACAGTACACTCTTGTGCATTATGATGAACGGTTCCCTCTTTTGCATTATGAGGAACAGTTCATTCTTCTGCAGTATAATGAACAGTATGCTTTTCAGCAGTATAATGAACAGTTCACCCTTCTGCAGGATACTGCAGTTCACCCTTCTGCAGTACAATGAACAGTTCACTCTTCTGCAGTATAATGAAAATTTTGCCATTCTGCAGTATAATGAACAGTTCACTCATCTGCATTATGATTAACAGTTCACCTTTCTGCAGTATAATGAACTGTTCACTCTTCTGCAGTATAATGAACAGTTCACTCATCTGCATTATGATTAACAGTTCACCCTTCTGCAGTATAATGAACTGTTCACTCTTCTGCAGTATAATGAACAGGTCACTTTTCTGCTGTACATTGGACAGGTCACTTTTCTGCAGTATCATGAACAGTTCTCTCTACTGCAGGATAAAGAACAGTTCACTGTTCTGTTTTATCATGAGCAGTTAACTCTTCTGCAGTATGATGAACAGTTCACTCTTCTGCATTATGAATAACAGTTCAACCTTCTACAGTATAATGAACTGTTCACTCTTCTGCAGTATAAAGAACAGTTCACTCTTCTGTAGCATAATGAACCGGTCACTTTTCTGCAATAAGATGAATAGTTCACTCTTCTGCCGTATAATGAACAGTTCACCGCTCTGCATTATGATGAACAGTTCACTCTTCTGCAGTATAATGAAAACTTTGCCATTCTGCAGTACAATGAACAGTTCACACTTCTGCATTATGATGAACAGTTCCTTCTTCTGCAGTATAATTAACAGTACAATCTTGTGCATTATGAGGAACAGTTCCCTCTTTTGCATTATGAGGAACAGTTAATTCTTCTGCAGTATAATGAACAGTTTGTTTTTCAGCAGTATGATGAACAGTTCACCCTTCTGCAGGATACTGCACAGTTCACCCTTCTGCAGTACAATGAACAGTTCACTCTTCTGCAGTATAATGAACTGTTCACTCTTCTGCAGTATAATGAACTGTTCACTCTTCTGCAGTATAATGAACAGTTCACTCATCTGCGTTATGATTAACAGTTCACCCTTCTGCAGTATAATGAACTGTTCACTCTTCTGCAGTATAATGAACAGTTCACTCATCTGCATTATGATGAACAGTTCACTCTTCTGCAGTATAATGAACAGTTCACTTTTCAGCAGTATAATGAACAGTTCACTCATCTGCAGGATAATGAACAGTTCGCCCTTCTGCAGTACAATGAACAGTTCACTCTGCAGTATAATGAAAACCTCACCATTTTGCAGTATAATGAACAGTTCACTCTTCTGCATTATGATTAACAGTTCACTCTTCTGCAGTATAATGAAAACTTCGCCATTCTGCAGTACAATGAACTGTTCACTCTTCTGCAGTATAATGAACAGTTCACTCATCTGCATTATGATTAACAGTTCACCCTTCTGCAGTATAATGAACTGTTCACTCTTCTGCAGTATAATGAACAGGTCACTTTTCTGCTGTACATTGAACAGGTCACTTTTCTGCAGTATCATGAACATTTCTCACTACTGCAGGATAAAGAACAGTTCACTGTTCTGTTTTATCATGAGCAGTTAACTCTTCTGCAGTATTATGAAGTTCACTCTTCTGCATTATGAATAACAGTTCAACCTTCTACAGTATAATGAACTGTTCACTCTTCTGCAGTATAAAGAACAGTTCACTCTTCTGTAGCATAATGAACCGGTCACTTTTCTGCAATAAGATGAATAGTTCACTCTTCTGCCGTATAATGAACATTTCACCGTTCTGCAGTATAATGAACAGTTCCCTCTTCGGCAGTATAATGAACAGTTCACTCATCTGCAGTATAATGAAAACTTCGCAATTTTTCAGTACAATGAACAGTTCACACTTCTGCATTATGATGAACAGTTCCCTCTTCTGCAGTATAATTAACAGTACACTCGTGCATTATGATGAACAGTTCCCTCTTTTGCATTATGAGGAACAGTTCATTCTTCTGCAGTATAATGAACAGTTTGATTTTGAGCAGTATAATGAACAGTTCACCCTTCTGCAGGATACTGCACAGTTCACCCTTCTGCAGTACAATGAACAGTTCACTCTTCTGCAGTATAATGGAAATTTTGCCATTCTGCAGTATAATGAACAGTTCACTCATCTGCATTATGATTAACAGTTCACCCTTCTGCAGTATAATGAACTGTTCACTCTTCCACAGTATAATGAACAGTTCACTCATCTGCATTATGATTAACAGTTCACCCTTCTGCAGTATAATGAACAGGTCACTTTTCTGCTGTACATTGAACAGGTCACTTTTCTGCAGTATCATGAACAGTTCTCACTACTGCAGGATAAAGAACAGTTCACTGTTCTGTTTTATCATGAGCAGTTAGCTCTTCTGCAGTATGATGAACAGTTCACACTTCTGACATTATGAATAACAGTTCAACCTTCTGCAGTATAATGAACTGTTCACTCTTCTGCAGTATAATGAACATTTCACTTTTCTGCTGTACAATGAACAGGTAACGTTTCTGCAATATAATGAACAGTTCTCTCTTCTGTAGTATAATGAAAATTTCACTCTTCTGCAGTATAATGAACAGTTCACTCTTCTGCAGTATAATGAACAGTTCACTCATCTGCATTATGATTAACAGTTCACCCTTCTGCAGTATAATGAACTGTTCACTCTTCCGCAGTATAATGAACAGTTCACTCATCTGCATTATGATTAACAGTTCACCCTTCTGCAGTATAATGAACAGGTCACTTTTCTGCTGTACATTGAACAGGTCACTTTTCTGCAGTATCATGAACAGTTCTCACTTCTGCAGGATAAAGAACAGTTCACTGTTCTGTTTTATCCTGAGCAGTTAACTCTTCTGCAGTATGATCAACAGGTCACTCTTCTGCATTATGAATAACAGTTCAACCTTCTGCAGTATAATTAACTGTTCACTCTTCTGCAGTATTATGAACATGTCACTTTTCTGCTGTACAATGAACAGGTCACTTTTCTGCAGTATCATGAACAGTTCACAGTTCTGCAGGATAATGAACAGTTCACTTTTCTGCATTATGATTAAGAGTTCACCATTCTGCAGTGTAATGAACAGTTCACTTTTCTCTAGTACAATGAACAGTTCAGTCTTCTGCAGTATAATGAACACTTCACTTTTCTGCAGTAACATGAACAGTTGACCCTTCTGCAGTATAATGAACAGTTCACACTTCTGCAGTATAATGAACATTTCACTTTTCTGCTGTACAATGAACAGGTAACGTTTCTGCAATATAATGAACAGTTCTCTCTTCTGTAGTATAATGAAAATTTCACTCTTCTGCAGTATAATGAACAGTTCACTCTTCTGCAGTATAATGAACAGTTCACTCATCTGCATTATGATTAACAGTTCACCCTTCTGCAGTATAATGAACTGTTCACTCTTCCGCAGTATAATGAACAGTTCACTCATCTGCATTATGATTAACAGTTCACCCTTCTGCAGTATAATGAACAGGTCACTTTTCTGCTGTACATTGAACAGGTCACTTTTCTGCAGTATCATGAACAGTTCTCACTTCTGCAGGATAAAGAACAGTTCACTGTTCTGTTTTATCCTGAGCAGTTAACTCTTCTGCAGTATGATCAACAGGTCACTCTTCTGCATTATGAATAACAGTTCAACCTTCTGCAGTATAATTAACTGTTCACTCTTCTGCAGTATTATGAACATGTCACTTTTCTGCTGTACAATGAACAGGTCACTTTTCTGCAGTATCATGAACAGTTCACAGTTCTGCAGGATAATGAACAGTTCACTTTTCTGCATTATGATTAAGAGTTCACCATTCTGCAGTGTAATGAACAGTTCACTTTTCTCTAGTACAATGAACAGTTCAGTCTTCTGCAGTATAATGAACACTTCACTTTTCTGCAGTAACATGAACAGTTGACCCTTCTGCAGTATAATGAACAGTTCACACTTCTGCAGTATAATGAACAGTTCATTCTTCTGCAGTATAATGAACAGTTCACTCTTCTGCATTATGATTAAAAGATCACTCTTCTGCCGTATAATGAACAGTTCACTCATCTGCAGTATAATGAAAACTTCGCAATTTTTCAGTACAATGAACAGTTCACACTTCTGCATTATGATGAACAGTTCCCTCTTCTGCAGTATAATTAACAGTACACTCTTGTGCATTATGATGAACAGTTCCCTCTTTTGCATTATGAGGAACAGTTCATTCTTCTGCAGTATAATGAACAGTTTGCTTTTGAGCAGTATAATGAACAGTTCACCCTTCTGCAGGATACTGCACAGTTCACCCTTCTGCAGTACAATGAAACGGTTCACTCTTCTGCAGTATAATGAAAATTTTGCCATTCTGCAGTATAATGAACAGTTCACTCATCTGGATTATGATTAACAGTTCACCCTTCTGCAGTATAATGAACAGGTCACTTTTCTGCTGTACATTGAACAGGTCACTTTTCTGCAGTATCATGAACAGTTCTCACTACTGCAGGATAAAGAACAGTTCACTGTTATGTTTTATCATGAGCAGTTAACTCTTCTGCAGTATGATGAACAGTTCACTCTCCTGCACTATGATGAACAGTTCAATTCTGCATTATGATCAACAGGTCACTCTTCTGCATTATGAATAACAGTTCAACCTTCTGCAGTATAATTAACTGTTCACTCTTCTGCAGTATTATGAACATGTCACTTTTCTGCTGTACAATGAACAGGTCACTTTTCTGCAGTATCATGAAGAGTTCACAGTTCTGCAGGATAATGAACAGTTCACTTTTCTGCATTATGATTACGAGTTCACCATTCTGCAGTGTAATGAACAGTTCACTTTTCTCTAGTACAATGAACAGTTCAGTCTTCTGCAGTATAATGAACACTTCAGTTTTCTGCAGTAACATGAACAGTTGACCCTTCTGCAGTATAATGAACAGTTCACTCTTCTGCAGTATAATGAACAGTTCATTCTTCTGCAGTATAATGAACAGTTCACTCTTCTGCATTATGATTAACAGATCACTCTTCTGCCGTATAATGAACAGTTCACTTTTCTGCAGTATAATGAAAAGGTCACTTTTCTGCAGTATAATGAACAGTTCACTCATCTTTATTATGATTAACAGTTCACCCTTCTGCAGTATAATGAACTGTTCATTCTTCTGCAGTATAATGAACAGTTCACTCATCTGCATTATGATTAACAGTTCATCCTTCTGCAGTATAATGAAAAGGTCACTTTTCTGCAGTATAATGAACAGTTCACTCTTCTGCAGTATAATGAACAGTTCACTCTTCTGCATTATGATTAACAGATCACTCTTCTGTAGTATAATGAACAGGCCACATTTCTGCTGTATAAAGAACTGTTCACTTATCTGCAGGATAATGAACAGTTCCCTCTTCGGCAGTATAATGAACAGTTCACTCATCTGCAGTATAATGAAAACTTCGCAATTTTGCAGTACAATGAACAGTTCACACTTCTGCATTATGATGAACAGTTCCCTCTTCTGCAGTATAATTAACAGTACACTCTTGTGCATTATGATGAACGGTTCCCTCTTTTGCATTATGAGGAACAGTTCATTCTTCTGCAGTATAATGAACAGTATGCTTTTCAGCAGTATAATGAACAGTTCACCCTTCTGCAGGATACTGCAGTTCACCCTTCTGCAGTACAATGAACAGTTCACTCTTCTGCAGTATAATGAAAATTTTGCCATTCTGCAGTATAATGAACAGTTCACTCATCTGCATTATGATTAACAGTTCACCTTTCTGCAGTATAATGAACTGTTCACTCTTCTGCAGTATAATGAACAGTTCACTCATCTGCATTATGATTAACAGTTCACCCTTCTGCAGTATAATGAACTGTTCACTCTTCTGCAGTATAATGAACAGGTCACTTTTCTGCTGTACATTGAACAGGTCACTTTTCTGCAGTATCATGAACAGTTCTCTCTACTGCAGGATAAAGAACAGTTCACTGTTCTGTTTTATCATGAGCAGTTAACTCTTCTGCAGTATGATGAACAGTTCACTCTTCTGCATTATGAATAACAGTTCAACCTTCTACAGTATAATGAACTGTTCACTCTTCTGCAGTATAAAGAACAGTTCACTCTTCTGTAGCATAATGAACCGGTCACTTTTCTGCAATAAGATGAATAGTTCACTCTTCTGCCGTATAATGAACAGTTCACCGCTCTGCATTATGATGAACAGTTCACTCTTCTGCAGTATAATGAAAACTTTGCCATTCTGCAGTACAATGAACAGTTCACACTTCTGCATTATGATGAACAGTTCCTTCTTCTGCAGTATAATTAACAGTACAATCTTGTGCATTATGAGGAACAGTTCCCTCTTTTGCATTATGAGGAACAGTTAATTCTTCTGCAGTATAATGAACAGTTTGTTTTTCAGCAGTATGATGAACAGTTCACCCTTCTGCAGGATACTGCACAGTTCACCCTTCTGCAGTACAATGAACAGTTCACTCTTCTGCAGTATAATGAACTGTTCACTCTTCTGCAGTATAATGAACTGTTCACTCTTCTGCAGTATAATGAACAGTTCACTCATCTGCGTTATGATTAACAGTTCACCCTTCTGCAGTATAATGAACTGTTCACTCTTCTGCAGTATAATGAACAGTTCACTCATCTGCATTATGATGAACAGTTCACTCTTCTGCAGTATAATGAACAGTTCACTTTTCAGCAGTATAATGAACAGTTCACTCATCTGCAGGATAATGAACAGTTCGCCCTTCTGCAGTACAATGAACAGTTCACTCTGCAGTATAATGAAAACCTCACCATTTTGCAGTATAATGAACAGTTCACTCTTCTGCATTATGATTAACAGTTCACTCTTCTGCAGTATAATGAAAACTTCGCCATTCTGCAGTACAATGAACTGTTCACTCTTCTGCAGTATAATGAACAGTTCACTCATCTGCATTATGATTAACAGTTCACCCTTCTGCAGTATAATGAACTGTTCACTCTTCTGCAGTATAATGAACAGGTCACTTTTCTGCTGTACATTGAACAGGTCACTTTTCTCCAGTATCATGAACATTTCTCACTACTGCAGGATAAAGAACAGTTCACTGTTCTGTTTTATCATGAGCAGTTAACTCTTCTGCAGTATTATGAAGTTCACTCTTCTGCATTATGAATAACAGTTCAACCTTCTACAGTATAATGAACTGTTCACTCTTCTGCAGTATAAAGAACAGTTCACTCTTCTGTAGCATAATGAACCGGTCACTTTTCTGCAATAAGATGAATAGTTCACTCTTCTGCCGTATAATGAACAGTTCACCGTTCTGCATTATGATGAACAGTTCACTCTTCTGCAGTATGATCAACAGGTCACTCTTCTGCATTATGAATAACAGTTCAACCTTCTGCAGTATAATTAACTGTTCACTCTTCTGCAGTATTATGAACATGTCACTTTTCTGCTGTACAATGAACAGGTCACTTTTCTGCAGTATCATGAACAGTTCACAGTTCTGCAGGATAATGAACAGTTCACTTTTCTGCATTATGATTAAGAGTTCACCATTCTGCAGTGTAATGAACAGTTCACTTTTCTCTAGTACAATGAACAGTTCAGTCTTCTGCAGTATAATGAACACTTCACTTTTCTGCAGTAACATGAACAGTTGACCCTTCTGCAGTATAATGAACAGTTCACACTTCTGCAGTATAATGAACAGTTCATTCTTCTGCAGTATAATGAACAGTTCACTCTTCTGCATTATGATTAAAAGATCACTCTTCTGCCGTATAATGAACAGTTCACTCATCTGCAGTATAATGAAAACTTCGCAATTTTTCAGTACAATGAACAGTTCACACTTCTGCATTATGATGAACAGTTCCCTCTTCTGCAGTATAATTAACAGTACACTCTTGTGCATTATGATGAACAGTTCCCTCTTTTGCATTATGAGGAACAGTTCATTCTTCTGCAGTATAATGAACAGTTTGCTTTTGAGCAGTATAATGAACAGTTCACCCTTCTGCAGGATACTGCACAGTTCACCCTTCTGCAGTACAATGAAACGGTTCACTCTTCTGCAGTATAATGAAAATTTTGCCATTCTGCAGTATAATGAACAGTTCACTCATCTGGATTATGATTAACAGTTCACCCTTCTGCAGTATAATGAACAGGTCACTTTTCTGCTGTACATTGAACAGGTCACTTTTCTGCAGTATCATGAACAGTTCTCACTACTGCAGGATAAAGAACAGTTCACTGTTATGTTTTATCATGAGCAGTTAACTCTTCTGCAGTATGATGAACAGTTCACTCTCCTGCACTATGATGAACAGTTCAATTCTGCATTATGATCAACAGGTCACTCTTCTGCATTATGAATAACAGTTCAACCTTCTGCAGTATAATTAACTGTTCACTCTTCTGCAGTATTATGAACATGTCACTTTTCTGCTGTACAATGAACAGGTCACTTTTCTGCAGTATCATGAAGAGTTCACAGTTCTGCAGGATAATGAACAGTTCACTTTTCTGCATTATGATTACGAGTTCACCATTCTGCAGTGTAATGAACAGTTCACTTTTCTCTAGTACAATGAACAGTTCAGTCTTCTGCAGTATAATGAACACTTCAGTTTTCTGCAGTAACATGAACAGTTGACCCTTCTGCAGTATAATGAACAGTTCACTCTTCTGCAGTATAATGAACAGTTCATTCTTCTGCAGTATAATGAACAGTTCACTCTTCTGCATTATGATTAACAGATCACTCTTCTGCCGTATAATGAACAGTTCACTTTTCTGCAGTATAATGAAAAGGTCACTTTTCTGCAGTATAATGAACAGTTCACTCATCTTTATTATGATTAACAGTTCACCCTTCTGCAGTATAATGAACTGTTCATTCTTCTGCAGTATAATGAACAGTTCACTCATCTGCATTATGATTAACAGTTCATCCTTCTGCAGTATAATGAAAAGGTCACTTTTCTGCAGTATAATGAACAGTTCACTCTTCTGCAGTATAATGAACAGTTCACTCTTCTGCATTATGATTAACAGATCACTCTTCTGTAGTATAATGAACAGGCCACATTTCTGCTGTATAAAGAACTGTTCACTTATCTGCAGGATAATGAACAGTTACCTCTTCGGCAGTATAATGAACAGTTCACTCATCTGCAGTATAATGAAAACTTCGCAATTTTGCAGTACAATGAACAGTTCACACTTCTGCATTATGATGAACAGTTCCCTCTTCTGCAGTATAATTAACAGTACACTCTTGTGCATTATGATGAACGGTTCCCTCTTTTGCATTATGAGGAACAGTTCATTCTTCTGCAGTATAATGAACAGTATGCTTTTCAGCAGTATAATGAACAGTTCACCCTTCTGCAGGATACTGCAGTTCACCCTTCTGCAGTACAATGAACAGTTCACTCTTCTGCAGTATAATGAAAATTTTGCCATTCTGCAGTATAATGAACAGTTCACTCATCTGCATTATGATTAACAGTTCACCTTTCTGCAGTATAATGAACTGTTCACTCTTCTGCAGTATAATGAACAGTTCACTCATCTGCATTATGATTAACAGTTCACCCTTCTGCAGTATAATGAACTGTTCACTCTTCTGCAGTATAATGAACAGGTCACTTTTCTGCTGTACATTGAACAGGTCACTTTTCTGCAGTATCATGAACAGTTCTCACTACTGCAGGATAAAGAACAGTTCACTGTTATGTTTTATCATGAGCAGTTAACTCTTCTGCAGTATGATGAACAGTTCACTCTCCTGCACTATGATGAACAGTTCAATTCTGCATTATGATCAACAGGTCACTCTTCTGCATTATGAATAACAGTTCAACCTTCTGCAGTATAATTAACTGTTCACTCTTCTGCAGTATTATGAACATGTCACTTTTCTGCTGTACAATGAACAGGTCACTTTTCTGCAGTATCATGAAGAGTTCACAGTTCTGCAGGATAATGAACAGTTCACTTTTCTGCATTATGATTACGAGTTCACCATTCTGCAGTGTAATGAACAGTTCACTTTTCTCTAGTACAATGAACAGTTCAGTCTTCTGCAGTATAATGAACACTTCAGTTTTCTGCAGTAACATGAACAGTTGACCCTTCTGCAGTATAATGAACAGTTCACTCTTCTGCAGTATAATGAACAGTTCATTCTTCTGCAGTATAATGAACAGTTCACTCTTCTGCATTATGATTAACAGATCACTCTTCTGCCGTATAATGAACAGTTCACTTTTCTGCAGTATAATGAAAAGGTCACTTTTCTGCAGTATAATGAACAGTTCACTCATCTTTATTATGATTAACAGTTCACCCTTCTGCAGTATAATGAACTGTTCATTCTTCTGCAGTATAATGAACAGTTCACTCATCTGCATTATGATTAACAGTTCATCCTTCTGCAGTATAATGAAAAGGTCACTTTTCTGCAGTATAATGAACAGTTCACTCTTCTGCAGTATAATGAACAGTTCACTCTTCTGCATTATGATTAACAGATCACTCTTCTGTAGTATAATGAACAGGCCACATTTCTGCTGTATAAAGAACTGTTCACTTATCTGCAGGATAATGAACAGTTACCTCTTCGGCAGTATAATGAACAGTTCACTCATCTGCAGTATAATGAAAACTTCGCAATTTTGCAGTACAATGAACAGTTCACACTTCTGCATTATGATGAACAGTTCCCTCTTCTGCAGTATAATTAACAGTACACTCTTGTGCATTATGATGAACGGTTCCCTCTTTTGCATTATGAGGAACAGTTCATTCTTCTGCAGTATAATGAACAGTATGCTTTTCAGCAGTATAATGAACAGTTCACCCTTCTGCAGGATACTGCAGTTCACCCTTCTGCAGTACAATGAACAGTTCACTCTTCTGCAGTATAATGAAAATTTTGCCATTCTGCAGTATAATGAACAGTTCACTCATCTGCATTATGATTAACAGTTCACCTTTCTGCAGTATAATGAACTGTTCACTCTTCTGCAGTATAATGAACAGTTCACTCATCTGCTGTACATTGAACAGGTCACTTTTCTGCAGTATCATGAACAGTTCTCTCTACTGCAGGATAAAGAACAGTTCACTGTTCTGTTTTATCATGAGCAGTTAACTCTTCTGCAGTATGATGAACAGTTCACTCTTCTGCATTATGAATAACAGTTCAACCTTCTACAGTATAATGAACTGTTCACTCTTCTGCAGTATAAAGAACAGTTCACTCTTCTGTAGCATAATGAACCGGTCACTTTTCTGCAATAAGATGAATAGTTCACTCTTCTGCCGTATAATGAACAGTTCACCGCTCTGCATTATGATGAACAGTTCACTCTTCTGCAGTATAATGAAAACTTTGCCATTCTGCAGTACAATGAACAGTTCACACTTCTGCATTATGATGAACAGTTCCTTCTTCTGCAGTATCATTAACAGTACAATCTTGTGCATTATGAGGAACAGTTCCCTCTTTTGCATTATGAGGAACAGTTAATTCTTCTGCAGTATAATGAACAGTTTGTTTTTCAGCAGTATGATGAACAGTTCACCCTTCTGCAGGATACTGCACAGTTCACCCTTCTGCAGTACAATGAACAGTTCACTCTTCTGCAGTATAATGAACTGTTCACTCTTCTGCAGTATAATGAACTGTTCACTCTTCTGCAGTATAATGAACAGTTCACTCATCTGCGTTATGATTAACAGTTCACCCTTCTGCAGTATAATGAACTGTTCACTCTTCTGCAGTATAATGAACAGTTCACTCATCTGCATTATGATGAACAGTTCACTCTTCTGCAGTATAATGAACAGTTCACTTTTCAGCAGTATAATGAACAGTTCACTCATCTGCAGGATAATGAACAGTTCGCCCTTCTGCAGTACAATGAACAGTTCACTCTGCAGTATAATGAAAACCTCACCATTTTGCAGTATAATGAACAGTTCACTCTTCTGCATTATGATTAACAGTTCACTCTTCTGCAGTATAATGAAAACTTCGCCATTCTGCAGTACAATGAACTGTTCACTCTTCTGCAGTATAATGAACAGTTCACTCATCTGCATTATGATTAACAGTTCACCCTTCTGCAGTATAATGAACTGTTCACTCTTCTGCAGTATAATGAACAGGTCACTTTTCTGCTGTACATTGAACAGGTCACTTTTCTCCAGTATCATGAACATTTCTCACTACTGCAGGATAAATAACAGTTCACTGTTCTGTTTTATCATGAGCAGTTAACTCTTCTGCAGTATTATGAAGTTCACTCTTCTGCATTATGAATAACAGTTCAACCTTCTACAGTATAATGAACTGTTCACTCTTCTGCAGTATAAAGAACAGTTCACTCTTCTGTAGCATAATGAACCGGTCACTTTTCTGCAATAAGATGAATAGTTCACTCTTCTGCCGTATAATGAACAGTTCACCGTTCTGCATTATGATGAACAGTTCACTCTTCTGCAGTATGATGAAAACTTCGCCATTCTGCAGTACAATGAACAGTTCACACTTCTGCATTATGATGAACAGTTCCTTCTTCTGCAGTATAATTAACAGTACAATCTTGTGCATTATGAGGAACAGTTCCCTCTTTTGCATTATGAGGAACAGTTCATTCTGCAGTATAATGAACAGTTCACTTTTCAGAAGTATGATGAACAGTTCACCCTTCTGCAGGATACTGCACAGTTCACCCTTCTGCAGTACAATGAACAGTTCACTCTTCTGCAGTATAATGGAAATTTTGCCATTCTGCAGTATAATGAACAGTTCACTCATCTGCATTATGATTAACAGTTCACCCTTCTGCAGTATAATGAACAGTTCACTCATCTGCATTATGATTAACAGTTCACCCTTCTGCAGTATAATGAACTGTTCACTCTTCTGCAGTATAATGAACAGGTCACTTTTCTGCTGTACATTGGACAGGTCACTTTTCTGCAGTATCATGAACAGTTCTCTCTACTGCAGGATAAAGAACAGTTCACTGTTCTGTTTTATCATGAGCAGTTAACTCTTCTGCAGTATGATGAACAGTTCACTCTTCTGCATTATGAATAACAGTTCAACCTTCTACAGTATAATGAACTGTTCACTCTTCTGCAGTATAAAGAACAGTTCACTCTTCTGTAGCATAATGAACCGGTCACTTTTCTGCAATAAGATGAATAGTTCACTCTTCTGCCGTATAATGAACAGTTCACCGCTCTGCATTATGATGAACAGTTCACTCTTCTGCAGTATAATGAAAACTTTGCCATTCTGCAGTACAATGAACAGTTCACACTTCTGCATTATGATGAACAGTTCCTTCTTCTGCAGTATAATTAACAGTACAATCTTGTGCATTATGAGGAACAGTTCCCTCTTTTGCATTATGAGGAACAGTTAATTCTTCTGCAGTATAATGAACAGTTTGTTTTTCAGCAGTATGATGAACAGTTCACCCTTCTGCAGGATACTGCACAGTTCACCCTTCTGCAGTACAATGAACAGTTCACTCTTCTGCAGTATAATGAACTGTTCACTCTTCTGCAGTATAATGAACAGTTCACTCTTCTGCAGTATAATGAACAGTTCACTCTTCTGCATTATGATTAACAGATCACTCTTCTGTAGTATAATGAACAGGCCACATTTCTGCTGTATAAAGAACTGTTCACTTATCTGCAGGATAATGAACAGTTACCTCTTCGGCAGTATAATGAACAGTTCACTCATCTGCAGTATAATGAAAACTTCGCAATTTTGCAGTACAATGAACAGTTCACACTTCTGCATTATGATGAACAGTTCCCTCTTCTGCAGTATAATTAACAGTACACTCTTGTGCATTATGATGAACGGTTCCCTCTTTTGCATTATGAGGAACAGTTCATTCTTCTGCAGTATAATGAACAGTATGCTTTTCAGCAGTATAATGAACAGTTCACCCTTCTGCAGGATACTGCAGTTCACCCTTCTGCAGTACAATGAACAGTTCACTCTTCTGCAGTATAATGAAAATTTTGCCATTCTGCAGTATAATGAACAGTTCACTCATCTGCATTATGATTAACAGTTCACCTTTCTGCAGTATAATGAACTGTTCACTCTTCTGCAGTATAATGAACAGTTCACTCATCTGCATTATGATTAACAGTTCACCCTTCTGCAGTATAATGAACTGTTCACTCTTCTGCAGTATAATGAACAGGTCACTTTTCTGCTGTACATTGAACAGGTCACTTTTCTGCAGTATCATGAACAGTTCTCACTACTGCAGGATAAAGAACAGTTCACTGTTATGTTTTATCATGAGCAGTTAACTCTTCTGCAGTATGATGAACAGTTCACTCTCCTGCACTATGATGAACAGTTCAATTCTGCATTATGATCAACAGGTCACTCTTCTGCATTATGAATAACAGTTCAACCTTCTGCAGTATAATTAACTGTTCACTCTTCTGCAGTATTATGAACATGTCACTTTTCTGCTGTACAATGAACAGGTCACTTTTCTGCAGTATCATGAAGAGTTCACAGTTCTGCAGGATAATGAACAGTTCACTTTTCTGCATTATGATTACGAGTTCACCATTCTGCAGTGTAATGAACAGTTCACTTTTCTCTAGTACAATGAACAGTTCAGTCTTCTGCAGTATAATGAACACTTCAGTTTTCTGCAGTAACATGAACAGTTGACCCTTCTGCAGTATAATGAACAGTTCACTCTTCTGCAGTATAATGAACAGTTCATTCTTCTGCAGTATAATGAACAGTTCACTCTTCTGCATTATGATTAACAGATCACTCTTCTGCCGTATAATGAACAGTTCACTTTTCTGCAGTATAATGAAAAGGTCACTTTTCTGCAGTATAATGAACAGTTCACTCATCTTTATTATGATTAACAGTTCACCCTTCTGCAGTATAATGAACTGTTCATTCTTCTGCAGTATAATGAACAGTTCACTCATCTGCATTATGATTAACAGTTCATCCTTCTGCAGTATAATGAAAAGGTCACTTTTCTGCAGTATAATGAACAGTTCACTCTTCTGCAGTATAATGAACAGTTCACTCTTCTGCATTATGATTAACAGATCACTCTTCTGTAGTATAATGAACAGGCCACATTTCTGCTGTATAAAGAACTGTTCACTTATCTGCAGGATAATGAACAGTTACCTCTTCGGCAGTATAATGAACAGTTCACTCATCTGCAGTATAATGAAAACTTCGCAATTTTGCAGTACAATGAACAGTTCACACTTCTGCATTATGATGAACAGTTCCCTCTTCTGCAGTATAATTAACAGTACACTCTTGTGCATTATGATGAACGGTTCCCTCTTTTGCATTATGAGGAACAGTTCATTCTTCTGCAGTATAATGAACAGTATGCTTTTCAGCAGTATAATGAACAGTTCACCCTTCTGCAGGATACTGCAGTTCACCCTTCTGCAGTACAATGAACAGTTCACTCTTCTGCAGTATAATGAAAATTTTGCCATTCTGCAGTATAATGAACAGTTCACTCATCTGCATTATGATTAACAGTTCACCTTTCTGCAGTATAATGAACTGTTCACTCTTCTGCAGTATAATGAACAGTTCACTCATCTGCTGTACATTGAACAGGTCACTTTTCTGCAGTATCATGAACAGTTCTCTCTACTGCAGGATAAAGAACAGTTCACTGTTCTGTTTTATCATGAGCAGTTAACTCTTCTGCAGTATGATGAACAGTTCACTCTTCTGCATTATGAATAACAGTTCAACCTTCTACAGTATAATGAACTGTTCACTCTTCTGCAGTATAAAGAACAGTTCACTCTTCTGTAGCATAATGAACCGGTCACTTTTCTGCAATAAGATGAATAGTTCACTCTTCTGCCGTATAATGAACAGTTCACCGCTCTGCATTATGATGAACAGTTCACTCTTCTGCAGTATAATGAAAACTTTGCCATTCTGCAGTACAATGAACAGTTCACACTTCTGCATTATGATGAACAGTTCCTTCTTCTGCAGTATCATTAACAGTACAATCTTGTGCATTATGAGGAACAGTTCCCTCTTTTGCATTATGAGGAACAGTTAATTCTTCTGCAGTATAATGAACAGTTTGTTTTTCAGCAGTATGATGAACAGTTCACCCTTCTGCAGGATACTGCACAGTTCACCCTTCTGCAGTACAATGAACAGTTCACTCTTCTGCAGTATAATGAACTGTTCACTCTTCTGCAGTATAATGAACTGTTCACTCTTCTGCAGTATAATGAACAGTTCACTCATCTGCGTTATGATTAACAGTTCACCCTTCTGCAGTATAATGAACTGTTCACTCTTCTGCAGTATAATGAACAGTTCACTCATCTGCATTATGATGAACAGTTCACTCTTCTGCAGTATAATGAACAGTTCACTTTTCAGCAGTATAATGAACAGTTCACTCATCTGCAGGATAATGAACAGTTCGCCCTTCTGCAGTACAATGAACAGTTCACTCTGCAGTATAATGAAAACCTCACCATTTTGCAGTATAATGAACAGTTCACTCTTCTGCATTATGATTAACAGTTCACTCTTCTGCAGTATAATGAAAACTTCGCCATTCTGCAGTACAATGAACTGTTCACTCTTCTGCAGTATAATGAACAGTTCACTCATCTGCATTATGATTAACAGTTCACCCTTCTGCAGTATAATGAACTGTTCACTCTTCTGCAGTATAATGAACAGGTCACTTTTCTGCTGTACATTGAACAGGTCACTTTTCTCCAGTATCATGAACATTTCTCACTACTGCAGGATAAATAACAGTTCACTGTTCTGTTTTATCATGAGCAGTTAACTCTTCTGCAGTATTATGAAGTTCACTCTTCTGCATTATGAATAACAGTTCAACCTTCTACAGTATAATGAACTGTTCACTCTTCTGCAGTATAAAGAACAGTTCACTCTTCTGTAGCATAATGAACCGGTCACTTTTCTGCAATAAGATGAATAGTTCACTCTTCTGCCGTATAATGAACAGTTCACCGTTCTGCATTATGATGAACAGTTCACTCTTCTGCAGTATGATGAAAACTTCGCCATTCTGCAGTACAATGAACAGTTCACACTTCTGCATTATGATGAACAGTTCCTTCTTCTGCAGTATAATTAACAGTACAATCTTGTGCATTATGAGGAACAGTTCCCTCTTTTGCATTATGAGGAACAGTTCATTCTGCAGTATAATGAACAGTTCACTTTTCAGAAGTATGATGAACAGTTCACCCTTCTGCAGGATACTGCACAGTTCACCCTTCTGCAGTACAATGAACAGTTCACTCTTCTGCAGTATAATGGAAATTTTGCCATTCTGCAGTATAATGAACAGTTCACTCATCTGCATTATGATTAACAGTTCACCCTTCTGCAGTATAATGAACAGTTCACTCATCTGCATTATGATTAACAGTTCACCCTTCTGCAGTATAATGAACTGTTCACTCTTCTGCAGTATAATGAACAGGTCACTTTTCTGCTGTACATTGGACAGGTCACTTTTCTGCAGTATCATGAACAGTTCTCTCTACTGCAGGATAAAGAACAGTTCACTGTTCTGTTTTATCATGAGCAGTTAACTCTTCTGCAGTATGATGAACAGTTCACTCTTCTGCATTATGAATAACAGTTCAACCTTCTACAGTATAATGAACTGTTCACTCTTCTGCAGTATAAAGAACAGTTCACTCTTCTGTAGCATAATGAACCGGTCACTTTTCTGCAATAAGATGAATAGTTCACTCTTCTGCCGTATAATGAACAGTTCACCGCTCTGCATTATGATGAACAGTTCACTCTTCTGCAGTATAATGAAAACTTTGCCATTCTGCAGTACAATGAACAGTTCACACTTCTGCATTATGATGAACAGTTCCTTCTTCTGCAGTATAATTAACAGTACAATCTTGTGCATTATGAGGAACAGTTCCCTCTTTTGCATTATGAGGAACAGTTAATTCTTCTGCAGTATAATGAACAGTTTGTTTTTCAGCAGTATGATGAACAGTTCACCCTTCTGCAGGATACTGCACAGTTCACCCTTCTGCAGTACAATGAACAGTTCACTCTTCTGCAGTATAATGAACTGTTCACTCTTCTGCAGTATAATGAACTGTTCACTCTTCTGCAGTATAATGAACAGTTCACTCATCTGCGTTATGATTAACAGTTCACCCTTCTGCAGTATAATTAACTGTTCACTCTTCTGCAGTATAATGAACAGTTCACTCATCTGCATTATGATGAACAGTTCACTCTTCTGCAGTATAACGAACAGTTCACTTTTCAGCAGTATAATGAACAGTTCACTCATCTGCAGGATAATGAACAGTTTGCCCTTCTGCAGTACAATGAACAGTTCACTCTGCAGTATAATGAAAACCTCACCATTTTGCAGTATAATGAACAGTTCACTCTTCTGCATTATGATTAACAGTTCACTCTTCTGCAGTATAATGAAAACTTCGCCATTCTGCAGTACAATGAACTGTTCACTCTTCTGCAGTATAATGAACAGTTCATTCATCTGCATTATGATTAACAGTTCACCCTTCTGCAGTATAATGAACTGTTCACTCTTCTGCAGTATAATGAACAGGTCACTTTTCTGCTGTACATTGAACAGGTCACTTTTCTGCAGTATCATGAACATTTCTCACTACTGCAGGATAAAGAACAGTTCACTGTTCTGTTTTATCATGAGCAGTTAACTCTTCTGCAGTATTATGAAGTTCACTCTTCTGCATTATGAATAACAGTTCAACCTTCTACAGTATAATGAACTGTTCACTCTTCTGCAGTATAAAGAACAGTTCACTCTTCTGTAGCATAATGAACCGGTCACTTTTCTGCAATAAGATGAATAGTTCACTCTTCTGCCGTATAATGAACAGTTCACCGTTCTGCATTATGATGAACAGTTCACTCTTCTGCAGTATGATGAAAACTTCGCCATTCTGCAGTACAATGAACAGTTCACACTTCTGCATTATGATGAACAGTTCCTTCTTCTGCAGTATAATTAACAGTACAATCTTGTGCATTATGAGGAACAGTTCCCTCTTTTGCATTATGAGGAACAGTTCATTCTGCAGTATAATGAACAGTTCGCTTTTCAGAAGTATGATGAACAGTTCACCCTTCTGCAGGATACTGCACAGTTCACCCTTCTGCAGTACAATGAACAGTTCACTCTTCTGCAGTATAATGGAAATTTTGCCATTCTGCAGTATAATGAACAGTTCACTCATCTGCATTATGATTAACAGTTCACCCTTCTGCAGTATAATGAACAGTTCACTCATCTGCATTATGATTAACAGTTCACCCTTCTGCAGTATAATGAACTGTTCACTCTTCTGCAGTATAATGAACAGGTCACTTTTCTGCTGTACATTGGACAGGTCACTTTTCTGCAGTATCATGAACAGTTCTCTCTACTGCAGGATAAAGAACAGTTCACTGTTCTGTTTTATCATGAGCAGTTAACTCTTCTGCAGTATGATGAACAGTTCACTCTTCTGCATTATGAATAACAGTTCAACCTTCTACAGTATAATGAACTGTTCACTCTTCTGCAGTATAAAGAACAGTTCACTCTTCTGTAGCATAATGAACCGGTCACTTTTCTGCAATAAGATGAATAGTTCACTCTTCTGCCGTATAATGAACAGTTCACCGCTCTGCATTATGATGAACAGTTCACTCTTCTGCAGTATAATGAAAACTTTGCCATTCTGCAGTACAATGAACAGTTCACACTTCTGCATTATGATGAACAGTTCCTTCTTCTGCAGTATAATTAACAGTACAATCTTGTGCATTATGAGGAACAGTTCCCTCTTTTGCATTATGAGGAACAGTTAATTCTTCTGCAGTATAATGAACAGTTTGTTTTTCAGCAGTATGATGAACAGTTCACCCTTCTGCAGGATACTGCACAGTTCACCCTTCTGCAGTACAATGAACAGTTCACTCTTCTGCAGTATAATGAACTGTTCACTCTTCTGCAGTATAATGAACTGTTCACTCTTCTGCAGTATAATGAACAGTTCACTCATCTGCGTTATGATTAACAGTTCACCCTTCTGCAGTATAATGAACTGTTCACTCTTCTGCAGTATAATGAACAGTTCACTCATCTGCATTATGATGAACAGTTCACTCTTCTGCAGTATAATGAACAGTTCACTTTTCAGCAGTATAATGAACAGTTCACTCATCTGCAGGATAATGAACAGTTCGCCCTTCTGCAGTACAATGAACAGTTCACTCTGCAGTATAATGAAAACCTCACCATTTTGCAGTATAATGAACAGTTCACTCTTCTGCATTATGATTAACAGTTCACTCTTCTGCAGTATAATGAAAACTTCGCCATTCTGCAGTACAATGAACTGTTCACTCTTCTGCAGTATAATGAACAGTTCACTCATCTGCATTATGATTAACAGTTCACCCTTCTGCAGTATAATGAACTGTTCACTCTTCTGCAGTATAATGAACAGGTCACTTTTCTGCTGTACATTGAACAGGTCACTTTTCTGCAGTATCATGAACATTTCTCACTACTGCAGGATAAAGAACAGTTCACTGTTCTGTTTTATCATGAGCAGTTAACTCTTCTGCAGTATTATGAAGTTCACTCTTCTGCATTATGAATAACAGTTCAACCTTCTACAGTATAATGAACTGTTCACTCTTCTGCAGTATAAAGAACAGTTCACTCTTCTGTAGCATAATGAACCGGTCACTTTTCTGCAATAAGATGAATAGTTCACTCTTCTGCCGTATAATGAACAGTTCACCGTTCTGCATTATGATGAACAGTTCACTCTTCTGCAGTATGATGAAAACTTCGCCATTCTGCAGTACAATGAACAGTTCACACTTCTGCATTATGATGAACAGTTCCTTCTTCTGCAGTATAATTAACAGTACAATCTTGTGCATTATGAGGAACAGTTCCCTCTTTTGCATTATGAGGAACAGTTCATTCTGCAGTATAATGAACAGTTCGCTTTTCAGAAGTATGATGAACAGTTCACCCTTCTGCAGGATACTGCACAGTTCACCCTTCTGCAGTACAATGAAGAGTTCACTCTTCTGCAGTATAATGGAAATTTTGCCATTCTGCAGTATAATGAACAGTTCACTCATCTGCATTATGATTAACAGTTCACCCTTCTGCAGTATAATGAACAGTTCACTCATCTGCATTATGATTAACAGTTCACCCTTCTGCAGTATAATGAACTGTTCACTCTTCTGCAGTATAATGAACAGGTCACTTTTCTGCTGTACATTGGACAGGTCACTTTTCTGCAGTATCATGAACAGTTCTCTCTACTGCAGGATAAAGAACAGTTCACTGTTCTGTTTTATCATGAGCAGTTAACTCTTCTGCAGTATGATGAACAGTTCACTCTTCTGCATTATGAATAACAGTTCAACCTTCTACAGTATAATGAACTGTTCACTCTTCTGCAGTATAAAGAACAGTTCACTCTTCTGTAGCATAATGAACCGGTCACTTTTCTGCAATAAGATGAATAGTTCACTCTTCTGCCGTATAATGAACAGTTCACCGCTCTGCATTATGATGAACAGTTCACTCTTCTGCAGTATAATGAAAACTTTGCCATTCTGCAGTACAATGAACAGTTCACACTTCTGCATTATGATGAACAGTTCACTCTTCTGCAGTATGATGAAAACTTCGCCATTCTGCAGTACAATGAACAGTTCACACTTCTGCATTATGATGAACAGTTCCTTCTTCTGCAGTATAATTAACAGTACAATCTTGTGCATTATGAGGAACAGTTCCCTCTTTTGCATTATGAGGAACAGTTCATTCTGCAGTATAATGAACAGTTCGCTTTTCAGAAGTATGATGAACAGTTCACCCTTCTGCAGGATACTGCACAGTTCACCCTTCTGCAGTACAATGAACAGTTCACTCTTCTGCAGTATAATGGAAATTTTGCCATTCTGCAGTATAATCAACAGTTCACTCATCTGCATTATGATTAACAGTTCACCCTTCTGCAGTATAATGAACAGTTCACTCATCTGCATTATGATTAACAGTTCACCCTTCTGCAGTATAATGAACTGTTCACTCTTCTGCATTATGATTAACAGTTCACTCTTCTGCAGTATAATGAAAACTTCGCCATTCTGCAGTACAATGAACTGTTCACTCTTCTGCAGTATAATGAACAGTTCACTCATCTGCATTATGATTAACAGTTCACCCTTCTGCAGTATAATGAACTGTTCACTCTTCTGCAGTATAATGAACAGGTCACTTTTCTGCTGTACATTGAACAGGTCACTTTTCTGCAGTATCATGAACATTTCTCACTACTGCAGGATAAAGAACAGTTCACTGTTCTGTTTTATCATGAGCAGTTAACTCTTCTGCAGTATTATGAAGTTCACTCTTCTGCATTATGAATAACAGTTCAACCTTCTACAGTATAATGAACTGTTCACTCTTCTGCAGTATAAAGAACAGTTCACTCTTCTGTAGCATAATGAACCGGTCACTTTTCTGCAATAAGATGAATAGTTCACTCTTCTGCCGTATAATGAACAGTTCACCGTTCTGCATTATGATGAACAGTTCACTCTTCTGCAGTATGATGAAAACTTCGCCATTCTGCAGTACAATGAACAGTTCACACTTCTGCATTATGATGAACAGTTCCTTCTTCTGCAGTATAATTAACAGTACAATCTTGTGCATTATGAGGAACAGTTCCCTTTTTTGCATTATGAGGAACAGTTCATTCTGCAGTATAATGAACAGTTCGCTTTTCAGAAGTATGATGAACAGTTCACCCTTCTGCAGGATACTGCACAGTTCACCCTTCTGCAGTACAATGAACAGTTCACTCTTCTGCAGTATAATGGAAATTTTGCCATTCTGCAGTATAATGAACAGTTCACTCATCTGCATTATGATTAACAGTTCACCCTTCTGCAGTATAATGAACAGTTCACTCATCTGCATTATGATTAACAGTTCACCCTTCTGCAGTATAATGAACTGTTCACTCTTCTGCAGTATAATGAACAGGTCACTTTTCTGCTGTACATTGGACAGGTCACTTTTCTGCAGTATCATGAACAGTTCTCTCTACTGCAGGATAAAGAACAGTTCACTGTTCTGTTTTATCATGAGCAGTTAACTCTTCTGCAGTATGATGAACAGTTCACTCTTCTGCATTATGAATAACAGTTCAACCTTCTACAGTATAATGAACTGTTCACTCTTCTGCAGTATAAAGAACAGTTCACTCTTCTGTAGCATAATGAACCGGTCACTTTTCTGCAATAAGATGAATAGTTCACTCTTCTGCCGTATAATGAACAGTTCACCGCTCTGCATTATGATGAACAGTTCACTCTTCTGCAGTATAATGAAAACTTTGCCATTCTGCAGTACAATGAACAGTTCACACTTCTGCATTATGATGAACAGTTCCTTCTTCTGCAGTATAATTAACAGTACAATCTTGTGCATTATGAGGAACAGTTCCCTCTTTTGCATTATGAGGAACAGTTAATTCTTCTGCAGTATAATGAACAGTTTGTTTTTCAGCAGTATGATGAACAGTTCACCCTTCTGCAGGATACTGCACAGTTCACCCTTCTGCAGTACAATGAACAGTTCACTCTTCTGCAGTATAATGAACTGTTCACTCTTCTGCAGTATAATGAACTGTTCACTCTTCTGCAGTATAATGAACAGTTCACTCATCTGCGTTATGATTAACAGTTCACCCTTCTGCAGTATAATGAACTGTTCACTCTTCTGCAGTATAATGAACAGTTCACTCATCTGCATTATGATGAACAGTTCACTCTTCTGCAGTATAATGAACAGTTCACTTTTCAGCAGTATAATGAACAGTTCACTCATCTGCAGGATAATGAACAGTTCGCCCTTCTGCAGTACAATGAACAGTTCACTCTGCAGTATAATGAAAACCTCACCATTTTGCAGTATAATGAACAGTTCACTCTTCTGCATTATGATTAACAGTTCAACCTTCTACAGTATAATGAACTGTTCACTCTTCTGCAGTATAAAGAACAGTTCACTCTTCTGTAGCATAATGAACCGGTCACTTTTCTGCAATAAGATGAATAGTTCACTCTTCTGCCGTATAATGAACAGTTCACCGTTCTGCATTATGATGAACAGTTCACTCTTCTGCAGTATGATGAAAACTTCGCCATTCTGCAGTACAATGAACAGTTCACACTTCTGCATTATGATGAACAGTTCCTTCTTCTGCAGTATAATTAACAGTACAATCTTGTGCATTATGAGGAACAGTTCCCTCTTTTGCATTATGAGGAACAGTTCATTCTGCAGTATAATGAACAGTTCGCTTTTCAGAAGTATGATGAACAGTTCACCCTTCTGCAGGATACTGCACAGTTCACCCTTCTGCAGTACAATGAAGAGTTCACTCTTCTGCAGTATAATGGAAATTTTGCCATTCTGCAGTATAATGAACAGTTCACTCATCTGCATTATGATTAACAGTTCACCCTTCTGCAGTATAATGAACAGTTCACTCATCTGCATTATGATTAACAGTTCACCCTTCTGCAGTATAATGAACTGTTCACTCTTCTGCAGTATAATGAACAGGTCACTTTTCTGCTGTACATTGGACAGGTCACTTTTCTGCAGTATCATGAACAGTTCTCTCTACTGCAGGATAAAGAACAGTTCACTGTTCTGTTTTATCATGAGCAGTTAACTCTTCTGCAGTATGATGAACAGTTCACTCTTCTGCATTATGAATAACAGTTCAACCTTCTACAGTATAATGAACTGTTCACTCTTCTGCAGTATAAAGAACAGTTCACTCTTCTGTAGCATAATGAACCGGTCACTTTTCTGCAATAAGATGAATAGTTCACTCTTCTGCCGTATAATGAACAGTTCACCGCTCTGCATTATGATGAACAGTTCACTCTTCTGCAGTATAATGAAAACTTTGCCATTCTGCAGTACAATGAACAGTTCACACTTCTGCATTATGATGAACAGTTCCTTCTTCTGCAGTATAATTAACAGTACAATCTTGTGCATTATGAGGAACAGTTCCCTATTTTGCATTATGAGGAACAGTTAATTCTTCTGCAGTATAATGAACAGTTTGTTTTTCAGCAGTATGATGAACAGTTCACCCTTCTGCAGGATACTGCACAGTTCACCCTTCTGCAGTACAATGAACAGTTCACTCTTCTGCAGTATAATGAACTGTTCACTCTTCTGCAGTATAATGAACTGTTCACTCTTCTGCAGTATAATGAACAGTTCACTCATCTGCGTTATGATTAACAGTTCACCCTTCTGCAGTATAATGAACTGTTCACTCTTCTGCAGTATAATGAACAGTTCACTCATCTGCATTATGATGAACAGTTCACTCTTCTGCAGTATAATGAACAGTTCACTTTTCAGCAGTATAATGAACAGTTCACTCATCTGCAGGATAATGAACAGTTCGCCCTTCTGCAGTACAATGAACAGTTCACTCTGCAGTATAATGAAAACCTCACCATTTTGCAGTATAATGAACAGTTCACTCTTCTGCATTATGATTAACAGTTCACTCTTCTGCAGTATAATGAAAATTTCGCCATTCTGCAGTACAATGAACTGTTCACTCTTCTGCAGTATAATGAACAGTTCACTCATCTGCATTATGATTAACAGTTCACCCTTCTGCAGTATAATGAACTGTTCACTCTTCTGCAGTATAATGAACAGGTCACTTTTCTGCTGTACATTGAACAGGTCACTTTTCTGCAGTATCATGAACATTTCTCACTACTGCAGGATAAAGAACAGTTCACTGTTCTGTTTTATCATGAGCAGTTAACTCTTCTGCAGTATTATGAAGTTCACTCTTCTGCATTATGAATAACAGTTCAACCTTCTACAGTATAATGAACTGTTCACTCTTCTGCAGTATAAAGAACAGTTCACTCTTCTGTAGCATAATGAACCGGTCACTTTTCTGCAATAAGATGAATAGTTCACTCTTCTGCCGTATAATGAACAGTTCACCGTTCTGCATTATGATGAACAGTTCACTCTTCTGCAGTATGATGAAAACTTCGCCATTCTGCAGTACAATGAACAGTTCACACTTTTGCATTATGATGAACAGTTCCTTCTTCTGCAGTATAATTAACAGTACAATCTTGTGCATTATGAGGAACAGTTCCCTCTTTTGCATTATGAGGAACAGTTCATTCTGCAGTATAATGAACAGTTCGCTTTTCAGCAGTATGATGAACAGTTCACCCTTCTGCAGGATACTGCACAGTTCACCCTTCTGCAGTACAATGAACAGTTCACTCTTCTGCAGTATAATGAAAATTTTGCCATTTTGCAGTATAATGAACAGTTCACTCATCTGCATTATGATTAACAGTTCACCCTTCTGCAGTATAATGAACTGTTCACTCTTCCGCAGTATAATGAACAGTTCACTCATCTGCATTATGATTAACAGTTCACCCTTCTGCAGTATAATGAACTGTTCACTCTTCTGCAGTATAATGAACAGGTCACTTTTCTGCTGTACATTGAACAGGTCACTTTTCTGCAGTATCATGAACAGTTCTCACTACTGCAGGATAAAGAACAGTTCACTGTTCTGTTTATCATGAGCAGTTAACTCTTCTGCAGTATGATGAACAGTTCACTCTTCTGCATTATGAATAACAGTTCAACCTTCTACAGTATAATGAACTGTTCACTCTTCTGCAGTATGAAGAACAGTTCACCCTTCTGTAGTATAAAGAACAGTTCACACTTCTGCAGTGTAATGAAAACTTTGCCATTCTGCAGTACAATTAACAGTTCACTCTTCTGCATTATGATGAACAGTTCCCTCTTTTGCATTATGATGAACAGTTCACTCTTCTGCAGTATAATGAAAACTTTGCCATTCTGCAGTATAATGAACAATTCACTTCGGCATTATGATGAACAGTTCCGTCATCTGCGTTATGATTAACAGTTCACCCTTCTGCAGTATAATGAACTGTTCACTCTTCTGCAGTATAATGAACAGTTCACTCATCTGCATTATGATGAACAGTTTACTCTTCTGCAGTATAATGAAAACCTCGCCATTCTGCAGTATAATGAACAGTTCACTCATCTGCATTATGATGAACAGTTCACTCTTCTGCAGTATAATGAAAACTTTGCCATTCTGCAGTACAATGAACAGTTCACTCTTCTGCAGTATAATGAACAGTTCACCCTTCTGCAGGATAATGAACAGTTCGCCCTTCTGCAGTACAATGAACAGTTCACTCTGCAGTATAATGAAAACCTCACCATTCTGCAGTATAATGAACAGTTCACTTTTCTGCATTATGATTAACAGTTCACTCTTCTGCAGTATAATGAAAACTTCGCCATTCTGCAGTACAATGAACTGTTCACTCTTCTGCAGTATAATGAACAGTTCACTCATCTGCATTATGATTAACAGTTCACCCTTCTGCAGTATAATGAGCTGTTCACTCTTCTGCAGTATAATGAACAGGTCACTTTTCTGCTGTACATTGAACAGGTCACTTTTCTGCAGTATCATGAACATTTCTCACTACTGCAGGATAAAGAACAGTTCACTGTTCTGTTTTATCATGAGCAGTTAACTCTTCTGCAGTATGATGAAGTTCACTCTTCTGCATTATGAATAACAGTTCAACCTTCTACAGTATAATGAACTGTTCACTCTTCTGCAGTATAAAGAACAGTTCACTCTTCTGTAGCATAATGAACCGGTCACTTTTCTGCAATAAGATGAATAGTTCACTCTTCTGCCGTATAATGAACAGTTCACCGCTCTGCATTATGATGAACAGTTCACTCTTCTGCAGTATAATGAAAACTTTGCCATTCTGCAGTACAATGAACAGTTCACACTTCTGCATTATGATGAACAGTTCCTTCTTCTGCAGTATAATTAACAGTACAATCTTGTGCATTATGAGGAACAGTTCCCTCTTTTGCATTATGAGGAACAGTTAATTCTTCTGCAGTATAATAAACAGTTTGTTTTTCAGCAGTATGATGAACAGTTCACCCTTCTGCAGGATACTGCACAGTTCACCCTTCTGCAGTACAATGAACAGTTCACTCTTCTGCAGTATAATGAACTGTTCACTCTTCTGCAGTATAATGAACAGTTCACTCATCTGCAGGATAATGAACAGTTCGCCCTTCTGCAGTACAATGAACAGTTCACTCTGCAGTATAATGAAAACCTCACCATTTTGCAGTATAATGAACAGTTCACTCTTCTGCATTATGATTAACAGTTCACTCTTCTGCAGTATAATGAAAACTTCGCCATTCTGCAGTACAATGAACTGTTCACTCTTCTGCAGTATAATGAACAGTTCACTCATCTGCATTATGATTAACAGTTCACCCTTCTGCAGTATAATGAACTGTTCACTCTTCTGCAGTATAATGAACAGGTCACTTTTCTGCTGTACATTGAACAGGTCACTTTTCTGCAGTATCATGAACATTTCTCACTACTGCAGGATAAAGAACAGTTCACTGTTCTGTTTTATCATGAGCAGTTAACTCTTCTGCAGTATTATGAAGTTCACTCTTCTGCATTATGAATAACAGTTCAACCTTCTACAGTATAATGAACTGTTCACTCTTCTGCAGTATAAAGAACAGTTCACTCTTCTGTAGCATAATGAACCGGTCACTTTTCTGCAATAAGATGAATAGTTCACTCTTCTGCCGTATAATGAACAGTTCACCGTTCTGCATTATGATGAACAGTTCACTCTTCTGCAGTATGATGAAAACTTCGCCATTCTGCAGTACAATGAACAGTTCACACTTCTGCATTATGATGAACAGTTCCTTCTTCTGCAGTATAATTAACAGTACAATCTTGTGCATTATGAGGAACAGTTCCCTTTTTTGCATTATGAGGAACAGTTCATTCTGCAGTATAATGAACAGTTCGCTTTTCAGAAGTATGATGAACAGTTCACCCTTCTGCAGGATACTGCACAGTTCACCCTTCTGCAGTACAATGAACAGTTCACTCTTCTGCAGTATAATGGAAATTTTGCCATTCTGCAGTATAATGAACAGTTCACTCATCTGCATTATGATTAACAGTTCACCCTTCTGCAGTATAATGAACAGTTCACTCATCTGCATTATGATTAACAGTTCACCCTTCTGCAGTATAATGAACTGTTCACTCTTCTGCAGTATAATGAACAGGTCACTTTTCTGCTGTACATTGGACAGGTCACTTTTCTGCAGTATCATGAACAGTTCTCTCTACTGCAGGATAAAGAACAGTTCACTGTTCTGTTTTATCATGAGCAGTTAACTCTTCTGCAGTATGATGAACAGTTCACTCTTCTGCATTATGAATAACAGTTCAACCTTCTACAGTATAATGAACTGTTCACTCTTCTGCAGTATAAAGAACAGTTCACTCTTCTGTAGCATAATGAACCGGTCACTTTTCTGCAATAAGATGAATAGTTCACTCTTCTGCCGTATAATGAACAGTTCACCGCTCTGCATTATGATGAACAGTTCACTCTTCTGCAGTATAATGAAAACTTTGCCATTCTGCAGTACAATGAACAGTTCACACTTCTGCATTATGATGAACAGTTCCTTCTTCTGCAGTATAATTAACAGTACAATCTTGTGCATTATGAGGAACAGTTCCCTCTTTTGCATTATGAGGAACAGTTAATTCTTCTGCAGTATAATGAACAGTTTGTTTTTCAGCAGTATGATGAACAGTTCACCCTTCTGCAGGATACTGCACAGTTCACCCTTCTGCAGTACAATGAACAGTTCACTCTTCTGCAGTATAATGAACTGTTCACTCTTCTGCAGTATAATGAACTGTTCACTCTTCTGCAGTATAATGAACAGTTCACTCATCTGCGTTATGATTAACAGTTCACCCTTCTGCAGTATAATGAACTGTTCACTCTTCTGCAGTATAATGAACAGTTCACTCATCTGCATTATGATGAACAGTTCACTCTTCTGCAGTATAATGAACAGTTCACTTTTCAGCAGTATAATGAACAGTTCACTCATCTGCAGGATAATGAACAGTTCGCCCTTCTGCAGTACAATGAACAGTTCACTCTGCAGTATAATGAAAACCTCACCATTTTGCAGTATAATGAACAGTTCACTCTTCTGCATTATGATTAACAGTTCACTCTTCTGCAGTATAATGAAAACTTCGCCATTCTGCAGTACAATGAACTGTTCACTCTTCTGCAGTATAATGAACAGTTCACTCATCTGCATTATGATTAACAGTTCACCCTTCTGCAGTATAATGAACTGTTCACTCTTCTGCAGTATAATGAACAGGTCACTTTTCTGCTGTACATTGAACAGGTCACTTTTCTGCAGTATCATGAACATTTCTCACTACTGCAGGATAAAGAACAGTTCACTGTTCTGTTTTATCATGAGCAGTTAACTCTTCTGCAGTATTATGAAGTTCACTCTTCTGCATTATGAATAACAGTTCAACCTTCTACAGTATAATGAACTGTTCACTCTTCTGCAGTATAAAGAACAGTTCACTCTTCTGTAGCATAATGAACCGGTCACTTTTCTGCAATAAGATGAATAGTTCACTCTTCTGCCGTATAATGAACAGTTCACCGTTCTGCATTATGATGAACAGTTCACTCTTCTGCAGTATGATGAAAACTTCGCCATTCTGCAGTACAATGAACAGTTCACACTTTTGCATTATGATGAACAGTTCCTTCTTCTGCAGTATAATTAACAGTACAATCTTGTGCATTATGAGGAACAGTTCCCTCTTTTGCATTATGAGGAACAGTTCATTCTGCAGTATAATGAACAGTTCGCTTTTCAGCAGTATGATGAACAGTTCACCCTTCTGCAGGATACTGCACAGTTCACCCTTCTGCAGTACAATGAACAGTTCACTCTTCTGCAGTATAATGAAAATTTTGCCATTTTGCAGTATAATGAACAGTTCACTCATCTGCATTATGATTAACAGTTCACCCTTCTGCAGTATAATGAACTGTTCACTCTTCCGCAGTATAATGAACAGTTCACTCATCTGCATTATGATTAACAGTTCACCCTTCTGCAGTATAATGAACTGTTCACTCTTCTGCAGTATAATGAACAGGTCACTTTTCTGCTGTACATTGAACAGGTCACTTTTCTGCAGTATCATGAACAGTTCTCACTACTGCAGGATAAAGAACAGTTCACTGTTCTGTTTATCATGAGCAGTTAACTCTTCTGCAGTATGATGAACAGTTCACTCTTCTGCATTATGAATAACAGTTCAACCTTCTACAGTATAATGAACTGTTCACTCTTCTGCAGTATGAAGAACAGTTCACCCTTCTGTAGTATAAAGAACAGTTCACACTTCTGCAGTGTAATGAAAACTTTGCCATTCTGCAGTACAATTAACAGTTCACTCTTCTGCATTATGATGAACAGTTCCCTCTTTTGCATTATGATGAACAGTTCACTCTTCTGCAGTATAATTTAAACTTTGCCATTCTGCAGTATAATGAACAATTCACTTCTGCATTATGATGAACAGTTCCGTCATCTGCGTTATGATTAACAGTTCACCCTTCTGCAGTATAATGAACTGTTCACTCTTCTGCAGTATAATGAACAGTTCACTCATCTGCATTATGATGAACAGTTTACTCTTCTGCAGTATAATGAAAACCTCGCCATTCTGCAGTATAATGAACAGTTCACTCATCTGCATTATGATGAACAGTTCACTCTTCTGCAGTATAATGAAAACTTTGCCATTCTGCAGTACAATGAACAGTTCACTCTTCTGCAGTATAATGAACAGTTCACCCTTCTGCAGGATAATGAACAGTTCGCCCTTCTGCAGTACAATGAACAGTTCACTCTGCAGTATAATGAAAACCTCACCATTCTGCAGTATAATGAACAGTTCACTCTTCTGCATTATGATTAACAGTTCACTCTTCTGCAGTATAATGAAAACTTCGCCATTCTGCAGTACAATGAACTGTTCACTCTTCTGCAGTATAATGAACAGTTCACTCATCTGCATTATGATTAACAGTTCACCCTTCTGCAGTATAATGAACTGTTCACTCTTCTGCAGTATAATGAACAGGTCACTTTTCTGCTGTACATTGAACAGGTCACTTTTCTGCAGTATCATGAACATTTCTCACTACTGCAGGATAAAGAACAGTTCACTGTTCTGTTTTATCATGAGCAGTTAACTCTTCTGCAATATGATGAAGTTCACTCTTCTGCATTATGAATAACAGTTCAACCTTCTACAGTATAATGAACTGTTCACTCTTCTGCAGTATAAAGAACAGTTCACTCTTCTGTAGCATAATGAACCGGTCACTTTTCTGCAATAAGATGAATAGTTCACTCTTCTGCCGTATAATGAACAGTTCACCGTTCTGCATTATGATGAACAGTTCACTCTTCTGCAGTATGATGAAAACTTCGCCATTCTGCAGTACAATGAACAGTTCACACTTCTGCATTATGATGAACAGTTCCTTCTTCTGCAGTATAATTAACAGTACAATCTTGTGCATTATGAGGAACAGTTCCCTCTTTTGCATTATGAGGAACAGTTCATTCTGCAGTATAATGAACAGTTCGCTTTTCAGCAGTATGATGAACAGTTCACCCTTCTGCAGGATACTGCACAGTTCACACTTCTGCAGTACAATGAACAGTTCACTCTTCTGCAGTATAATGAAAATTTTGCCATTTTGCAGTATAATGAACAGTTCACTCATCTGCATTATGATTAACAGTTCACCCTTCTGCAGTATAATGAACTGTTCACTCTTCCGCAGTATAATGAACAGTTCACTCATCTGCATTATGATTAACAGTTCACCCTTCTGCAGTATAATGAACTGTTCACTCTTCTGCAGTATAATGAACAGGTCACTTTTCTGCTGTACATTGAACAGGTCACTTTTCTGCAGTATCATGAACAGTTCTCACTACTGCAGGATAAAGAACAGTTCACTGTTCTGTTTATCATGAGCAGTTAACTCTTCTGCAGTATGATGAACAGTTCACTCTTCTGCATTATGAATAACAGTTCAACCTTCTACAGTATAATGAACTGTTCACTCGTCTGCAGTATGAAGAACAGTTCACCCTTCTGTAGTATAAAGAACAGTTCACACTTCTGCAGTGTAATGAAAACTTTGCCATTCTGCAGTACAATTAACAGTTCACTCTTCTGCATTATGATGAACAGTTCCCTCTTTTGCATTATGATGAACAGTTCACTCTTCTGCAGTATAATGAAAACTTTGCCATTCTGCAGTATAATGAACAATTCACTTCTGCATTATGATGAACAGTTCCGTCATCTGCGTTATGATTAACAGTTCACCCTTCTGCAGTATAATGAACTGTTCACTCTTCTGCATTATAATGAACAGTTCACTCATCTGCATTATGATGAACAGTTTACTCTTCTGCAGTATAATGAAAACCTCGCCATTCTGCAGTATAATGAACAGTTCACTCATCTGCATTATGATGAACAGTTCACTCTTCTGCAGTATAATGAAAACTTTGCCATTCTGCCATACAATGAACAGTTCACTCTTCTGCAGTATAATGAACAGTTCACCCTTCTGCAGGATAATGAACAGTTCGCCCTTCTGCAGTACAATGAACAGTTCACTCTGCAGTATAATGAAAACCTCACCATTCTGCAGTATAATGAACAGTTCACTCTTCTGCATTATGATTAACAGTTCACTCTTCTGCAGTATAATGAAAACTTCGCCATTCTGCAGTACAATGAACTGTTCACTCTTCTGCAGTATAATGAACAGTTCACTCATCTGCATTATGATTAACAGTTCACCCTTCTGCAGTATAATGAACTGTTCACTCTTCTGCAGTATAATGAACAGGTCACTTTTCTGCTGTACATTGAACAGGTCACTTTTCTGCAGTATCATGAACATTTCTCACTACTGCAGGATAAAGAACAGTTCACTGTTCTGTTTTATCATGAGCAGTTAACTCTTCTGCAGTATGATGAAGTTCACTCTTCTGCATTATGAATAACAGTTCAACCTTCTACAGTATAATGAACTGTTCACTCTTCTGCAGTACAATGAACAGTTCACTCTTCTGCAGTATAATGAACTGTTCACTCTTCTGCAGTATAATGAACTGTTCACTCTTCTGCAGTATAATGAACAGTTCACTCATCTGCGTTATGATTAACAGTTCACCCTTCTGCAGTATAATGAACTGTTCACTCTTCTGCAGTATAATGAACAGTTCACTCATCTGCATTATGATGAACAGTTCACTCTTCTGCAGTATAATGAACAGTTCACTTTTCAGCAGTATAATGAACAGTTCACTCATCTGCAGGATAATGAACAGTTCGCCCTTCTGCAGTACAATGAACAGTTCACTCTGCAGTATAATGAAAACCTCACCATTTTGCAGTATAATGAACAGTTCACTCTTCTGCATTATGATTAACAGTTCACTCTTCTGCAGTATAATGAAAACTTCGCCATTCTGCAGTACAATGAACTGTTCACTCTTCTGCAGTATAATGAACAGTTCACTCATCTGCATTATGATTAACAGTTCACCCTTCTGCAGTATAATGAACTGTTCACTCTTCTGCAGTATAATGAACAGGTCACTTTTCTGCTGTACATTGAACAGGTCACTTTTCTGCAGTATCATGAACATTTCTCACTACTGCAGGATAAAGAACAGTTCACTGTTCTGTTTTATCATGAGCAGTTAACTCTTCTGCAGTATTATGAAGTTCATTCTTCTGCATTATGAATAACAGTTCAACCTTCTACAGTATAATGAACTGTTCACTCTTCTGCAGTATAAAGAACAGTTCACTCTTCTGTAGCATAATGAACCGGTCACTTTTCTGCAATAAGATGAATAGTTCACTCTTCTGCCGTATAATGAACAGTTCACCGTTCTGCATTATGATGAACAGTTCACTCTTCTGCAGTATGATGAAAACTTCGCCATTCTGCAGTACAATGAACAGTTCACACTTCTGCATTATGATGAACAGTTCCTTCTTCTGCAGTATAATTAACAGTACAATCTTGTGCATTATGAGGAACAGTTCCCTTTTTTGCATTATGAGGAACAGTTAATTCTGCAGTATAATGAACAGTTCGCTTTTCAGAAGTATGATGAACAGTTCACCCTTCTGCAGGATACTGCACAGTTCACCCTTCTGCAGTACAATGAACAGTTCACTCTTCTGCAGTATAATGGAAATTTTGCCATTCTGCAGTATAATGAACAGTTCACTCATCTGCATTATGATTAACAGTTCACCCTTCTGCAGTATAATGAACAGTTCACTCATCTGCATTATGATTAACAGTTCACCCTTCTGCAGTATAATGAACTGTTCACTCTTCTGCAGTATAATGAACAGGTCACTTTTCTGCTGTACATTGGACAGGTCACTTTTCTGCAGTATCATGAACAGTTCTCTCTACTGCAGGATAAAGAACAGTTCACTGTTCTGTTTTATCATGAGCAGTTAACTCTTCTGCAGTATGATGAACAGTTCACTCTTCTGCATTATGAATAACAGTTCAACCTTCTACAGTATAATGAACTGTTCACTCTTCTGCAGTATAAAGAACAGTTCACTCTTCTGTAGCATAATGAACCGGTCACTTTTCTGCAATAAGATGAATAGTTCACTCTTCTGCCGTATAATGAACAGTTCACCGCTCTGCATTATGATGAACAGTTCACTCTTCTGCAGTATAATGAAAACTTTGCCATTCTGCAGTACAATGAACAGTTCACACTTCTGCATTATGATGAACAGTTCCTTCTTCTGCAGTATAATTAACAGTACAATCTTGTGCATTATGAGGAACAGTTCCCTCTTTTGCATTATGAGGAACAGTTAATTCTTCTGCAGTATAATGAACAGTTTGTTTTTCAGCAGTATGATGAACAGTTCACCCTTCTGCAGGATACTGCACAGTTCACCCTTCTGCAGTACAATGAACAGTTCACTCTTCTGCAGTATAATGAACTGTTCACTCTTCTGCAGTATAATGAACTGTTCACTCTTCTGCAGTATAATGAACAGTTCACTCATCTGCGTTATGATTAACAGTTCACCCTTCTGCAGTATAATGAACTGTTCACTCTTCTGCAGTATAATGAACAGTTCACTCATCTGCATTATGATGAACAGTTCACTCTTCTGCAGTATAATGAACAGTTCACTTTTCAGCAGTATAATGAACAGTTCACTCATCTGCAGGATAATGAACAGTTCGCCCTTCTGCAGTACAATGAACAGTTCACTCTGCAGTATAATGAAAACCTCACCATTTTGCAGTATAATGAACAGTTCACTCTTCTGCATTATGATTAACAGTTCACTCTTCTGCAGTATAATGAAAACTTCGCCATTCTGCAGTACAATGAACTGTTCACTCTTCTGCAGTATAATGAACAGTTCACTCATCTGCATTATGATTAACAGTTCACCCTTCTGCAGTATAATGAACTGTTCACTCTTCTGCAGTATAATGAACAGGTCACTTTTCTGCTGTACATTGAACAGGTCACTTTTCTGCAGTATCATGAGCATTTCTCACTACTGCAGGATAAAGAACAGTTCACTGTTCTGTTTTATCATGAGCAGTTAACTCTTCTGCAGTATTATGAAGTTCACTCTTCTGCATTATGAATAACAGTTCAACCTTCTACAGTATAATGAACTGTTCACTCTTCTGCAGTATAAAGAACAGTTCACTCTTCTGTAGCATAATGAACCGGTCACTTTTCTGCAATAAGATGAATAGTTCACTCTTCTGCCGTATAATGAACAGTTCACCGTTCTGCATTATGATGAACAGTTCACTCTTCTGCAGTATGATGAAAACTTCGCCATTCTGCAGTACAATGAACAGTTCACACTTTTGCATTATGATGAACAGTTCCTTCTTCTGCAGTATAATTAACAGTACAATCTTGTGCATTGTGAGGAACAGTTCCCTCTTTTGCATTATGAGGAACAGTTCATTCTGCAGTATAATGAACAGTTCGCTTTTCAGCAGTATGATGAACAGTTCACCCTTCTGCAGGATACTGCACAGTTCACCCTTCTGCAGTACAATGAACAGTTCACTCTTCTGCAGTATAATGAAAATTTTGCCATTTTGCAGTATAATGAACAGTTCACTCATCTGCATTATGATTAACAGTTCACCCTTCTGCAGTATAATGAACTGTTCACTCTTCCGCAGTATAATGAACAGTTCACTCATCTGCATTATGATTAACAGTTCACCCTTCTGCAGTATAATGAACTGTTCACTCTTCTGCAGTATAATGAACAGGTCACTTTTCTGCTGTACATTGAACAGGTCACTTTTCTGCAGTATCATGAACAGTTCTCACTACTGCAGGATAAAGAACAGTTCACTGTTCTGTTTATCATGAGCAGTTAACTCTTCTGCAGTATGATGAACAGTTCACTCTTCTGCATTATGAATAACAGTTCAACCTTCTACAGTATAATGAACTGTTCACTCTTCTGCAGTATGAAGAACAGTTCACCCTTCTGTAGTATAAAGAACAGTTCACACTTCTGCAGTGTAATGAAAACTTTGCCATTCTGCAGTACAATTAACAGTTCACTCTTCTGCATTATGATGAACAGTTCCCTCTTTTGCATTATGATGAACAGTTCACTCTTCTGCAGTATAATGAAAACTTTGCCATTCTGCAGTATAATGAACAATTCACTTCGGCATTATGATGAACAGTTCCGTCATCTGCGTTATGATTAACAGTTCACCCTTCTGCAGTATAATGAACTGTTCACTCTTCTGCAGTATAATGAACAGTTCACTCATCTGCATTATGATGAACAGTTTACTCTTCTGCAGTATAATGAAAACCTCGCCATTCTGCAGTATAATGAACAGTTCACTCATCTGCATTATGATGAACAGTTCACTCTTCTGCAGTATAATGAAAACTTTGCCATTCTGCAGTACAATGAACAGTTCACTCTTCTGCAGTATAATGAACAGTTCACCCTTCTGCAGGATAATGAACAGTTCGCCCTTCTGCAGTACAATGAACAGTTCACTCTGCAGTATAATGAAAACCTCACCATTCTGCAGTATAATGAACAGTTCACTCTTCTGCATTATGATTAACAGTTCACTCTTCTGCAGTATAATGAAAACTTCGCCATTCTGCAGTACAATGAACTGTTCACTCTTCTGCAGTATAATGAACAGTTCACTCATCTGCATTATGATTAACAGTTCACCCTTCTGCAGTATAATGAACTGTTCACTCTTCTGCAGTATAATGAACAGGTCACTTTTCTGCTGTACATTGAACAGGTCACTTTTCTGCAGTATCATGAACATTTCTCACTACTGCAGGATAAAGAACAGTTCACTGTTCTGTTTTATCATGAGCAGTTAACTCTTCTGCAATATGATGAAGTTCACTCTTCTGCATTATGAATAACAGTTCAACCTTCTACAGTATAATGAACTGTTCACTCTTCTGCAGTATAAAGAACAGTTCACTCTTCTGTAGCATAATGAACCGGTCACTTTTCTGCAATAAGATGAATAGTTCACTCTTCTGCCGTATAATGAACAGTTCACCGTTCTGCATTATGATGAACAGTTCACTCTTCTGCAGTATGATGAAAACTTCGCCATTCTGCAGTACAATGAACAGTTCACACTTCTGCATTATGATGAACAGTTCCTTCTTCTGCAGTATAATTAACAGTACAATCTTGTGCATTATGAGGAACAGTTCCCTCTTTTGCATTATGAGGAACAGTTCATTCTGCAGTATAATGAACAGTTCGCTTTTCAGCAGTATGATGAACAGTTCACCCTTCTGCAGGATACTGCACAGTTCACACTTCTGCAGTACAATGAACAGTTCACTCTTCTGCAGTATAATGAAAATTTTGCCATTTTGCAGTATAATGAACAGTTCACTCATCTGCATTATGATTAACAGTTCACCCTTCTGCAGTATAATGAACTGTTCACTCTTCCGCAGTATAATGAACAGTTCACTCATCTGCATTATGATTAACAGTTCACCCTTCTGCAGTATAATGAACTGTTCACTCTTCTGCAGTATAATGAACAGGTCACTTTTCTGCTGTACATTGAACAGGTCACTTTTCTGCAGTATCATGAACAGTTCTCACTACTGCAGGATAAAGAACAGTTCACTGTTCTGTTTATCATGAGCAGTTAACTCTTCTGCAGTATGATGAACAGTTCACTCTTCTGCATTATGAATAACAGTTCAACCTTCTACAGTATAATGAACTGTTCACTCGTCTGCAGTATGAAGAACAGTTCACCCTTCTGTAGTATAAAGAACAGTTCACACTTCTGCAGTGTAATGAAAACTTTGCCATTCTGCAGTACAATTAACAGTTCACTCTTCTGCATTATGATGAACAGTTCCCTCTTTTGCATTATGATGAACAGTTCACTCTTCTGCAGTATAATGAAAACTTTGCCATTCTGCAGTATAATGAACAATTCACTTCTGCATTATGATGAACAGTTCCGTCATCTGCGTTATGATTAACAGTTCACCCTTCTGCAGTATAATGAACTGTTCACTCTTCTGCAGTATAATGAACAGTTCACTCATCTGCATTATGATGAACAGTTTACTCTTCTGCAGTATAATGAAAACCTCGCCATTCTGCAGTATAATGAACAGTTCACTCATCTGCATTATGATGAACAGTTCACTCTTCTGCAGTATAATGAAAACTTTGCCATTCTGCAGTACAATGAACAGTTCACTCTTCTGCAGTATAATGAACAGTTCACCCTTCTGCAGGATAATGAACAGTTCGCCCTTCTGCAGTACAATGAACAGTTCACTCTGCAGTATAATGAAAACCTCACCATTCTGCAGTATAATGAACAGTTCACTCTTCTGCATTATGATTAACAGTTCACTCTTCTGCAGTATAATGAAAACTTCGCCATTCAGCAGTACAATGAACTGTTCACTCTTCTGCAGTATAATGAACAGTTCACTCATCTGCATTATGATTAACAGTTCACCCTTCTGCAGTATAATGAACTGTTCACTCTTCTGCAGTATAATGAACAGGTCACTTTTCTGCTGTACTTTGAACAGGTCACTTTTCTGCAGTATCATGAACATTTCTCACTACTGCAGGATAAAGAACAGTTCACTGTTCTGTTTTATCATGAGCAGTTAACTCTTCTGCAGTATGATGAAGTTCACTCTTCTGCATTATGAATAACAGTTCAACCTTCTACAGTATAATGAACTGTTCACTCTTCTGCAGTATAAAGAACAGTTCACTCTTCTGTAGCATAATGAACCGGTCACTTTTCTGCAATAAGATGAATAGTTCACTCTTCTGCCGTATAATGAACAGTTCACCGTTCTGCATTATGATGAACAGTTCACTCTTCTGCAGTATGATGAAAACTTCGCCATTCTGCAGTACAATGAACAGTTCACACTTCTGCATTATGATGAACAGTTCCTTCTTCTGCAGTATAATTAACAGTACAATCTTGTGCATTATGAGGAACAGTTCCCTCTTTTGCATTATGAGGAACAGTTCATTCTGCAGTATAATGAACAGTTCGCTTTTCAGCAGTATGATGAACAGTTCACCCTTCTGCAGGATACTGCACAGTTCACCCTTCTGCAGTACAATGAACAGTTCACTCTTCTGCAGTATAATGAAAATTTTGCCATTTTGCAGTATAATGAACAGTTCACTCATCTGCATTATGATTAACAGTTCACCCTTCTGCAGTATAATGAACTGTTCACTCTTCCGCAGTATAATGAACAGTTCACTCATCTGCATTATGATTAACAGTTCACCCTTCTGCAGTATAATGAACTGTTCACTCTTCTGCAGTATAATGAACAGGTCACTTTTCTGCTGTACATTGAACAGGTCACTTTTCTGCAGTATCATGAACAGTTCTCACTACTGCAGGATAAAGAACAGTTCACTGTTCTGTTTATCATGAGCAGTTAACTCTTCTGCAGTATGATGAACAGTTCACTCTTCTGCATTATGAATAACAGTTCAACCTTCTACAGTATAATGAACTGTTCACTCGTCTGCAGTATGAAGAACAGTTCACCCTTCTGTAGTATAAAGAACAGTTCACACTTCTGCAGTGTAATGAAAACTTTGCCATTCTGCAGTACAATTAACAGTTCACTCTTCTGCATTATGATGAACAGTTCCCTCTTTTGCATTATGATGAACAGTTCACTCTTCTGCAGTATAATGAAAACTTTGCCATTCTGCAGTATAATGAACAATTCACTTCTGCATTATGATGAACAGTTCCGTCATCTGCGTTATGATTAACAGTTCACCCTTCTGCAGTATAATGAACTGTTCACTCTTCTGCAGTATAATGAACAGTTCACTCATCTGCATTATGATGAACAGTTTACTCTTCTGCAGTATAATGAAAACCTCGCCATTCTGCAGTATAATGAACAGTTCACTCATCTGCATTATGATGAACAGTTCACTCTTCTGCAGTATAATGAAAACTTTGCCATTCTGCAGTACAATGAACAGTTCACTCTTCTGCAGTATAATGAACAGTTCACCCTTCTGCAGGATAATGAACAGTTCGCCCTTCTGCAGTACAATGAACAGTTCACTCTGCAGTATAATGAAAACCTCACCATTCTGCAGTATAATGAACAGTTCACTCTTCTGCATTATGATTAACAGTTCACTCTTCTGCAGTATAATGAAAACTTCGCCATTCAGCAGTACAATGAACTGTTCACTCTTCTGCAGTATAATGAACAGTTCACTCATCTGCATTATGATTAACAGTTCACCCTTCTGCAGTATAATGAACTGTTCACTCTTCTGCAGTATAATGAACAGGTCACTTTTCTGCTGTACATTGAACTGGTCACTTTTCTGCAGTATCATGAACATTTCTCACTACTGCAGGATAAAGAACAGTTCACTGTTCTGTTTTATCATGAGCAGTTAACTCTTCTGCAGTATGATGAAGTTCACTCTTCTGCATTATGAATAACAGTTCAACCTTCTACAGTATAATGAACTGTTCACTCTTCTGCAGTATAAAGAACAGTTCACTCTTCTGTAGCATAATGAACCGGTCACTTTTCTGCAATAAGATGAATAGTTCACTCTTCTGCCGTATAATGAACAGTTCACCGTTCTGCATTATGATGAACAGTTCACTCTTCTGCAGTATGATGAAAACTTCGCCATTCTGCAGTACAATGAACAGTTCACACTTCTGCATTATGATGAACAGTTCCTTCTTCTGCAGTATAATTAACAGTACAATCTTGTGCATTATGAGGAACAGTTCCCTCTTTTGCATTATGAGGAACAGTTCATTCTGCAGTATAATGAACAGTTCGCTTTTCAGCAGTATGATGAACAGTTCACCCTTCTGCAGGATACTGCACAGTTCACCCTTCTGCAGTACAATGAACAGTTCACTCTTCTGCAGTATAATGAAAATTTTGCCATTTTGCAGTATAATGAACAGTTCACTCATCTGCATTATGATTAACAGTTCACCCTTCTGCAGTATAATGAACTGTTCACTCTTCCGCAGTATAATGAACAGTTCACTCATCTGCATTATGATTAACAGTTCACCCTTCTGCAGTATAATGAACTGTTCACTCTTCTGCAGTATAATGAACAGGTCACTTTTCTGCTGTACATTGAACAGGTCACTTTTCTGCAGTATCATGAACAGTTCTCACTACTGCAGGATAAAGAACAGTTCACTGTTCTGTTTATCATGAGCAGTTAACTCTTCTGCAGTATGATGAACAGTTCACTCTTCTGCATTATGAATAACAGTTCAACCTTCTACAGTATAATGAACTGTTCACTCTTCTGCAGTATGAAGAACAGTTCACCCTTCTGTAGTATAAAGAACAGTTCACACTTCTGCAGTGTAATGAAAACTTTGCCATTCTGCAGTACAATTAACAGTTCACTCTTCTGCATTATGATGAACAGTTCCCTCTTTTGCATTATGATGAACAGTTCACTCTTCTGCAGTATAATGAAAACTTTGCCATTCTGCAGTATAATGAACAATTCACTTCTGCATTATGATGAACAGTTCCGTCATCTGCGTTATGATTAACAGTTCACCCTTCTGCAGTATAATGAACTGTTCACGCTTCTGCAGTATAATGAACAGTTCACTCATCTGCATTATGATGAAGTTTACTCTTCTGCAGTATAATAAAAACCTCGCCATTCTGCAGTATAATGAACAGTTCACTCATCTGCATTATGATGAACAGTTCACTCTTCTGCAGTATAATGAAAACTTTGCCATTCTGCAGTACAATGAACAGTTCACTCTTCTGCAGTATAATGAACAGTTCACCCTTCTGCAGGATAATGAACAGTTCGCCCTTCTGCAGTACAATGAACAGTTCACTCTGCAGTATAATGAAAACCTCACCATTCTGCAGTATAATGAACAGTTCACTCTTCTGCATTATGATTAACAGTTCACTCTTCTGCAGTATAATGAAAACTTCGCCATTCTGCAGTACAGTGAACTGTTCACTCTTCTGCAGTATAATGAACAGTTCACTCATCTGCATTATGATTAACAGTTCACCCTTCTGCAGTATAATGAACTGTTCACTCTTCTGCAGTATAATGAACAGGTCACTTTTCTGCTGTACATTGAACAGGTCACTTTTCTGCAGTATCATGAACATTTCTCACTACTGCAGGATAAAGAACAGTTCACTGTTCTGTTTTATCATGAGCAGTTAACTCTTCTGCAGTATGATGAAGTTCACTCTTCTGCATTATGAATAACAGTTCAACCTTCTACAGTATAATGAACTGTTCACTCTTCTGCAGTATAAAGAACAGTTCACTCTTCTGTAGCATAATGAACCGGTCACTTTTCTGCAATAAGATGAATAGTTCACTCTTCTGCCGTATAATGAACAGTTCACCGTTCTGCATTATGATGAACAGTTCACTCTTCTGCAGTATGATGAAAACTTCGCCATTCTGCAGTACAATGAACAGTTCACACTTCTGCATTATGATGAACAGTTCCTTCTTCTGCAGTATAATTAACAGTACAATCTTGTGCATTATGAGGAACAGTTCCCTCTTTTGCATTATGAGGAACAGTTCATTCTGCAGTATAATGAACAGTTCGCTTTTCAGCAGTATGATGAACAGTTCACCCTTCTGCAGGATACTGCACAGTTCACCCTTCTGCAGTACAATGAACAGTTCACTCTTCTGCAGTATAATGAACTGTTCACTCTTCTGCAGTATAATGAACTGTTCACTCTTCTGCAGTATAATGAACAGTTCACTCATCTGCGTTATGATTAACAGTTCACCCTTCTGCAGTATAATGAACTGTTCACTCTTCTGCAGTATAATGAACAGTTCACTCATCTGCATTATGATGAACAGTTCACTCTTCTGCAGTATAATGAACAGTTCACTTTTCAGCAGTATAATGAACAGTTCACTCATCTGCAGGATAATGAACAGTTCGCCCTTCTGCAGTACAATGAACAGTTCACTCTGCAGTATAATGAAAACCTCACCATTTTGCAGTATAATGAACAGTTCACTCTTCTGCATTATGATTAACAGTTCACTCTTCTGCAGTATAATGAAAACTTCGCCATTCTGCAGTACAATGAACTGTTCACTCTTCTGCAGTATAATGAACAGTTCACTCATCTGCATTATGATTAACAGTTCACCCTTCTGCAGTATAATGAACTGTTCACTCTTCTGCAGTATAATGAACAGGTCACTTTTCTGCTGTACATTGAACAGGTCACTTTTCTGCAGTATCATGAGCATTTCTCACTACTGCAGGATAAAGAACAGTTCACTGTTCTGTTTTATCATGAGCAGTTAACTCTTCTGCAGTATTATGAAGTTCACTCTTCTGCATTATGAATAACAGTTCAACCTTCTACAGTATAATGAACTGTTCACTCTTCTGCAGTATAAAGAACAGTTCACTCTTCTGTAGCATAATGAACCGGTCACTTTTCTGCAATAAGATGAATAGTTCACTCTTCTGCCGTATAATGAACAGTTCACCGTTCTGCATTATGATGAACAGTTCACTCTTCTGCAGTATGATGAAAACTTCGCCATTCTGCAGTACAATGAACAGTTCACACTTTTGCATTATGATGAACAGTTCCTTCTTCTGCAGTATAATTAACAGTACAATCTTGTGCATTGTGAGGAACAGTTCCCTCTTTTGCATTATGAGGAACAGTTCATTCTGCAGTATAATGAACAGTTCGCTTTTCAGCAGTATGATGAACAGTTCACCCTTCTGCAGGATACTGCACAGTTCACCCTTCTGCAGTACAATGAACAGTTCACTCTTCTGCAGTATAATGAAAATTTTGCCATTTTGCAGTATAATGAACAGTTCACTCATCTGCATTATGATTAACAGTTCACCCTTCTGCAGTATAATGAACTGTTCACTCTTCCGCAGTATAATGAACAGTTCACTCATCTGCATTATGATTAACAGTTCACCCTTCTGCAGTATAATGAACTGTTCACTCTTCTGCAGTATAATGAACAGGTCACTTTTCTGCTGTACATTGAACAGGTCACTTTTCTGCAGTATCATGAACAGTTCTCACTACTGCAGGATAAAGAACAGTTCACTGTTCTGTTTATCATGAGCAGTTAACTCTTCTGCAGTATGATGAACAGTTCACTCTTCTGCATTATGAATAACAGTTCAACCTTCTACAGTATAATGAACTGTTCACTCTTCTGCAGTATGAAGAACAGTTCACCCTTCTGTAGTATAAAGAACAGTTCACACTTCTGCAGTGTAATGAAAACTTTGCCATTCTGCAGTACAATTAACAGTTCACTCTTCTGCATTATGATGAACAGTTCCCTCTTTTGCATTATGATGAACAGTTCACTCTTCTGCAGTATAATGAAAACTTTGCCATTCTGCAGTATAATGAACAATTCACTTCGGCATTATGATGAACAGTTCCGTCATCTGCGTTATGATTAACAGTTCACCCTTCTGCAGTATAATGAACTGTTCACTCTTCTGCAGTATAATGAACAGTTCACTCATCTGCATTATGATGAACAGTTTACTCTTCTGCAGTATAATGAAAACCTCGCCATTCTGCAGTATAATGAACAGTTCACTCATCTGCATTATGATGAACAGTTCACTCTTCTGCAGTATAATGAAAACTTTGCCATTCTGCAGTACAATGAACAGTTCACTCTTCTGCAGTATAATGAACAGTTCACCCTTCTGCAGGATAATGAACAGTTCGCCCTTCTGCAGTACAATGAACAGTTCACTCTGCAGTATAATGAAAACCTCACCATTCTGCAGTATAATGAACAGTTCACTCTTCTGCATTATGATTAACAGTTCACTCTTCTGCAGTATAATGAAAACTTCGCCATTCTGCAGTACAATGAACTGTTCACTCTTCTGCAGTATAATGAACAGTTCACTCATCTGCATTATGATTAACAGTTCACCCTTCTGCAGTATAATGAACTGTTCACTCTTCTGCAGTATAATGAACAGGTCACTTTTCTGCTGTACATTGAACAGGTCACTTTTCTGCAGTATCATGAACATTTCTCACTACTGCAGGATAAAGAACAGTTCACTGTTCTGTTTTATCATGAGCAGTTAACTCTTCTGCAATATGATGAAGTTCACTCTTCTGCATTATGAATAACAGTTCAACCTTCTACAGTATAATGAACTGTTCACTCTTCTGCAGTATAAAGAACAGTTCACTCTTCTGTAGCATAATGAACCGGTCACTTTTCTGCAATAAGATGAATAGTTCACTCTTCTGCCGTATAATGAACAGTTCACCGTTCTGCATTATGATGAACAGTTCACTCTTCTGCAGTATGATGAAAACTTCGCCATTCTGCAGTACAATGAACAGTTCACACTTCTGCATTATGATGAACAGTTCCTTCTTCTGCAGTATAATTAACAGTACAATCTTGTGCATTATGAGGAACAGTTCCCTCTTTTGCATTATGAGGAACAGTTCATTCTGCAGTATAATGAACAGTTCGCTTTTCAGCAGTATGATGAACAGTTCACCCTTCTGCAGGATACTGCACAGTTCACACTTCTGCAGTACAATGAACAGTTCACTCTTCTGCAGTATAATGAAAATTTTGCCATTTTGCAGTATAATGAACAGTTCACTCATCTGCATTATGATTAACAGTTCACCCTTCTGCAGTATAATGAACTGTTCACTCTTCCGCAGTATAATGAACAGTTCACTCATCTGCATTATGATTAACAGTTCACCCTTCTGCAGTATAATGAACTGTTCACTCTTCTGCAGTATAATGAACAGGTCACTTTTCTGCTGTACATTGAACAGGTCACTTTTCTGCAGTATCATGAACAGTTCTCACTACTGCAGGATAAAGAACAGTTCACTGTTCTGTTTATCATGAGCAGTTAACTCTTCTGCAGTATGATGAACAGTTCACTCTTCTGCATTATGAATAACAGTTCAACCTTCTACAGTATAATGAACTGTTCACTCGTCTGCAGTATGAAGAACAGTTCACCCTTCTGTAGTATAAAGAACAGTTCACACTTCTGCAGTGTAATGAAAACTTTGCCATTCTGCAGTACAATTAACAGTTCACTCTTCTGCATTATGATGAACAGTTCCCTCTTTTGCATTATGATGAACAGTTCACTCTTCTGCAGTATAATGAAAACTTTGCCATTCTGCAGTATAATGAACAATTCACTTCTGCATTATGATGAACAGTTCCGTCATCTGCGTTATGATTAACAGTTCACCCTTCTGCAGTATAATGAACTGTTCACTCTTCTGCAGTATAATGAACAGTTCACTCATCTGCATTATGATGAACAGTTTACTCTTCTGCAGTATAATGAAAACCTCGCCATTCTGCAGTATAATGAACAGTTCACTCATCTGCATTATGATGAACAGTTCACTCTTCTGCAGTATAATGAAAACTTTGCCATTCTGCAGTACAATGAACAGTTCACTCTTCTGCAGTATAATGAACAGTTCACCCTTCTGCAGGATAATGAACAGTTCGCCCTTCTGCAGTACAATGAACAGTTCACTCTGCAGTATAATGAAAACCTCACCATTCTGCAGTATAATGAACAGTTCACTCTTCTGCATTATGATTAACAGTTCACTCTTCTGCAGTATAATGAAAACTTCGCCATTCAGCAGTACAATGAACTGTTCACTCTTCTGCAGTATAATGAACAGTTCACTCATCTGCATTATGATTAACAGTTCACCCTTCTGCAGTATAATGAACTGTTCACTCTTCTGCAGTATAATGAACAGGTCACTTTTCTGCTGTACATTGAACAGGTCACTTTTCTGCAGTATCATGAACATTTCTCACTACTGCAGGATAAAGAACAGTTCACTGTTCTGTTTTATCATGAGCAGTTAACTCTTCTGCAGTATGATGAAGTTCACTCTTCTGCATTATGAATAACAGTTCAACCTTCTACAGTATAATGAACTGTTCACTCTTCTGCAGTATAAAGAACAGTTCACTCTTCTGTAGCATAATGAACCGGTCACTTTTCTGCAATAAGATGAATAGTTCACTCTTCTGCCGTATAATGAACAGTTCACCGTTCTGCATTATGATGAACAGTTCACTCTTCTGCAGTATGATGAAAACTTCGCCATTCTGCAGTACAATGAACAGTTCACACTTCTGCATTATGATGAACAGTTCCTTCTTCTGCAGTATAATTAACAGTACAATCTTGTGCATTATGAGGAACAGTTCCCTCTTTTGCATTATGAGGAACAGTTCATTCTGCAGTATAATGAACAGTTCGCTTTTCAGCAGTATGATGAACAGTTCACCCTTCTGCAGGATACTGCACAGTTCACCCTTCTGCAGTACAATGAACAGTTCACTCTTCTGCAGTATAATGAAAATTTTGCCATTTTGCAGTATAATGAACAGTTCACTCATCTGCATTATGATTAACAGTTCACCCTTCTGCAGTATAATGAACTGTTCACTCTTCCGCAGTATAATGAACAGTTCACTCATCTGCATTATGATTAACAGTTCACCCTTCTGCAGTATAATGAACTGTTCACTCTTCTGCAGTATAATGAACAGGTCACTTTTCTGCTGTACATTGAACAGGTCACTTTTCTGCAGTATCATGAACAGTTCTCACTACTGCAGGATAAAGAACAGTTCACTGTTCTGTTTATCATGAGCAGTTAACTCTTCTGCAGTATGATGAACAGTTCACTCTTCTGCATTATGAATAACAGTTCAACCTTCTACAGTATAATGAACTGTTCACTCGTCTGCAGTATGAAGAACAGTTCACCCTTCTGTAGTATAAAGAACAGTTCACACTTCTGCAGTGTAATGAAAACTTTGCCATTCTGCAGTACAATTAACAGTTCACTCTTCTGCATTATGATGAACAGTTCCCTCTTTTGCATTATGATGAACAGTTCACTCTTCTGCAGTATAATGAAAACTTTGCCATTCTGCAGTATAATGAACAATTCACTTCTGCATTATGATGAACAGTTCCGTCATCTGCGTTATGATTAACAGTTCACCCTTCTGCAGTATAATGAACTGTTCACTCTTCTGCAGTATAATGAACAGTTCACTCATCTGCATTATGATGAACAGTTTACTCTTCTGCAGTATAATGAAAACCTCGCCATTCTGCAGTATAATGAACAGTTCACTCATCTGCATTATGATGAACAGTTCACTCTTCTGCAGTATAATGAAAACTTTGCCATTCTGCAGTACAATGAACAGTTCACTCTTCTGCAGTATAATGAACAGTTCACCCTTCTGCAGGATAATGAACAGTTCGCCCTTCTGCAGTACAATGAACAGTTCACTCTGCAGTATAATGAAAACCTCACCATTCTGCAGTATAATGAACAGTTCACTCTTCTGCATTATGATTAACAGTTCACTCTTCTGCAGTATAATGAAAACTTCGCCATTCAGCAGTACAATGAACTGTTCACTCTTCTGCAGTATAATGAACAGTTCACTCATCTGCATTATGATTAACAGTTCACCCTTCTGCAGTATAATGAACTGTTCACTCTTCTGCAGTATAATGAACAGGTCACTTTTCTGCTGTACATTGAACTGGTCACTTTTCTGCAGTATCATGAACATTTCTCACTACTGCAGGATAAAGAACAGTTCACTGTTCTGTTTTATCATGAGCAGTTAACTCTTCTGCAGTATGATGAAGTTCACTCTTCTGCATTATGAATAACAGTTCAACCTTCTACAGTATAATGAACTGTTCACTCTTCTGCAGTATAAAGAACAGTTCACTCTTCTGTAGCATAATGAACCGGTCACTTTTCTGCAATAAGATGAATAGTTCACTCTTCTGCCGTATAATGAACAGTTCACCGTTCTGCATTATGATGAACAGTTCACTCTTCTGCAGTATGATGAAAACTTCGCCATTCTGCAGTACAATGAACAGTTCACACTTCTGCATTATGATGAACAGTTCCTTCTTCTGCAGTATAATTAACAGTACAATCTTGTGCATTATGAGGAACAGTTCCCTCTTTTGCATTATGAGGAACAGTTCATTCTGCAGTATAATGAACAGTTCGCTTTTCAGCAGTATGATGAACAGTTCACCCTTCTGCAGGATACTGCACAGTTCACCCTTCTGCAGTACAATGAACAGTTCACTCTTCTGCAGTATAATGAAAATTTTGCCATTTTGCAGTATAATGAACAGTTCACTCATCTGCATTATGATTAACAGTTCACCCTTCTGCAGTATAATGAACTGTTCACTCTTCCGCAGTATAATGAACAGTTCACTCATCTGCATTATGATTAACAGTTCACCCTTCTGCAGTATAATGAACTGTTCACTCTTCTGCAGTATAATGAACAGGTCACTTTTCTGCTGTACATTGAACAGGTCACTTTTCTGCAGTATCATGAACAGTTCTCACTACTGCAGGATAAAGAACAGTTCACTGTTCTGTTTATCATGAGCAGTTAACTCTTCTGCAGTATGATGAACAGTTCACTCTTCTGCATTATGAATAACAGTTCAACCTTCTACAGTATAATGAACTGTTCACTCTTCTGCAGTATGAAGAACAGTTCACCCTTCTGTAGTATAAAGAACAGTTCACACTTCTGCAGTGTAATGAAAACTTTGCCATTCTGCAGTACAATTAACAGTTCACTCTTCTGCATTATGATGAACAGTTCCCTCTTTTGCATTATGATGAACAGTTCACTCTTCTGCAGTATAATGAAAACTTTGCCATTCTGCAGTATAATGAACAATTCACTTCTGCATTATGATGAACAGTTCCGTCATCTGCGTTATGATTAACAGTTCACCCTTCTGCAGTATAATGAACTGTTCACGCTTCTGCAGTATAATGAACAGTTCACTCATCTGCATTATGATGAAGTTTACTCTTCTGCAGTATAATAAAAACCTCGCCATTCTGCAGTATAATGAACAGTTCACTCATCTGCATTATGATGAACAGTTCACTCTTCTGCAGTATAATGAAAACTTTGCCATTCTGCAGTACAATGAACAGTTCACTCTTCTGCAGTATAATGAACAGTTCACCCTTCTGCAGGATAATGAACAGTTCGCCCTTCTGCAGTACAATGAACAGTTCACTCTGCAGTATAATGAAAACCTCACCATTCTGCAGTATAATGAACAGTTCACTCTTCTGCATTATGATTAACAGTTCACTCTTCTGCAGTATAATGAAAACTTCGCCATTCTGCAGTACAGTGAACTGTTCACTCTTCTGCAGTATAATGAACAGTTCACTCATCTGCATTATGATTAACAGTTCACCCTTCTGCAGTATAATGAACTGTTCACTCTTCTGCAGTATAATGAACAGGTCACTTTTCTGCTGTACATTGAACAGGTCACTTTTCTGCAGTATCATGAACATTTCTCACTACTGCAGGATAAAGAACAGTTCACTGTTCTGTTTTATCATGAGCAGTTAACTCTTCTGCAGTATGATGAAGTTCACTCTTCTGCATTATGAATAACAGTTCAACCTTCTACAGTATAATGAACTGTTCACTCTTCTGCAGTATAAAGAACAGTTCACTCTTCTGTAGCATAATGAACCGGTCACTTTTCTGCAATAAGATGAATAGTTCACTCTTCTGCCGTATAATGAACAGTTCACCGTTCTGCATTATGATGAACAGTTCACTCTTCTGCAGTATGATGAAAACTTCGCCATTCTGCAGTACAATGAACAGTTCACACTTCTGCATTATGATGAACAGTTCCTTCTTCTGCAGTATAATTAACAGTACAATCTTGTGCATTATGAGGAACAGTTCCCTCTTTTGCATTATGAGGAACAGTTCATTCTGCAGTATAATGAACAGTTCGCTTTTCAGCAGTATGATGAACAGTTCACCCTTCTGCAGGATACTGCACAGTTCACCCTTCTGCAGTACAATGAACAGTTCACTCTTCTGCAGTATAATGAAAATTTTGCCATTTTGCAGTATAATGAACAGTTCACTCATCTGCATTATGATTAACAGTTCACCCTTCTGCAGTATAATGAACTGTTCACTCTTCCGCAGTATAATGAACAGTTCACTCATCTGCATTATGATTAACAGTTCACCCTTCTGCAGTATAATGAACTGTTCACTCTTCTGCAGTATAATGAACAGGTCACTTTTCTGCTGTACATTGAACAGGTCACTTTTCTGCAGTATCATGAACAGTTCTCACTACTGCAGGATAAAGAACAGTTCACTGTTCTGTTTATCATGAGCAGTTAACTCTTCTGCAGTATGATGAACAGTTCACTCTTCTGCATTATGAATAACAGTTCAACCTTCTACAGTATAATGAACTGTTCACTCTTCTGCAGTATGAAGAACAGTTCACCCTTCTGTAGTATAAAGAACAGTTCACACTTCTGCAGTGTAATGAAAACTTTGCCATTCTGCAGTACAATTAACAGTTCACTCTTCTGCATTATGATGAACAGTTCCCTCTTTTGCATTATGATGAACAGTTCACTCTTCTGCAGTATAATGAAAACTTTGCCATTCTGCAGTATAATGAACAATTCACTTCTGCATTATGATGAACAGTTCCGTCATCTGCGTTATGATTAACAGTTCACCTTTCTGCAGTATAATGAACTGTTCACTCTTCTGCAGTATAATGAACAGTTCACTCATCTGCATTATGATGAACAGTTTACTCTTCTGCAGTATAATGAAAACCTCGCCATTCTGCAGTATAATGAACAGTTCACTCATCTGCATTATGATGAACAGTTCACTCTTCTGCAGTATAATGAAAACTTTGCCATTCTGCAGTACAATGAACAGTTCACTCTTCTGCAGTATAATGAACAGTTCACCCTTCTGCAGGATAATGAACAGTTCGCCCTTCTGCAGTACAATGAACAGTTCACTCTGCAGTATAATGAAAACCTCACCATTCTGCAGTATAATGAACAGTTCACTCTTCTGCATTATGATTAACAGTTCACTCTTCTGCAGTATAATGAACACTTCGCCATTCTGCAGTACAATGAACTGTTCACTCTTCTGCAGTATAATGAACAGTTCACTCATCTGCATTATGATTAACAGTTCACCCTTCTGCAGTATAATGAACTGTTCACTCTTCTGCAGTATAATGAACAGGTCACTTTTCTGCTGTACATTGAACAGGTCACTTTTCTGCAGTATCATGAACATTTCTCACTACTGCAGGATAAAGAACAGTTCACTGTTCTGTTTTATCATGAGCAGTTAACTCTTCTGCAGTATGATGAAGTTCACTCTTCTGCATTATGAATAACAGTTCAACCTTCTACAGTATAATGAACTGTTCACTCTTCTGCAGTATAAAGAACAGTTCACTCTTCTGTAGCATAATGAACCGGTCACTTTTCTGCAATAAGATGAATAGTTCACTCTTCTGCCGTATAATGAACAGTTCACACTTCTGCATTATGATGAACAGTTCCTTCTTCTGCAGTATAATTAACAGTACAATCTTGTGCATTATGAGGAACAGTTCCCTCTTTTGCATTATGAGGAACAGTTCATTCTGCAGTATAATGAACAGTTCGCTTTTCAGCAGTATGATGAACAGTTCACCCTTCTGCAGGATACTGCACAGTTCACCCTTCTGCAGTACAATGAACAGTTCACTCTTCTGCAGTATAATGAAAATTTTGCCATTTTGCAGTATAATGAACAGTTCACTCATCTGCATTATGATTAAAAGTTCACCCTTCTGCAGTATAATGAACTGTTCACTCTTCCGCAGTATAATGAACAGTTCACTCATCTGCATTATGATTAACAGTTCACCCTTCTGCAGTATAATGAACTGTTCACTCTTCTGCAGTATAATGAACAGGTCACTTTTCTGCTGTACATTGAACAGGTCACTTTTCTGCAGTATCATGAACAGTTCTCACTACTGCAGGATAAAGAACAGTTCACTGTTCTGTTTATCATGAGCAGTTAACTCTTCTGCAGTATGATGAACAGTTCACTCTTCTGCATTATGAATAACAGTTCAACCTTCTACAGTATAATGAACTGTTCACTCTTCTGCAGTATGAAGAACAGTTCACCCTTCTGTAGTATAAAGAACAGTTCACACTTCTGCAGTGTAATGAAAACTTTGCCATTCTGCAGTACAATTAACAGTTCACTCTTCTGCATTATGATGAACAGTTCCCTCTTTTGCATTATGATGAACAGTTCACTCTTCTGCAGTATAATGAAAACTTTGCCATTCTGCAGTATAATGAACAATTCACTTCTGCATTATGATGAACAGTTCCGTCTTTTGCATTATGATGAACAATTCATTCTTCTGCAGTATAACGAACAGTTCACTTTTCTGCAGCATAAAGAACAGTTCACCCTTCTGTAGTATAATGAACAGTTCAATCTTCTGCCATATAATGAACAGTTCAACCTTCTGTAGTATAAAGAACAGTTCATACTTCGGCAGTATAATGAACAGTTCACTCATCTGCATTATGATGAACAGTTTACTCTTCTGCAGTATAATGAAAACCTCGCCATTCTGCAGTATAATGAACAGTTCACTCATCTGCATTATGATGAACAGTTCACTCTTCTGCAGTATAATGAAAACTTTGCTATTCTGCAGTACAATGAACAGTTCACTTTTCAGCAGTATAATGAACAGTTCACCCTTCTGCAGGATAATGAACAGTTTGCCCTTCTGCAGTACAATGAACAGTTCACTCTGCAGTATAATGAAAACCTCACCATTCTGCAGTATAATGAACAGTTCACTCTTCTGCATTATGATTAACAGTTCACCCTTCTGCAGTATACTTAATTGTTTACTCTTTTGCAGTATAATCAAAACTTTGCCATTCTGCAGTATAAAGAACAGTTTACTCTTCTGCATTATGATTAACAGATCAATTTTCTGTAGTATAATGAACAGTTCATTCTTCTGCAGTATAATTAACAGTTCACTCTTCTGTAGTCTAATGAACAGGTCACTTTTCTGCAGTATAATGAACAGTTCACTCTTCTGCAGTACAATGAACAGTTCACCCTTCTGCAGTATAATGAACTGTTCACTCTTCCGCAGTATAATGAACAGTTCACTCATCTGCATTATGATTAACAGTTCACCCTTCTGCAGTATAATGAACTGTTCACTCTTCTGCAGTATAATGAACAGGTCACTTTTCTGCTGTACATTGAACAGGTCACTTTTCTGCAGTATCATGAACAGTTCTCACTACTGCAGGATAAAGAACAGTTCACTGTTCTGTTTATCATGAGCAGTTAACTCTTCTGCAGTATGATGAACAGTTCACTCTTCTGCATTATGAATAACAGTTCAACCTTCTACAGTATAATGAACTGTTCACTCTTCTGCAGTATGAAGAACAGTTCACCCTTCTGTAGTATAAAGAACAGTTCACACTTCTGCAGTGTAATGAAAACTTTGCCATTCTGCAGTACAATTAACAGTTCACTCTTCTGCATTATGATGAACAGTTCCCTCTTTTGCATTATGATGAACAGTTCACTCTTCTGCAGTATAATGAAAACTTTGCCATTCTGCAGTATAATGAACAATTCACTTCTGCATTATGATGAACAGTTCCGTCATCTGCGTTATGATTAACAGTTCACCCTTCTGCAGTATAATGAACTGTTCACTCTTCTGCAGTATAATGAACAGTTCACTCATCTGCATTATGATGAACAGTTTACTCTTCTGCAGTATAATGAAAACCTCGCCATTCTGCAGTATAATGAACAGTTCACTCATCTGCATTATGATGAACAGTTCACTCTTCTGCAGTATAATGAAAACTTTGCCATTCTGCAGTACAATGAACAGTTCACTCTTCTGCAGTATAATGAACAGTTCACCCTTCTGCAGGATAATGAACAGTTCGCCCTTCTGCAGTACAATGAACAGTTCACTCTGCAGTATAATGAAAACCTCACCATTCTGCAGTATAATGAACAGTTCACTCTTCTGCATTATGATTAACAGTTCACTCTTCTGCAGTATAATGAAAACTTCGCCATTCTGCAGTACAATGAACTGTTCACTCTTCTGCAGTATAATGAACAGTTCACTCATCTGCATTATGATTAACAGTTCACCCTTCTGCAGTATAATGAACTGTTCACTCTTCTGCAGTATAATGAACAGGTCACTTTTCTGCTGTACATTGAACAGGTCACTTTTCTGCAGTATCATGAACATTTCTCACTACTGCAGGATAAAGAACAGTTCACTGTTCTGTTTTATCATGAGCAGTTAACTCTTCTGCAGTATGATGAAGTTCACTCTTCTGCATTATGAATAACAGTTCAACCTTCTACAGTATAATGAACTGTTCACTCTTCTGCAGTATAAAGAACAGTTCACTCTTCTGTAGCATAATGAACCGGTCACTTTTCTGCAATAAGATGAATAGTTCACTCTTCTGCCGTATAATGAACAGTTCACACTTCTGCATTATGATGAACAGTTCCTTCTTCTGCAGTATAATTAACAGTACAATCTTGTGCATTATGAGGAACAGTTCCCTCTTTTGCATTATGAGGAACAGTTCATTCTGCAGTATAATGAACAGTTCGCTTTTCAGCAGTATGATGAACAGTTCACCCTTCTGCAGGATACTGCACAGTTCACCCTTCTGCAGTACAATGAACAATTCACTCTTCTGCAGTATAATGAAAATTTTGCCATTTTGCAGTATAATGAACAGTTCACTCATCTGCATTATGATTAAAAGTTCACCCTTCTGCAGTATAATGAACTGTTCACTCTTCCGCAGTATAATGAACAGTTCACTCATCTGCATTATGATTAACAGTTCACCCTTCTGCAGTATAATGAACTGTTCACTCTTCTGCAGTATAATGAACAGGTCACTTTTCTGCTGTACATTGAACAGGTCACTTTTCTGCAGTATCATGAACAGTTCTCACTACTGCAGGATAAAGAACAGTTCACTGTTCTGTTTATCATGAGCAGTTAACTCTTCTGCAGTATGATGAACAGTTCACTCTTCTGCATTATGAATAACAGTTCAACCTTCTACAGTATAATGAACTGTTCACTCTTCTGCAGTATGAAGAACAGTTCACCCTTCTGTAGTATAAAGAACAGTTCACACTTCTGCAGTGTAATGAAAACTTTGCCATTCTGCAGTACAATTAACAGTTCACTCTTCTGCATTATGATGAACAGTTCCCTCTTTTGCATTATGATGAACAGTTCACTCTTCTGCAGTATAATGAAAACTTTGCCATTCTGCAGTATAATGAACAATTCACTTCTGCATTATGATGAACAGTTCCGTCTTTTGCATTATGATGAACAATTCATTCTTCTGCAGTATAACGAACAGTTCACTTTTCTGCAGCATAAAGAACAGTTCACCCTTCTGTAGTATAATGAACAGTTCAATCTTCTGCCATATAATGAACAGTTCAACCTTCTGTAGTATAAAGAACAGTTCATACTTCGGCAGTATAATGAACAGTTCACTCATCTGCATTATGATGAACAGTTTACTCTTCTGCAGTATAATGAAAACCTCGCCATTCTGCAGTATAATGAACAGTTCACTTTTCAGCAGTATAATGAACAGTTCACCCTTCTGCAGGATAATGAACAGTTTGCCCTTCTGCAGTACAATGAACAGTTCACTCTGCAGTATAATGAAAACCTCACCATTCTGCAGTATAATGAACAGTTCACTCTTCTGCATTATGATTAACAGTTCACCCTTCTGCAGTATACTTAATTGTTTACTCTTTTGCAGTATAATCAAAACTTTGCCATTCTGCAGTATAAAGAACAGTTTACTCTTCTGCATTATGATTAACAGATCAATTTTCTGTAGTATAATGAACAGTTCATACTTCTGCAGTATAATTAACAGTTCACTCTTCTGTAGTCTAATGAACAGGTCACTTTTCTGCAGTATAATGAACAGTTCACTCTTCTGCAGTACAATGAACAGTTCACCCTTCTGCAGTATAATGAACTGTTCACTCTTCTGCAGTATAATGAACAGGTCACTTTTCTGCTGTACATTGAACAGGTCACTTTTCTGCAGTATCATGAACAGTTCTCACTACTGCAGGATAAAGAACAGTTCACTGTTCTGTTTATCATGAGCAGTTAACTCTTCTGCAGTATGATGAACAGTTCACTCTTCTGCATTATGAATAACAGTTCAACCTTCTACAGTATAATGAACTGTTCACTCTTCTGCAGTATGAAGAACAGTTCACCCTTCTGTAGTATAAAGAACAGTTCACACTTCTGCAGTGTAATGAAAACTTTGCCATTCTGCAGTACAATTAACAGTTCACTCTTCTGCATTATGATGAACAGTTCCCTCTTTTGCATTATGATGAACAGTTCACTCTTCTGCAGTATAATGAAAACTTTGCCATTCTGCAGTATAATGAACAATTCACTTCTGCATTATGATGAACAGTTCCGTCATCTGCGTTATGATTAACAGTTCACCCTTCTGCAGTATAATGAACTGTTCACTCTTCTGCAGTATAATGAACAGTTCACTCATCTGCATTATGATGAACAGTTTACTCTTCTGCAGTATAATGAAAACCTCGCCATTCTGCAGTATAATGAACAGTTCACTCATCTGCATTATGATGAACAGTTCACTCTTCTGCAGTATAATGAAAACTTTGCCATTCTGCAGTACAATGAACAGTTCACTCTTCTGCAGTATAATGAACAGTTCACCCTTCTGCAGGATAATGAACAGTTCGCCCTTCTGCAGTACAATGAACAGTTCACTCTGCAGTATAATGAAAACCTCACCATTCTGCAGTATAATGAACAGTTCACTCTTCTGCATTATGATTAACAGTTCACTCTTCTGCAGTATAATGAAAACTTCGCCATTCTGCAGTACAATGAACTGTTCACTCTTCTGCAGTATAATGAACAGTTCACTCATCTGCATTATGATTAACAGTTCACCCTTCTGCAGTATAATGAACTGTTCACTCTTCTGCAGTATAATGAACAGGTCACTTTTCTGCTGTACATTGAACAGGTCACTTTTCTGCAGTATCATGAACATTTCTCACTACTGCAGGATAAAGAACAGTTCACTGTTCTGTTTTATCATGAGCAGTTAACTCTTCTGCAGTATGATGAAGTTCACTCTTCTGCATTATGAATAACAGTTCAACCTTCTACAGTATAATGAACTGTTCACTCTTCTGCAGTATAAAGAACAGTTCACTCTTCTGTAGCATAATGAACCGGTCACTTTTCTGCAATAAGATGAATAGTTCACTCTTCTGCCGTATAATGAACAGTTCACACTTCTGCATTATGATGAACAGTTCCTTCTTCTGCAGTATAATTAACAGTACAATCTTGTGCATTATGAGGAACAGTTCCCTCTTTTGCATTATGAGGAACAGTTCATTCTGCAGTATAATGAACAGTTCGCTTTTCAGCAGTATGATGAACAGTTCACCCTTCTGCAGGATACTGCACAGTTCACCCTTCTGCAGTACAATGAACAATTCACTCTTCTGCAGTATAATGAAAATTTTGCCATTTTGCAGTATAATGAACAGTTCACTCATCTGCATTATGATTAAAAGTTCACCCTTCTGCAGTATAATGAACTGTTCACTCTTCCGCAGTATAATGAACAGTTCACTCATCTGCATTATGATTAACAGTTCACCCTTCTGCAGTATAATGAACTGTTCACTCTTCTGCAGTATAATGAACAGGTCACTTTTCTGCTGTACATTGAACAGGTCACTTTTCTGCAGTATCATGAACAGTTCTCACTACTGCAGGATAAAGAACAGTTCACTGTTCTGTTTATCATGAGCAGTTAACTCTTCTGCAGTATGATGAACAGTTCACTCTTCTGCATTATGAATAACAGTTCAACCTTCTACAGTATAATGAACTGTTCACTCTTCTGCAGTATGAAGAACAGTTCACCCTTCTGTAGTATAAAGAACAGTTCACACTTCTGCAGTGTAATGAAAACTTTGCCATTCTGCAGTACAATTAACAGTTCACTCTTCTGCATTATGATGAACAGTTCCCTCTTTTGCATTATGATGAACAGTTCACTCTTCTGCAGTATAATGAAAACTTTGCCATTCTGCAGTATAATGAACAATTCACTTCTGCATTATGATGAACAGTTCCGTCTTTTGCATTATGATGAACAATTCATTCTTCTGCAGTATAACGAACAGTTCACTTTTCTGCAGCATAAAGAACAGTTCACCCTTCTGTAGTATAATGAACAGTTCAATCTTCTGCCATATAATGAACAGTTCAACCTTCTGTAGTATAAAGAACAGTTCATACTTCGGCAGTATAATGAACAGTTCACTCATCTGCATTATGATGAACAGTTTACTCTTCTGCAGTATAATGAAAACCTCGCCATTCTGCAGTATAATGAACAGTTCACTTTTCAGCAGTATAATGAACAGTTCACCCTTCTGCAGGATAATGAACAGTTTGCCCTTCTGCAGTACAATGAACAGTTCACTCTGCAGTATAATGAAAACCTCACCATTCTGCAGTATAATGAACAGTTCACTCTTCTGCATTATGATTAACAGTTCACCCTTCTGCAGTATACTTAATTGTTTACTCTTTTGCAGTATAATCAAAACTTTGCCATTCTGCAGTATAAAGAACAGTTTACTCTTCTGCATTATGATTAACAGATCAATTTTCTGTAGTATAATGAACAGTTCATACTTCTGCAGTATAATTAACAGTTCACTCTTCTGTAGTCTAATGAACAGGTCACTTTTCTGCAGTATAATGAACAGTTCACTCTTCTGCAGTACAATGAACAGTTCACCCTTCTGCAGTATAATGAACTGTTCACTCTTCTGCAGTATAATGAACAGGTCACTTTTCTGCTGTACATTGAACAGGTCACTTTTCTGCAGTATCATGAACAGTTCTCACTACTGCAGGATAAAGAACAGTTCACTGTTCTGTTTATCATGAGCAGTTAACTCTTCTGCAGTATGATGAACAGTTCACTCTTCTGCATTATGAATAACAGTTCAACCTTCTACAGTATAATGAACTGTTCACTCTTCTGCAGTATGAAGAACAGTTCACCCTTCTGTAGTATAAAGAACAGTTCACACTTCTGCAGTGTAATGAAAACTTTGCCATTCTGCAGTACAATTAACAGTTCACTCTTCTGCATTATGATGAACAGTTCCCTCTTTTGCATTATGATGAACAGTTCACTCTTCTGCAGTATAATGAAAACTTTGCCATTCTGCAGTATAATGAACAATTCACTTCTGCATTATGATGAACAGTTCCGTCATCTGCGTTATGATTAACAGTTCACCCTTCTGCAGTATAATGAACTGTTCACTCTTCTGCAGTATAATGAACAGTTCACTCATCTGCATTATGATGAACAGTTTACTCTTCTGCAGTATAATGAAAACCTCGCCATTCTGCAGTATAATGAACAGTTCACTCATCTGCATTATGATGAACAGTTCACTCTTCTGCAGTATAATGAAAACTTTGCCATTCTGCAGTACAATGAACAGTTCACTCTTCTGCAGTATAATGAACAGTTCACCCTTCTGCAGGATAATGAACAGTTCGCCCTTCTGCAGTACAATGAACAGTTCACTCTGCAGTATAATGAAAACCTCACCATTCTGCAGTATAATGAACAGTTCACTCTTCTGCATTATGATTAACAGTTCACTCTTCTGCAGTATAATGAAAACTTCGCCATTCTGCAGTACAATGAACTGTTCACTCTTCTGCAGTATAATGAACAGTTCACTCATCTGCATTATGATTAACAGTTCACCCTTCTGCAGTATAATGAACTGTTCACTCTTCTGCAGTATAATGAACAGGTCACTTTTCTGCTGTACATTGAACAGGTCACTTTTCTGCAGTATCATGAACATTTCTCACTACTGCAGGATAAAGAACAGTTCACTGTTCTGTTTTATCATGAGCAGTTAACTCTTCTGCAGTATGATGAAGTTCACTCTTCTGCATTATGAATAACAGTTCAACCTTCTACAGTATAATGAACTGTTCACTCTTCTGCAGTATAAAGAACAGTTCACTCTTCTGTAGCATAATGAACCGGTCACTTTTCTGCAATAAGATGAATAGTTCACTCTTCTGCCGTATAATGAACAGTTCACACTTCTGCATTATGATGAACAGTTCCTTCTTCTGCAGTATAATTAACAGTACAATCTTGTGCATTATGAGGAACAGTTCCCTCTTTTGCATTATGAGGAACAGTTCATTCTGCAGTATAATGAACAGTTCGCTTTTCAGCAGTATGATGAACAGTTCACCCTTCTGCAGGATACTGCACAGTTCACCCTTCTGCAGTACAATGAACAATTCACTCTTCTGCAGTATAATGAAAATTTTGCCATTTTGCAGTATAATGAACAGTTCACTCATCTGCATTATGATTAAAAGTTCACCCTTCTGCAGTATAATGAACTGTTCACTCTTCCGCAGTATAATGAACAGTTCACTCATCTGCATTATGATTAACAGTTCACCCTTCTGCAGTATAATGAACTGTTCACTCTTCTGCAGTATAATGAACAGGTCACTTTTCTGCTGTACATTGAACAGGTCACTTTTCTGCAGTATCATGAACAGTTCTCACTACTGCAGGATAAAGAACAGTTCACTGTTCTGTTTATCATGAGCAGTTAACTCTTCTGCAGTATGATGAACAGTTCACTCTTCTGCATTATGAATAACAGTTCAACCTTCTACAGTATAATGAACTGTTCACTCTTCTGCAGTATGAAGAACAGTTCACCCTTCTGCATTATGAATAACAGTTCAACCTTCTGCAGTATAATGAACTGTTCACTCTTCTGCAGTATAATGAACATGTCACTTTTCTGCTGTACAATGAACACGTAACGTTTCTGCAATATAATGAACAGTTCTCTCTTCTGTAGTATAATGAAAATTTCACTTTTCTGCAGTATAAAGAACAGTTCACTCTTCTGTAGTATAATGAACCGGTCACTTTTCTGCAATAAGATGAATAGTTCACTCTTCTGCCGTATAATGAACAGTTCACCGTTCTGCATTATGATGAACAGTTCACTCTTCTGCAGTATAATGAAAACTTCGCCATTCTGCAGTACAATGAACTGTTCACTCTTCTGCAGTATAATGAACAGTTCACTCATCTGCATTATGATTAACAGTTCACCCTTCTGCAGTATAATGAACTGTTCACTCTTCTGCAGTATAATGAACAGGTCACTTTTCTGCAGTATCATGAACATTTCTCACTACTGCAGGATAAAGAACAGTTCACTGTTCTGTTTTATCATGAGCAGTTAACTCTTCTGCAGTATGATGAAGTTCACTCTTCTGCATTATGAATAACAGTTCAACCTTCTACAGTATAATGAACTGTTCACTCTTCTGCAGTATAAAGAACAGTTCACTCTTCTGTAGCATAATGAACCGGTCACTTTTCTGCAATAAGATGAATAGTTCACTCTTCTGCCGTATAACGAACAGTTCACCGTTCTGCATTATGATGAACAGTTCACTCTTCTGCAGTATGATGAAAACTTCGCCATTCTGCAGTACAATGAACAGTTCACACTTCTGCATTATGATGAACAGTTCCTTCTTCTGCAGTATAATTAACAGTACAATCTTGTGCATTATGAGGAACAGTTCCCTCTTTTGCATTATGAGGAACAGTTCATTCTGCAGTATAATGAACAGTTCGCTTTTCAGAAGTATGATGAACAGTTCACCCTTCTGCAGGATACTGCACAGTTCACCCTTCTGCAGTACAATGAACAGTTCACTCTTCTGCAGTATAATGAAAATTTTGCCATTTTGCAGTATAATGAACAGTTCACTCATCTGCATTATGATTAACAGTTCACCCTTCTGTAGTATAATGAACTGTTCACTCTTCCGCAGTATAATGAACAGTTCACTCATCTCCATTATGATTAACAGTTCACCCTTCTGCAGTATAATGAACTGTTCACTCTTCTGCAGTATAATGAACAGGTCACTTTTCTGCTGTACATTGAACAGGTCACTTTTCTGCAGTATCATGAACAGTTCTCACTACTGCAGGATAAAGAACAGTTCACTGTTCTGTTTATCATGAGCAGTTAACTCTTCTGCAGTATGATGAACAGTTCACTCTTCTGCATTATGAATAACAGTTCAACCTTCTACAGTATAATGAACTGTTCACTCTTCTGCAGTATGAAGAACAGTTCACCCTTCTGTAGTATAAAGAACAGTTCACACTTCTGCAGTGTAATGAAAACTTTGCCATTCTGCAGTACAATTAACAGTTCACTCTTCTGCATTATGATGAACAGTTCCCTCTTTTGCATTATGATGAACAGTTCACTCTTCTGCAGTATAAAGAAAACTTTGCCATTCTGCAGTATAATGAACAATTCACTTCTGCATTATGATGAACAGTTCCGTCATCTGCGTTATGATTAACAGTTCACCCTTCTGCAGTATAATGAACTGTTCACTCTTCTGCAGTATAATGAACAGTTCACTCATCTGCATTATGATGAACAGTTTACTCTTCTGCAGTATAATGAAAACCTCGCCATTCTGCAGTATAATGAACAGTTCACTCATCTGCATTATGATGAACAGTTCACTCTTCTGCAGTATAATGAAAACTTTGCCATTCTGCAGTACAATGAACAGTTCACTCTTCGGCAGTATAATGAACAGTTCACCCTTCTGCAGGATAATGAACAGTTCGCCCTTCTGCAGTACAATGAACAGTTCACTCTGCAGTATAATGAAAACCTCACCATTCTGCAGTATAATGAACAGTTCACTCTTCTGCAGTACAATGAACTGTTCACTCTTCTGCAGTATAATGAACAGTTCACTCATCTGCATTATGATTAACAGTTCACCCTTCTGCAGTATAATGAACTGTTCACTCTTCTGCAGTATAATGAACAGGTCACTTTTCTGCTGTACATTGAACAGGTCACTTTTCTGCAGTATCATGAACATTTCTCACTACTGCAGGATAAAGAACAGTTCACTGTTCTGTTTTATCATGAGCAGTTAACTCTTCTGCAGTATGATGAAGTTCACTCTTCTGCATTATGAATAACAGTTCAACCTTCTACAGTATAATGAACTGTTCACTCTTCTGCAGTATAAAGAACAGTTCACACTTCTGTAGCATAATGAACCGGTCACTTTTCTGCAATAAGATGAATAGTTCACTCTTCTGCCGTATAATGAACAGTTCACCGTTCTGCATTATGATGAACAGTTCACTCTTCTGCAGTATGATGAAAACTTCGCCATTCTGCAGTACAATGAACAGTTCACACTTCTGCATTATGATGAACAGTTCCTTCTTCTGCAGTATAATTAACAGTACAATCTTGTGCATTATGAGGAACAGTTCCCTCTTTTGCATTATGAGGAACAGTTCATTCTGCAGTATAATGAACAGTTCGCTTTTCAGCAGTATGATGAACAGTTCACCCTTCTGCAGGATACTGCACAGTTCACCCTTCTGCAGTACAATGAACAGTTCACTCTTCTGCAGTATAATGAAAATTTTGCCATTTTGCAGTATAATGAACAGTTCACTCATCTGCATTATGATTAACAGTTCACCCTTCTGCAGTATAATGAACTGTTCACTCTTCCGCAGTATAATGAACAGTTCACTCATCTGCATTATGATTAACAGTTCACCCTTCTGCAGTATAATGAACTGTTCACTCTTCTGCAGTATAATGAACAGGTCACTTTTCTGCTGTACATTGAACAGGTCACTTTTCTGCAGTATCATGAACAGTTCTCACTACTGCAGGATAAAGAACAGTTCACTGTTCTGTTTATCATGAGCAGTTAACTCTTCTGCAGTATGATGAACAGTTCACTTTTCTGCATTATGAATAACAGTTCAACCTTCTACAGTATAATGAACTGTTCACTCTTCTGCAGTATGAAGAACAGTTCACCCTTCTGTAGTATAAAGAACAGTTCACACTTCTGCAGTGTAATGAAAACTTTGCCATTCTGCAGTACAATTAACAGTTCACTCTTCTGCATTATGATGAACAGTTCCCTCTTTTGCATTATGATGAACAGTTCACTCTTCTGCAGTATAATGAAAACTTTGCCATTCTGCAGTATAATGAACAATTCACTTCTGCATTATGATGAACAGTTCCGTCATCTGCGTTATGATTAACAGTTCACCCTTCTGCAGTATAATGAACTGTTCACTCTTCTGCAGTATAATGAACAGTTCACTCATCTGCATTATGATGAACAGTTTACTCTTCTGCAGTATAATGAAAACCTCGCCATTCTGCAGTATAATGAACAGTTCACTCATCTGCATTATGATGAACAGTTCACTCTTCTGCAGTATAATGAAAACTTTGCCATTCTGCAGTACAATGAACAGTTCACTCTTCTGCAGTATAATGAACAGTTCACCCTTCTGCAGGATAATGAACAGTTCGCCCTTCTGCAGTACAATGAACAGTTCACTCTGCAGTATAATGAAAACCTCACCATTCTGCAGTATAATGAACAGTTCACTCTTCTGCATTATGATTAACAGTTCACTCTTCTGCAGTATAATGAAAACTTCGCCATTCTGCAGTACAATGAACTGTTCACTCTTCTGCAGTATGATGAAGTTCACTCTTCTGCATTATGAATAACAGTTCAACCTTCTACAGTATAATGAACTGTTCACTCTTCTGCAGTATAAAGAACAGTTCACTCTTCTGTAGCATAATGAACCGGTCACTTTTCTGCAATAAGATGAATAGTTCACTCTTCTGCCGTATAATGAACAGTTCACACTTCTGCATTATGATGAACAGTTCCTTCTTCTGCAGTATAATTAACAGTACAATCTTGTGCATTATGAGGAACAGTTCCCTCTTTTGCATTATGAGGAACAGTTCATTCTGCAGTATAATGAACAGTTCGCTTTTCAGCAGTATGATGAACAGTTCACCCTTCTGCAGGATACTGCACAGTTCACCCTTCTGCAGTACAATGAACAGTTCACTCTTCTGCAGTATAATGAAAATTTTGCCATTTTGCAGTATAATGAACAGTTCACTCATCTGCATTATGATTAACAGTTCACCCTTCTGCAGTATAATGAACTGTTCACTCTTCCGCAGTATAATGAACAGTTCACTCATCTGCATTATGATTAACAGTTCACCCTTCTGCAGTATAATGAACTGTTCACTCTTCTGCAGTATAATGAACAGGTCACTTTTCTGCTGTACATTGAACAGGTCACTTTTCTGCAGTATCATGAACAGTTCTCACTACTGCAGGATAAAGAACGGTTCACTGTTCTGTTTATCATGAGCAGTTAACTCTTCTGCAGTATGATGAACAGTTCACTCTTCTGCATTATGAATAACAGTTCAACCTTCTACAGTATAATGAACTGTTCACTCTTCTGCAGTATGAAGAACAGTTCACCCTTCTGTAGTATAAAGAACAGTTCACACTTCTGCAGTGTAATGAAAACTTTGCCATTCTGCAGTACAATTAACAGTTCACTCTTCTGCATTATGATGAACAGTTCCCTCTTTTGCATTATGATGAACAGTTCACTCTTCTGCAGTATAATGAAAACTTTGCCATTCTGCAGTATAATGAACAATTCACTTCTGCATTATGATGAACAGTTCCGTCTTTTGCATTATGATGAACAATTCACTCTTCTGCAGTATAACGAACAGTTCACTTTTCTGCAGCATAAAGAACAGTTCACCCTTCTGTAGTATAATGAACAGTTCAATCTTCTGCCATATAATGAACAGTTCAACCTTCTGTAGTATAAAGAACAGTTCATACTTCGGCAGTATAATGAACAGTTCACTCATCTGCATTATGATGAACAGTTTACTCTTCTGCAGTATAATGAAAACCTCGCCATTCTGCAGTATAATGAACAGTTCACTCATCTGCATTATGATGAACAGTTCACTCTTCTGCAGTATAATGAAAACTTTGCTATTCTGCAGTACAATGAACAGTTCACTTTTCAGCAGTATAATGAACAGTTCACCCTTCTGCAGTACAATGAACAGTTCACTCTGCAGTATAATGAAAACCTCACCATTCTGCAGTATAATGAACAGTTCACTCTTCTGCATTATGATTAACAGTTCACCCTTCTGCAGTATACTTAATTGTTTACTCTTTTGCAGTATAATCAAAACTTTGCCATTCTGCAGTATAAAGAACAGTTTACTCTTCTGCATTATGATTAACAGATCAATTTTCTGTAGTATAATGAACAGTTCATTCTTCTGCAGTATAATTAACAGTTCACTCTTCTGTAGTCTAATGAACAGGTCACTTTTCTGCAGTATAATGAACAGTTCACTCTTCTGCAGTACAATGAACAGTTCACCCTTCTGCAGTATAATGAACTGTTCACTCTTCTGCAGTATAATGAACAGTTCACTCATCTGCATTATGATTAACAGTTCACCCTTCTGCAGTATAATGAACTGTTCACTCTTCTGCAGTATAATGAACAGGTCACTTTTCTGCTGTACATTGAACAGGTCACTTTTCTGCAGTATCATGAACAGTTCTCACTACTGCAGGATAAAGAACAGTTCACTGTTCTGTTTATCATGAGCAGTTAACTCTTCTGCAGTATGATGAACAGTTCACTCTTCTGCATTATGAATAACAGTTCAACCTTCTACAGTATAATGAACTGTTCACTCTTCTGCAGTATGAAGAACAGTTCACCCTTCTGTAGTATAAAGAACAGTTCACACTTCTGCAGTGTAATGAAAACTTTGCCATTCTGCAGTACAATTAACAGTTCACTCTTCTGCATTATGATGAACAGTTCCCTCTTTTGCATTATGATGAACAGTTCACTCTTCTGCAGTATAATGAAAACTTTGCCATTCTGCAGTATAATGAACAATTCACTTCTGCATTATGATGAACAGTTCCGTCTTTTGCATTATGATGAACAATTCATTCTTCTGCAGTATAACGAACAGTTCACTTTTCTGCAGCATAAAGAACAGTTCACCCTTCTGTAGTATAATGAACAGTTCAATCTTCTGCCATATAATGAACAGTTCAAACTTCTGTAGTATAAAGAACAGTTCATACTTCGGCAGTATAATGAACAGTTCACTCATCTGCATTATGATGAACAGTTTACTCTTCTGCAGTATAATGAAAACCTCGCCATTCTGCAGTATAATGAACAGTTCACTCATCTGCATTATGATGAACAGTTCACTCTTCTGCAGTATAATGAAAACTTTGCTATTCTGCAGTACAATGAACAGTTCACTTTTCAGCAGTATAATGAACAGTTCACCCTTCTGCAGGATAATGAACAGTTTGCCCTTCTGCAGTACAATGAACAGTTCACTCTGCAGTATAATGAAAACCTCACCATTCTGCAGTATAATGAACAGTTCACTCTTCTGCATTATGATTAACAGTTCACCCTTCTGCAGTATACTTAATTGTTTACTCTTTTGCAGTATAATCAAAACTTTGCCATTCTGCAGTATAAAGAACAGTTTACTCTTCTGCATTATGATTAACAGATCAATTTTCTGTAGTATAATGAACAGTTCATTCTTCTGCAGTATAATTAACAGTTCACTCTTCTGTAGTCTAATGAACAGGTCACTTTTCTGCAGTATAATGAACAGTTCACTCTTCTGCAGTACAATGAACAGTTCACCCTTCTGCAGTATAATGAACTGTTCACTCTTCCGCAGTATAATGAACAGTTCACTCATCTGCATTATGATTAACAGTTCACCCTTCTGCAGTATAATGAACTGTTCACTCTTCTGCAGTATAATGAACAGGTCACTTTTCTGCTGTACATTGAACAGGTCAATTTTCTGCAGTATCATGAACAGTTCTCACTATTGCAGGATAAAGAACAGTTCACTGTTCTGTTTATCATGAGCAGTTAACTCTTCTGCAGTATGAAGAACAGTTCACCCTTCTGCATTATGAATAACAGTTCAACCTTCTGCAGTATAATGAACTGTTCACTCTTCTGCAGTATAATGAACATGTCACTTTTCTGCTGTACAATGAACAGGTAACGTTTCTGCAATATAATGAACAGTTCTCTCTTCTGTAGTATAATGAAAATTTCACTTTTCTGCAGTATAAAGAACAGTTCACTCTTCTGTAGTATAATGAACCGGTCACTTTTCTGCAATAAGATGAATAGTTCACTCTTCTGCCGTATAATGAACAGTTCACCGTTCTGCATTATGATGAACAGTTCACTCTTCTGCAGTATAATGAAAACTTCGCCATTCTGCAGTACAATGAACTGTTCACTCTTCTGCAGTATAATGAACAGTTCACTCATCTGCATTATGATTAACAGTTCACCCTTCTGCAGTATAATGAACTGTTCACTCTTCTGCAGTATAATGAACAGGTCACTTTTCTGCAGTATCATGAACATTTCTCACTACTGCAGGATAAAGAACAGTTCACTGTTCTGTTTTATCATGAGCAGTTAACTCTTCTGCAGTATGATGAAGTTCACTCTTCTGCATTATGAATAACAGTTCAACCTTCTACAGTATAATGAACTGTTCACTCTTCTGCAGTATAAAGAACAGTTCACTCTTCTGTAGCATAATGAACCGGTCACTTTTCTGCAATAAGATGAATAGTTCACTCTTCTGCCGTATAATGAACAGTTCACCGTTCTGCATTATGATGAACAGTTCACTCTTCTGCAGTATGATGAAAACTTCGCCATTCTGCAGTACAATGAACAGTTCACACTTCTGCATTATGATGAACAGTTCCTTCTTCTGCAGTATAATTAACAGTACAATCTTGTGCATTATGAGGAACAGTTCCCTCTTTTGCATTATGAGGAACAGTTCATTCTGCAGTATAATGAACAGTTCGCTTTTCAGCAGTATGATGAACAGTTCACCCTTCTGCAGGATACTGCACAGTTCACCCTTCTGCAGTACAATGAACAGTTCACTCTTCTGCAGTATAATGAAAATTTTGCCATTTTGCAGTATAATGAACAGTTCACTCATCTGCATTATGATTAACAGTTCACCCTTCTGCAGTATAATGAACTGTTCACTCTTCCGCAGTATAATGAACAGTTCACTCATCTGCATTATGATTAACAGTTCACCCTTCTGCAGTATAATGAACTGTTCACTCTTCTGCAGTATAATGAACAGGTCACTTTTCTGCTGTACATTGAACAGGTCACTTTTCTGCAGTATCATGAACAGTTCTCACTACTGCAGGATAAAGAACAGTTCACTGTTCTGTTAATCATGAGCAGTTAACTCTTCTGCAGTATGATGAACAGTTCACTCTTCTGCATTATGAATAACAGTTCAACCTTCTACAGTATAATGAACTGTTCACTCTTCTGCAGTATGAAGAACAGTTCACCCTTCTGTAGTATAAAGAACAGTTCACACTTCTGCAGTGTAATGAAAACTTTGCCATTCTGCAGTACAATTAACAGTTCACTCTTCTGCATTATGATGAACAGTTCCCTCTTTTGCATTATGATGAACAGTTCACTCTTCTGCAGTATAATGAAAACTTTGCCATTCTGCAGTATAATGAACAATTCACTTCTGCATTATGATGAACAGTTCCGTCATCTGCGTTATGATTAACAGTTCACCCTTCTGCAGTATAATGAACTGTTCACTCTTCTGCAGTATAATGAACAGTTCACTCATCTGCATTATGATGAACAGTTTACTCTTCTGCAGTATAATGAAAACCTCGCCATTCTGCAGTATAATGAACAGTTCACTCATCTGCATTATGATGAACAGTTCACTCTTCTGCAGTATAATGAAAACTTTGCCATTCTGCAGTACAATGAACAGTTCACTCTTCTGCAGTATAATGAACAGTTCACCCTTCTGCAGGATAATGAACAGTTCGCCCTTCTGCAGTACAATGAACAGTTCACTCTGCAGTATAATGAAAACCTCACCATTCTGCAGTATAATGAACAGTTCACTCTTCTGCATTATGATTAACAGTTCACTCTTCTGCAGTATAATGAAAACTTCGCCATTCTGCAGTACAATGAACTGTTCACTCTTCTGCAGTATAATGAACAGTTCACTCATCTGCATTATGATTAACAGTTCACCCTTCTGCAGTATAATGAACTGTTCACTCTTCTGCAGTATAATGAACAGGTCACTTTTCTGCTGTACATTGAACAGGTCACTTTTCTGCAGTATCATGAACATTTCTCACTACTGCAGGATAAAGAACAGTTCACTGTTCTGTTTTATCATGAGCAGTTAACTCTTCTGCAGTATGATGAAGTTCACTCTTCTGCATTATGAATAACAGTTCAACCTTCTACAGTATAATGAACTGTTCACTCTTCTGCAGTATAAAGAACAGTTCACTCTTCTGTAGCATAATGAACCGGTCACTTTTCTGCAATAAGATGAATAGTTCACTCTTCTGCCGTATAATGAACAGTTCACACTTCTGCATTATGATGAACAGTTCCTTCTTCTGCAGTATAATTAACAGTACAATCTTGTGCATTATGAGGAACAGTTCCCTCTTTTGCATTATGAGGAACAGTTCATTCTGCAGTATAATGAACAGTTCGCTTTTCAGCAGTATGATGAACAGTTCACCCTTCTGCAGGATACTGCACAGTTCACCCTTCTGCAGTACAATGAACAGTTCACTCTTCTGCAGTATAATGAAAATTTTGCCATTTTGCAGTATAATGAACAGTTCACTCATCTGCATTATGATTAAAAGTTCACCCTTCTGCAGTATAATGAACTGTTCACTCTTCCGCAGTATAATGAACAGTTCACTCATCTGCATTATGATTAACAGTTCACCCTTCTGCAGTATAATGAACTGTTCACTCTTCTGCAGTATAATGAACAGGTCACTTTTCTGCTGTACATTGAACAGGTCACTTTTCTGCAGTATCATGAACAGTTCTCACTACTGCAGGATAAAGAACAGTTCACTGTTCTGTTTATCATGAGCAGTTAACTCTTCTGCAGTATGATGAACAGTTCACTCTTCTGCATTATGAATAACAGTTCAACCTTCTACAGTATAATGAACTGTTCACTCTTCTGCAGTATGAAGAACAGTTCACCCTTCTGTAGTATAAAGAACAGTTCACACTTCTGCAGTGTAATGAAAACTTTGCCATTCTGCAGTACAATTAACAGTTCACTCTTCTGCATTATGATGAACAGTTCCCTCTTTTGCATTATGATGAACAGTTCACTCTTCTGCAGTATAATGAAAACTTTGCCATTCTGCAGTATAATGAACAATTCACTTCTGCATTATGATGAACAGTTCCGTCTTTTGCATTATGATGAACAATTCATTCTTCTGCAGTATAACGAACTGTTCACTTTTCTGCAGCATAAAGAACAGTTCACCCTTCTGCATTATGATGAACAGTTTACTCTTCTGCAGTATAATGAAAACCTCGCCATTCTGCAGTATAATGAACAGTTCACTCATCTGCATTATGATGAACAGTTCACTCTTCTGCAGTATAATGAAAACTTTGCCATTCTGCAGTACAATGAACAGTTCACTCTTCTGCAGTATAATGAACAGTTCACCCTTCTGCAGGATAATGAACAGTTCGCCCTTCTGCAGTACAATGAACAGTTCACTCTGCAGTATAATGAAAACCTCACCATTCTGCAGTATAATGAACAGTTCACTCTTCTGCATTATGATTAACAGTTCACTCTTCTGCAGTATAATGAAAACTTCGCCATTCTGCAGTACAATGAACTGTTCACTCTTCTGCAGTATAATGAACAGTTCACTCATCTGCATTATGATTAACAGTTCACCCTTCTGCAGTATAATGAACTGTTCACTCTTCTGCAGTATAATGAACAGGTCACTTTTCTACTGTACATTGAACAGGTCACTTTTCTGCAGTATCATGAACATTTCTCACTACTGCAGGATAAAGAACAGTTCACTGTTCTGTTTTATCATGAGCAGTTAACTCTTCTGCAGTATGATGAAGTTCACTCTTCTGCATTATGAATAACAGTTCAACCTTCTACAGTATAATGAACTGTTCACTCTTCTGCAGTATAAAGAACAGTTAACTCTTCTGTAGCATAATGAACCGGTCACTTTTCTGCAATAAGATGAATAGTTCACTCTTCTGCCGTATAATGAACAGTTCACACTTCTGCATTATGATGAACAGTTCCTTCTTCTGCAGTATAATTAACAGTACAATCTTGTGCATTATGAGGAACAGTTCCCTCTTTTGCATTATGAGGAACAGTTCATTCTGCAGTATAATGAACAGTTCGCTTTTCAGCAGTATGATGAACAGTTCACCCTTCTGCAGGATACTGCACAGTTCACCCTTCTGCAGTACAATGAACAGTTCACTCTTCTGCAGTATAATGAAAATTTTGCCATTTTGCAGTATAATGAACAGTTCACTCATCTGCATTATGATTAAAAGTTCACCCTTCTGCAGTATAATGAACTGTTCACTCTTCCGCAGTATAATGAACAGTTCACTCATCTGCATTATGATTAACAGTTCACCCTTCTGCAGTATAATGAACTGTTCACTCTTCTGCAGTATAATGAACAGGTCACTTTTCTGCTGTACATTGAACAGGTCACTTTTCTGCAGTATCATGAACAGTTCTCACTACTGCAGGATAAAGAACAGTTCACTGTTCTGTTTATCATGAGCAGTTAACTCTTCTGCAGTATGATGAACAGTTCACTCTTCTGCATTATGAATAACAGTTCAACCTTCTACAGTATAATGAACTGTTCACTCTTCTGCAGTATGAAGAACAGTTCACCCTTCTGTAGTATAAAGAACAGTTCACACTTCTGCAGTGTAATGAAAACTTTGCCATTCTGCAGTACAATTAACAGTTCACTCTTCTGCATTATGATGAACAGTTCCCTCTTTTGCATTATGATGAACAGTTCACTCTTCTGCAGTATAATGAAAACTTTGCCATTCTGCAGTATAATGAACAATTCACTTCTGCATTATGATGAACAGTTCCGTCTTTTGCATTATGATGAACAATTCATTCTTCTGCAGTATAACGAACAGTTCACTTTTCTGCAGCATAAAGAACAGTTCACCCTTCTGTAGTATAATGAACAGTTCAATCTTCTGCCATATAATGAACAGTTCAACCTTCTGTAGTATAAAGAACAGTTCATACTTCGGCAGTATAATGAACAGTTCACTCATCTGCATTATGATGAACAGTTTACTCTTCTGCAGTATAATGAAAACCTCGCCATTCTGCAGTATAATGAACAGTTCACTCATCTGCATTATGATGAACAGTTCACTCTTCTGCAGTATAATGAAAACTTTGCTATTCTGCAGTACAATGAACAGTTCACTTTTCAGCAGTATAATGAACAGTTCACCCTTCTGCAGGATAATGAACAGTTTGCCCTTCTGCAGTACAATGAACAGTTCACTCTGCAGTATAATGAAAACCTCACCATTCTGCAGTATAATGAACAGTTCACTCTTCTGCATTATGATTAACAGTTCACCCTTCTGCAGTATACTTAATTGTTTACTCTTTTGCAGTATAATCAAAACTTTGCCATTCTGCAGTATAAAGAACAGTTTACTCTTCTGCATTATGATTAACAGATCAATTTTCTGTAGTATAATGAACAGTTCATTCTTCTGCAGTATAATTAACAGTTCACTCTTCTGTAGTCTAATGAACAGGTCACTTTTCTGCAGTATAATGAACAGTTCACTCTTCTGCAGTACAATGAACATTTCACCCTTCTGCAGTATAATGAACTGTTCACTCTTCCGCAGTATAATGAACAGTTCACTCATCTGCATTATGATTAACAGTTCACCCTTCTGCAGTATAATGAACTGTTCACTCTTCTGCAGTATAATGAACAGGTCACTTTTCTGCTGTACATTGAACAGGTCACTTTTCTGCAGTATCATGAACAGTTCTCACTACTGCAGGATAAAGAACAGTTCACTGTTCTGTTTATCATGAGCAGTTAACTCTTCTGCAGTATGATGAACAGTTCAACCTTCTACAGTATAATGAACTGTTCACTCTTCTGCAGTATGAAGAACAGTTCACCCTTCTGCATTATGAATAACAGTTCAACCTTCTGCAGTATAATGAACTGTTCACTCTTCTGCAGTATAATGAACATGTCACTTTTCTGCTGTACAATGAACAGGTAACGTTTCTGCAATATAATGAACAGTTCTCTCTTCTGTAGTATAATGAAAATTTCACTTTTCTGCAGTATAAAGAACAGTTCACTCTTCTGTAGTATAATGAACCGGTCACTTTTCTGCAATAAGATGAATAGTTCACTCTTCTGCCGTATAATGAACAGTTCACCGTTCTGCATTATGATGAACAGTTCACTCTTCTGCAGTATAATGAAAACTTCGCCATTCTGCAGTACAATGAACTGTTCACTCTTCTGCAGTATAATGAACAGTTCACTCATCTGCATTATGATTAACAGTTCACCCTTCTGCAGTATAATGAACTGTTCACTCTTCTGCAGTATAATGAACAGGTCACTTTTCTGCAGTATCATGAACATTTCTCACTACTGCAGGATAATGAACAGTTCACTGTTCTGTTTTATCATGAGCAGTTAACTCTTCTGCAGTATGATGAAGTTCACTCTTCTGCATTATGAATAACAGTTCAACCTTCTACAGTATAATGAACTGTTCACTCTTCTGCAGTATAAAGAACAGTTCACTCTTCTGTAGCATAATGAACCGGTCACTTTTCTGCAATAAGATGAATAGTTCACTCTTCTGCCGTATAATGAACAGTTCACCGTTCTGCATTATGATGAACAGTTCACTCTTCTGCAGTATGATGAAAACTTCGCCATTCTGCAGTACAATGAACAGTTCACACTTCTGCATTATGATGAACAGTTCCTTCTTCTGCAGTATAATTAACAGTACAATCTTGTGCATTATGAGGAACAGTTCCCTCTTTTGCATTATGAGGAACAGTTCATTCAGCAGTATAATGAACAGTTCGCTTTTCAGCAGTATGATGAACAGTTCACCCTTCTGCAGGATACTGCACAGTTCACCCTTCTGCAGTACAATGAACAGTTCACTCTTCTGCAGTATAATGAAAATTTTGCCATTTTGCAGTATAATGAACAGTTCACTCATCTGCATTATGATTAACAGTTCACCCTTCTGCAGTATAATGAACTGTTCACTCTTCCGCAGTATAATGAACAGTTCACTCATCTGCATTATGATTAACAGTTCACCCTTCTGCAGTATAATGAACTGTTCACTCTTCTGCAGTATAATGAACAGGTCACTTTTCTGCTGTACATTGAACAGGTCACTTTTCTGCAGTATCATGAACAGTTCTCACTACTGCAGGATAAAGAACAGTTCACTGTTCTGTTTATCATGAGCAGTTAACTCTTCTGCAGTATGATGAACAGTTCACTCTTCTGCATTATGAATAACAGTTCAACCTTCTACAGTATAATGAACTGTTCACTCTTCTGCAGTATGAAGAACAGTTCACCCTTCTGTAGTATAAAGAACAGTTCACACTTCTGCAGTGTAATGAAAACTTTGCCATTCTGCAGTACAATTAACAGTTCACTCTTCTGCATTATGATGAACAGTTCCCTCTTTTGCATTATGATGAACAGTTCACTCTTCTGCAGTATAATTTAAACTTTGCCATTCTGCAGTATAATGAACAATTCACTTCTGCATTATGATGAACAGTTCCGTCATCTGCGTTATGATTAACAGTTCACCCTTCTGCAGTATAATGAACTGTTCACTCTTCTGCAGTATAATGAACAGTTCACTCATCTGCATTATGATGAACAGTTTACTCTTCTGCAGTATAATGAAAACCTCGCCATTCTGCAGTATAATGAACAGTTTACTCATCTGCATTATGATGAACAGTTCACTCTTCTGCAGTATAATGAAAACTTTGCCATTCTGCAGTACAATGAACAGTTCACTCTTCTGCAGTATAATGAACAGTTCACCCTTCTGCAGGATAATGAACAGTTCGCCCTTCTGCCGTACAATGAACAGTTCACTCTGCAGTATAATGAAAACCTCACCATTCTGCAGTATAATGAACAGTTCACTCTTCTGCATTATGATTAACAGTTCACTCTTCTGCAGTATAATGAAAACTTCGCCATTCTGCAGTACAATGAACTGTTCACTCTTCTGCAGTATAATGAACAGTTCACTCTTCTGCAGTATAATGAAAACTTTGCCATTCTGCAGTACAATGAACAGTTCACTCTTCTGCAGTATAATGAACAGTTCACCCTTCTGCAGGATAATGAACAGTTCGCCTTTCTGCCGTACAATGAACAGTTCACTCTGCAGTATAATGAAAACCTCACCATTCTGCAGTATAATGAACAGTTCCCTCTTTTGCATTATGATGAACAGTTCACTCTTCTGCAGTATAATGAAAACTTTGCCATTCTGCAGTATAATGAACAATTCACTTCTGCATTATGATGAACAGTTCCGTCTTTTGCATTATGATGAACAATTCATTCTTCTGCAGTATAACGAACAGTTCACTTTTCTGCAGCATAAAGAACAGTTCACCCTTCTGTAGTATAATGAACAGTTCAATCTTCTGCCATATAATGAACAGTTCAACCTTCTGTAGTATAAAGAACAGTTCATACTTCTGCAGTATAATGAACAGTTCACTCATCTGCATTATGATGAACAGTTTACTCTTCTGCAGTATAATGAAAACCTCGCCATTCTGCAGTATAATGAACAGTTCACTCATCTGCATTATGATGAACAGTTCACTCTTCTGCAGTATAATGAAAACTTTGCTATTCTGCAGTACAATGAACAGTTCACTTTTCAGCAGTATAATGAACAGTTCACCCTTCTGCAGGATAATGAACAGTTTGCCCTTCTGCAGTACAATGAACAGTTCACTCTGCAGTATAATGAAAACCTCACCATTCTGCAGTATAATGAACAGTTCACTCTTCTGCATTATGATTAACAGTTCACCCTTCTGCAGTATACTTAATTGTTTACTCTTTTGCAGTATAATCAAAACTTTGCCATTCTGCAGTATAAAGAACAGTTTACTCTTCTGCATTATGATTAACAGATCAATTTTCTGTAGTATAATGAACAGTTCATTCTTCTGCAGTATAATTAACAGTTCACTCTTCTGTAGTCTAATGAACAGGTCACTTTTCTGCAGTATAATGAACAGTTCACTCTTCTGCAGTACAATGAACATTTCACCCTTCTGCAGTATAATGAACTGTTCACTCTTCCGCAGTATAATGAACAGTTCACTCATCTGCATTATGATTAACAGTTCACCCTTCTGCAGTATAATGAACTGTTCACTCTTCTGCAGTATAATGAACAGGTCACTTTTCTGCTGTACATTGAACAGGTCACTTTTCTGCAGTATCATGAACAGTTCTCACTACTGCAGGATAAAGAACAGTTCACTGTTCTGTTTATCATGAGCAGTTAACTCTTCTGCAGTATGATGAACAGTTCAACCTTCTACAGTATAATGAACTGTTCACTCTTCTGCAGTATGAAGAACAGTTCACCCTTCTGCATTATGAATAACAGTTCAACCTTCTGCAGTATAATGAACTGTTCACTCTTCTGCAGTATAATGAACATGTCACTTTTCTGCTGTACAATGAACAGGTAACGTTTCTGCAATATAATGAACAGTTCTCTCTTCTGTAGTATAATGAAAATTTCACTTTTCTGCAGTATAAAGAACAGTTCACTCTTCTGTAGTATAATGAACCGGTCACTTTTCTGCAATAAGATGAATAGTTCACTCTTCTGCCGTATAATGAACAGTTCACCGTTCTGCATTATGATGAACAGTTCACTCTTCTGCAGTATAATGAAAACTTCGCCATTCTGCAGTACAATGAACTGTTCACTCTTCTGCAGTATAATGAACAGTTCACTCATCTGCATTATGATTAACAGTTCACCCTTCTGCAGTATAATGAACTGTTCACTCTTCTGCAGTATAATGAACAGGTCACTTTTCTGCAGTATCATGAACATTTCTCACTACTGCAGGATAATGAACAGTTCACTGTTCTGTTTTATCATGAGCAGTTAACTCTTCTGCAGTATGATGAAGTTCACTCTTCTGCATTATGAATAACAGTTCAACCTTCTACAGTATAATGAACTGTTCACTCTTCTGCAGTATAAAGAACAGTTCACTCTTCTGTAGCATAATGAACCGGTCACTTTTCTGCAATAAGATGAATAGTTCACTCTTCTGCCGTATAATGAACAGTTCACCGTTCTGCATTATGATGAACAGTTCACTCTTCTGCAGTATGATGAAAACTTCGCCATTCTGCAGTACAATGAACAGTTCACACTTCTGCATTATGATGAACAGTTCCTTCTTCTGCAGTATAATTAACAGTACAATCTTGTGCATTATGAGGAACAGTTCCCTCTTTTGCATTATGAGGAACAGTTCATTCAGCAGTATAATGAACAGTTCGCTTTTCAGCAGTATGATGAACAGTTCACCCTTCTGCAGGATACTGCACAGTTCACCCTTCTGCAGTACAATGAACAGTTCACTCTTCTGCAGTATAATGAAAATTTTGCCATTTTGCAGTATAATGAACAGTTCACTCATCTGCATTATGATTAACAGTTCACCCTTCTGCAGTATAATGAACTGTTCACTCTTCCGCAGTATAATGAACAGTTCACTCATCTGCATTATGATTAACAGTTCACCCTTCTGCAGTATAATGAACTGTTCACTCTTCTGCAGTATAATGAACAGGTCACTTTTCTGCTGTACATTGAACAGGTCACTTTTCTGCAGTATCATGAACAGTTCTCACTACTGCAGGATAAAGAACAGTTCACTGTTCTGTTTATCATGAGCAGTTAACTCTTCTGCAGTATGATGAACAGTTCACTCTTCTGCATTATGAATAACAGTTCAACCTTCTACAGTATAATGAACTGTTCACTCTTCTGCAGTATGAAGAACAGTTCACCCTTCTGTAGTATAAAGAACAGTTCACACTTCTGCAGTGTAATGAAAACTTTGCCATTCTGCAGTACAATTAACAGTTCACTCTTCTGCATTATGATGAACAGTTCCCTCTTTTGCATTATGATGAACAGTTCACTCTTCTGCAGTATAATTTAAACTTTGCCATTCTGCAGTATAATGAACAATTCACTTCTGCATTATGATGAACAGTTCCGTCATCTGCGTTATGATTAACAGTTCACCCTTCTGCAGTATAATGAACTGTTCACTCTTCTGCAGTATAATGAACAGTTCACTCATCTGCATTATGATGAACAGTTTACTCTTCTGCAGTATAATGAAAACCTCGCCATTCTGCAGTATAATGAACAGTTTACTCATCTGCATTATGATGAACAGTTCACTCTTCTGCAGTATAATGAAAACTTTGCCATTCTGCAGTACAATGAACAGTTCACTCTTCTGCAGTATAATGAACAGTTCACCCTTCTGCAGGATAATGAACAGTTCGCCCTTCTGCCGTACAATGAACAGTTCACTCTGCAGTATAATGAAAACCTCACCATTCTGCAGTATAATGAACAGTTCACTCTTCTGCATTATGATTAACAGTTCACTCTTCTGCAGTATAATGAAAACTTCGCCATTCTGCAGTACAATGAACTGTTCACTCTTCTGCAGTATAATGAACAGTTCACTCTTCTGCAGTATAATGAAAACTTTGCCATTCTGCAGTACAATGAACAGTTCACTCTTCTGCAGTATAATGAACAGTTCACCCTTCTGCAGGATAATGAACAGTTCGCCTTTCTGCCGTACAATGAACAGTTCACTCTGCAGTATAATGAAAACCTCACCATTCTGCAGTATAATGAACAGTTCCCTCTTTTGCATTATGATGAACAGTTCACTCTTCTGCAGTATAATGAAAACTTTGCCATTCTGCAGTATAATGAACAATTCACTTCTGCATTATGATGAACAGTTCCGTCTTTTGCATTATGATGAACAATTCATTCTTCTGCAGTATAACGAACAGTTCACTTTTCTGCAGCATAAAGAACAGTTCACCCTTCTGTAGTATAATGAACAGTTCAATCTTCTGCCATATAATGAACAGTTCAACCTTCTGTAGTATAAAGAACAGTTCATACTTCTGCAGTATAATGAACAGTTCACTCATCTGCATTATGATGAACAGTTTACTCTTCTGCAGTATAATGAAAACCTCGCCATTCTGCAGTATAATGAACAGTTCACTCATCTGCATTATGATGAACAGTTCACTCTTCTGCAGTATAATGAAAACTTTGCTATTCTGCAGTACAATGAACAGTTCACTTTTCAGCAGTATAATGAACAGTTCACCCTTCTGCAGGATAATGAACAGTTTGCCCTTCTGCAGTACAATGAACAGTTCACTCTGCAGTATAATGAAAACCTCACCATTCTGCAGTATAATGAACAGTTCACTCTTCTGCATTATGATTAACAGTTCACCCTTCTGCAGTATACTTAATTGTTTACTCTTTTGCAGTATAATCAAAACTTTGCCATTCTGCAGTATAAAGAACAGTTTACTCTTCTGCATTATGATTAACAGATCAATTTTCTGTAGTATAATGAACAGTTCATTCTTCTGCAGTATAATTAACAGTTCACTCTTCTGTAGTCTAATGAACAGGTCACTTTTCTGCAGTATAATGAACAGTTCACTCTTCTGCAGTACAATGAACATTTCACCCTTCTGCAGTATAATGAACTGTTCACTCTTCCGCAGTATAATGAACAGTTCACTCATCTGCATTATGATTAACAGTTCACCCTTCTGCAGTATAATGAACTGTTCACTCTTCTGCAGTATAATGAACAGGTCACTTTTCTGCTGTACATTGAACAGGTCACTTTTCTGCAGTATCATGAACAGTTCTCACTACTGCAGGATAAAGAACAGTTCACTGTTCTGTTTATCATGAGCAGTTAACTCTTCTGCAGTATGATGAACAGTTCAACCTTCTACAGTATAATGAACTGTTCACTCTTCTGCAGTATGAAGAACAGTTCACCCTTCTGCATTATGAATAACAGTTCAACCTTCTGCAGTATAATGAACTGTTCACTCTTCTGCAGTATAATGAACATGTCACTTTTCTGCTGTACAATGAACAGGTAACGTTTCTGCAATATAATGAACAGTTCTCTCTTCTGTAGTATAATGAAAATTTCACTTTTCTGCAGTATAAAGAACAGTTCACTCTTCTGTAGTATAATGAACCGGTCACTTTTCTGCAATAAGATGAATAGTTCACTCTTCTGCCGTATAATGAACAGTTCACCGTTCTGCATTATGATGAACAGTTCACTCTTCTGCAGTATAATGAAAACTTCGCCATTCTGCAGTACAATGAACTGTTCACTCTTCTGCAGTATAATGAACAGTTCACTCATCTGCATTATGATTAACAGTTCACCCTTCTGCAGTATAATGAACTGTTCACTCTTCTGCAGTATAATGAACAGGTCACTTTTCTGCAGTATCATGAACATTTCTCACTACTGCAGGATAATGAACAGTTCACTGTTCTGTTTTATCATGAGCAGTTAACTCTTCTGCAGTATGATGAAGTTCACTCTTCTGCATTATGAATAACAGTTCAACCTTCTACAGTATAATGAACTGTTCACTCTTCTGCAGTATAAAGAACAGTTCACTCTTCTGTAGCATAATGAACCGGTCACTTTTCTGCAATAAGATAAATAGTTCACTCTTCTGCCGTATAATGAACAGTTCACCGTTCTGCATTATGATGAACAGTTCACTCTTCTGCAGTATGATGAAAACTTCGCCATTCTGCAGTACAATGAACAGTTCACACTTCTGCATTATGATGAACAGTTCCTTCTTCTGCAGTATAATTAACAGTACAATCTTGTGCATTATGAGGAACAGTTCCCTCTTTTGCATTATGAGGAACAGTTCATTCAGCAGTATAATGAACAGTTCGCTTTTCAGCAGTATGATGAACAGTTCACCCTTCTGCAGGATACTGCACAGTTCACCCTTCTGCAGTACAATGAACAGTTCACTCTTCTGCAGTATAATGAAAATTTTGCCATTTTGCAGTATAATGAACAGTTCACTCATCTGCATTATGATTAACAGTTCACCCTTCTGCAGTATAATGAACTGTTCACTCTTCCGCAGTATAATGAACAGTTCACTCATCTGCATTATGATTAACAGTTCACCCTTCTGCAGTATAATGAACAGTTCACCCTTCTGCAGTATAATGAACTGTTCACTCTTCTGCAGTATAATGAACAGGTCACTTTTCTGCTGTACATTGAACAGGTCACTTTTCTGCAGTATCATGAACAGTTCTCACTACTGCAGGATAAAGAACAGTTCACTGTTCTGTTTATCATGAGCAGTTAACTCTTCTGCAGTATGATGAACAGTTCACTCTTCTGCATTATGAATAACAGTTCAACCTTCTACAGTATAATGAACTGTTCACTCTTCTGCAGTATGAAGAACAGTTCACCCTTCTGTAGTATAAAGAACAGTTCACACTTCTGCAGTGTAATGAAAACTTTGCCATTCTGCAGTACAATTAACAGTTCACTCTTCTGCATTATGATGAACAGTTCCCTCTTTTGCATTATGATGAACAGTTCACTCTTCTGCAGTATAATTTAAACTTTGCCATTCTGCAGTATAATGAACAATTCACTTCTGCATTATGATGAACAGTTCCGTCATCTGCGTTATGATTAACAGTTCACCCTTCTGCAGTATAATGAACTGTTCACTCTTCTGCAGTATAATGAACAGTTCACTCATCTGCATTATGATGAACAGTTTACTCTTCTGCAGTATAATGAAAACCTCGCCATTCTGCAGTATAATGAACAGTTTACTCATCTGCATTATGATGAACAGTTCACTCTTCTGCAGTATAATGAAAACTTTGCCATTCTGCAGTACAATGAACAGTTCACTCTTCTGCAGTATAATGAACAGTTCACCCTTCTGCAGGATAATGAACAGTTCGCCCTTCTGCCGTACAATGAACAGTTCACTCTGCAGTATAATGAAAACCTCACCATTCTGCAGTATAATGAACAGTTCACTCTTCTGCATTATGATTAACAGTTCACTCTTCTGCAGTATAATGAAAACTTCGCCATTCTGCAGTACAATGAACTGTTCACTCTTCTGCAGTATAATGAACAGTTCACTCTTCTGCAGTATAATGAAAACTTTGCCATTCTGCAGTACAATGAACAGTTCACTCTTCTGCAGTATAATGAACAGTTCACCCTTCTGCAGGATAATGAACAGTTCGCCCTTCTGCCGTACAATGAACAGTTCACTCTGCAGTATAATGAAAACCTCACCATTCTGCAGTATAATGAACATTTCACTCTTCTGCATTATGATTAACAGTTCACTCTTCTGCAGTATAATGAAAACTTCGCCATTCTGCAGTACAATGAACTGTTCACTCTTCTGCAGTATAATGAACAGTTCACTCATCTGCATTATGATTAACAGTTCACCCTTCTGCAGTATAATGAACTGTTCACTCTTCCGCAGTATAATGAACAGTTCACTCATCTGCATTATGATTAACAGTTCACCCTTCTGCAGTATAATGAACTGTTCACTCTTCTGCAGTATAATGAACAGGTCACTTTTCTGCTGTACATTGAACAGGTCACTTTTCTGCAGTATCATGAACAGTTCTCACTACTGCAGGATAAAGAACAGTTCACTGTTCTGTTTATCATGAGCAGTTAACTCTTCTGCAGTATGATGAACAGTTCACTCTTCTGCATTATGAATAACAGTTCAACCTTCTACAGTATAATGAACTGTTCACTCTTCTGCAGTATGAAGAACAGTTCACCCTTCTGTAGTATAAAGAACAGTTCACACTTCTGCAGTGTAATGAAAACTTTGCCATTCTGCAGTACAATTAACAGTTCACTCTTCTGCATTATGATGAACAGTTCCCTCTTTTGCATTATGATGAACAGTTCACTCTTCTGCAGTATAATGAAAACTTTGCCATTCTGCAGTATAATGAACAATTCACTTCTGCATTATGATGAACAGTTCCGTCTTTTGCATTATGATGAACAATTCATTCTTCTGCAGTATAACGAACAGTTCACTTTTCTGCAGCATAAAGAACAGTTCACCCTTCTGTAGTATAATGAACAGTTCAATCTTCTGCCATATAATGAACAGTTCAACCTTCTGTAGTATAAAGAACAGTTCATACTTCGGCAGTATAATGAACAGTTCACTCATCTGCATTATGATGAACAGTTTACTCTTCTGCAGTATAATGAAAACCTCGCCATTCTGCAGTATAATGAACAGTTCACTCATCTGCATTATGATGAACAGTTCACTCTTCTGCAGTATAATGAAAACTTTGCTATTCTGCAGTACAATGAACAGTTCACTTTTCAGCAGTATAATGAACAGTTCACCCTTCTGCAGGATAATGAACAGTTTGCCCTTCTGCAGTACAATGAACAGTTCACTCTGCAGTATAATGAAAACCTCACCATTCTGCAGTATAATGAACAGTTCACTCTTCTGCATTATGATTAACAGTTCACCCTTCTGCAGTATACTTAATTGTTTACTCTTTTGCAGTATAATCAAAACTTTGCCATTCTGCAGTATAAAGAACAGTTTACTCTTCTGCATTATGATTAACAGATCAATTTTCTGTAGTATAATGAACAGTTCATTCTTCTGCAGTATAATTAACAGTTCACTCTTCTGTAGTCTAATGAACAGGTCACTTTTCTGCAGTATAATGAACAGTTCACTCTTCTGCAGTACAATGAACATTTCACCCTTCTGCAGTATAATGAACTGTTCACTCTTCCGCAGTATAATGAACAGTTCACTCATCTGCATTATGATTAACAGTTCACCCTTCTGCAGTATAATGAACTGTTCACTCTTCTGCAGTATAATGAACAGGTCACTTTTCTGCTGTACATTGAACAGGTCACTTTTCTGCAGTATCATGAACAGTTCTCACTACTGCAGGATAAAGAACAGTTCACTGTTCTGTTTATCATGAGCAGTTAACTCTTCTGCAGTATGATGAACAGTTCAACCTTCTACAGTATAATGAACTGTTCACTCTTCTGCAGTATGAAGAACAGTTCACCCTTCTGCATTATGAATAACAGTTCAACCTTCTGCAGTATAATGAACTGTTCACTCTTCTGCAGTATAATGAACATGTCACTTTTCTGCTGTACAATGAACAGGTAACGTTTCTGCAATATAATGAACAGTTCTCTCTTCTGTAGTATAATGAAAATTTCACTTTTCTGCAGTATAAAGAACAGTTCACTCTTCTGTAGTATAATGAACCGGTCACTTTTCTGCAATAAGATGAATAGTTCACTCTTCTGCCGTATAATGAACAGTTCACCGTTCTGCATTATGATGAACAGTTCACTCTTCTGCAGTATAATGAAAACTTCGCCATTCTGCAGTACAATGAACTGTTCACTCTTCTGCAGTATAATGAACAGTTCACTCATCTGCATTATGATTAACAGTTCACCCTTCTGCAGTATAATGAACTGTTCACTCTTCTGCAGTATAATGAACAGGTCACTTTTCTGCAGTATCATGAACATTTCTCACTACTGCAGGATAATGAACAGTTCACTGTTCTGTTTTATCATGAGCAGTTAACTCTTCTGCAGTATGATGAAGTTCACTCTTCTGCATTATGAATAACAGTTCAACCTTCTACAGTATAATGAACTGTTCACTCTTCTGTAGCATAATGAACCGGTCACTTTTCTGCAATAAGATGAATAGTTCACTCTTCTGCCGTATAATGAACAGTTCACTGTTCTGCATTATGATGAACAGTTCACTCTTCTGCAGTATGATGAAAACTTCGCCATTCTGCAGTACAATGAACAGTTCACACTTCTGCATTATGATGAACAGTTCCTTCTTCTGCAGTATAATTAACAGTACAATCTTGTGCATTATGAGGAACAGTTCCCTCTTTTGCATTATGAGGAACAGTTCATTCAGCAGTATAATGAACAGTTCGCTTTTCAGCAGTATGATGAACAGTTCACCCTTCTGCAGGATACTGCACAGTTCACCCTTCTGCAGTACAATGAACAGTTCACTCTTCTGCAGTATAATGAAAATTTTGCCATTTTGCAGTATAATGAACAGTTCACTCATCTGCATTATGATTAACAGTTCACCCTTCTGCAGTATAATGAACTGTTCACTCTTCCGCAGTATAATGAACAGTTCACTCATCTGCATTATGATTAACAGTTCACCCTTCTGCAGTATAATGAACTGTTCACTCTTCTGCAGTATAATGAACAGGTCACTTTTCTGCTGTACATTGAACAGGTCACTTTTCTGCAGTATCATGAACAGTTCTCACTACTGCAGGATAAAGAACAGTTCACTGTTCTGTTTATCATGAGCAGTTAACTCTTCTGCAGTATGATGAACAGTTCACTCTTCTGCATTATGAATAACAGTTCAACCTTCTACAGTATAATGAACTGTTCACTCTTCTGCAGTATGAAGAACAGTTCACCCTTCTGTAGTATAAAGAACAGTTCACACTTCTGCAGTGTAATGAAAACTTTGCCATTCTGCAGTACAATTAACAGTTCACTCTTCTGCATTATGATGAACAGTTCCCTCTTTTGCATTATGATGAACAGTTCACTCTTCTGCAGTATAATTTAAACTTTGCCATTCTGCAGTATAATGAACAATTCACTTCTGCATTATGATGAACAGTTCCGTCATCTGCGTTATGATTAACAGTTCACCCTTCTGCAGTATAATGAACTGTTCACTCTTCTGCAGTATAATGAACAATTCACTCATCTGCATTATGATGAACAGTTTACTCTTCTGCAGTATAATGAAAACCTCGCCATTCTGCAGTATAATGAACAGTTTACTCATCTGCATTATGATGAACAGTTCACTCTTCTGCAGTATAATGAAAACTTTGCCATTCTGCAGTACAATGAACAGTTCACTCTTCTGCAGTATAATGAACAGTTCACCCTTCTGCAGGATAATGAACAGTTCGCCCTTCTGCCGTACAATGAACAGTTCACTCTGCAGTATAATGAAAACCTCACCATTCTGCAGTATAATGAACAGTTCACTCTTCTGCATTATGATTAACAGTTCACTCTTCTGCAGTATAATGAAAACTTCGCCATTCTGCAGTACAATGAACTGTTCACTCTTCTGCAGTATAATGAACAGTTCACTCTTCTGCAGTATAATGAAAACTTTGCCATTCTGCAGTACAATGAACAGTTCACTCTTCTGCAGTATAATGAACAGTTCACCCTTCTGCAGGATAATGAACAGTTCGCCCTTCTGCCGTACAATGAACAGTTCACTCTGCAGTATAATGAAAACCTCACCATTCTGCAGTATAATGAACATTTCACTCTTCTGCATTATGATTAACAGTTCACTCTTCTGCAGTATAATGAAAACTTCGCCATTCTGCAGTACAATGAACTGTTCACTCTTCTGCAGTATAATGAACAGTTCACTCATCTGCATTATGATTAACAGTTCACCCTTCTGCAGTATAATGAACTGTTCACTCTTCCGCAGTATAATGAACAGTTCACTCATCTGCATTATGATTAACAGTTCACCCTTCTGCAGTATAATGAACTGTTCACTCTTCTGCAGTATAATGAACAGGTCACTTTTCTGCTGTACATTGAACAGGTCACTTTTCTGCAGTATCATGAACATTTCTCACTACTGCAGGATAAAGAACAGTTCACTGTTCTGTGTTATCATGAGCAGTTAACTCTTCTGCAGTATGATGAAGTTCACTCTTCTGCATTATGAATAACAGTTCAACCTTCTACAGTATAATGAACTGTTCACTCTTCTGCAGTATAAAGAACAGTTCACTCTTCTGTAGCATAATGAACCGGTCACTTTTCTGCAATAAGATGAATAGTTCACTCTTCTGCCGTATAATGAACAGTTCACACTTCTGCATTATGATGAACAGTTCCTTCTTCTGCAGTATAATTAACAGTACAATCTTGTGCATTATGAGGAACAGTTCCCTCTTTTGCATTATGAGGAACAGTTCATTCTGCAGTATAATGAACAGTTCGCTTTTCAGCAGTATGATGAACAGTTCACCCTTCTGCAGTACAATGAACAGTTCACTCTTCTGCAGTATAATGAAAATTTTGCCATTTTGCAGTATAATGAACAGTTCACTCATCTGCATTATGATTAACAGTTCACCCTTCTGCAGTATAATGAACTGTTCACTCTTCCGCAGTATAATGAACAGTTCACTCATCTGCATTATGATTAACAGTTCACCCTTCTGCAGTATAATGAACTGTTCACTCTTCTGCAGTATAATGAACAGGTCACTTTTCTGCTGTACATTGAACAGGTCACTTTTCTGCAGTATCATGAACAGTTCTCACTACTGCAGGATAAAGAACAGTTCACTGTTCTGTTTATCATGAGCAGTTAACTCTTCTGCAGTATGATGAACAGTTCACTCTTCTGCATTATGAATAACAGTTCAACCTTCTACAGTATAATGAACTGTTCACTCTTCTGCAGTATGAAGAACAGTTCACCCTTCTGTAGTATAAAGAACAGTTCACACTTCTGCAGTGTAATGAAAACTTTGCCATTCTGCAGTACAATTAACAGTTCACTCTTCTGCATTATGATGAACAGTTCCCTCTTTTGCATTATGATGAACAGTTCACTCTTCTGCAGTATAATGAAAACTTTGCCATTCTGCAGTATAATGAACAATTCACTTCTGCATTATGATGAACAGTTCCGTCTTTTGCATTATGATGAACAATTCATTCTTCTGCAGTATAACGAACAGTTCACTTTTCTGCAGCATAAAGAACAGTTCACCCTTCTGTAGTATAATGAACAGTTCAATCTTCTGCCATATAATGAACAGTTCAACCTTCTGTAGTATAAAGAACAGTTCATACTTCGGCAGTATAATGAACAGTTCACTCATCTGCATTATGATGAACAGTTTACTCTTCTGCAGTATAATGAAAACCTCGCCATTCTGCAGTATAATGAACAGTTCACTCATCTGCATTATGATGAACAGTTCACTCTTCTGCAGTATAATGAAAACTTTGCTATTCTGCAGTACAATGAACAGTTCACTTTTCAGCAGTATAATGAACAGTTCACCCTTCTGCAGGATAATGAACAGTTTGCCCTTCTGCAGTACAATGAACAGTTCACTCTGCAGTATAATGAAAACCTCACCATTCTGCAGTATAATGAACAGTTCACTCTTCTGCATTATGATTAACAGTTCACCCTTCTGCAGTATACTTAATTGTTTACTCTTTTGCAGTATAATCAAAACTTTGCCATTCTGCAGTATAAAGAACAGTTTACTCTTCTGCATTATGATTAACAGATCAATTTTCTGTAGTATAATGAACAGTTCATTCTTCTGCAGTATAATTAACAGTTCACTCTTCTGTAGTCTAATGAACAGGTCACTTTTCTGCAGTATAATGAACAGTTCACTCTTCTGCAGTACAATGAACAGTTCACCCTTCTGCAGTATAATGAACTGTTCACTCTTCTGCAGTATAATGAACAGGTCACTTTTCTGCTGTACATTGAACAGGTCAATTTTCTGCAGTATCATGAACAGTTCTCACTATTGCAGGATAAAGAACAGTTCACTGTTCTGTTTATCATGAGCAGTTAACTCTTCTGCAGTATGATGAACAGTTCACTCTTCTGCATTATGAATAACAGTTCAACCTTCTACAGTATAATGAACTGTTCACTCTTCTGCAGTATGAAGAACAGTTCACCCTTCTGCATTATGAATAACAGTTCAACCTTCTGCAGTATAATGAACTGTTCACTCTTCTGCAGTATAATGAACATGTCACTTTTCTGCTGTACAATGAACAGGTAACGTTTCTGCAATATAATGAACAGTTCTCTCTTCTGTAGTATAATGAAAATTTCACTTTTCTGCAGTATAAAGAACAGTTCACTCTTCTGTAGTATAATGAACCGGTCACTTTTCTGCAATAAGATGAATAGTTCACTCTTCTGCCGTATAATGAACAGTTCACCGTTCTGCATTATGATGAACAGTTCACTCTTCTGCAGTATAATGAAAACTTCGCCATTCTGCAGTACAATGAACTGTTCACTCTTCTGCAGTATAATGAACAGTTCACTCATCTGCATTATGATTAACAGTTCACCCTTCTGCAGTATAATGAACTGTTCACTCTTCTGCAGTATAATGAACAGGTCACTTTTCTGCAGTATCATGAACATTTCTCACTACTGCAGGATAAAGAACAGTTCACTGTTCTGTTTTATCATGAGCAGTTAACTCTTCTGCAGTATGATGAAGTTCACTCTTCTGCATTATGAATAACAGTTCAACCTTCTACAGTATAATGAACTGTTCACTCTTCTGCAGTATAAAGAACAGTTCACTCTTCTGTAGCATAATGAACCGGTCACTTTTCTGCAATAAGATGAATAGTTCACTCTTCTGCCGTATAATGAACAGTTCACCGTTCTGCATTATGATGAACAGTTCACTCTTCTGCAGTATGATGAAAACTTCGCCATTCTGCAGTACAATGAACAGTTCACACTTCTGCATTATGATGAACAGTTCCTTCTTCTGCAGTATAATTAACAGTACAATCTTGTGCATTATGAGGAACAGTTCCCTCTTTTGCATTATGAGGAACAGTTCATTCTGCAGTATAATGAACAGTTCGCTTTTCAGCAGTATGATGAACAGTTCACCCTTCTGCAGGATACTGCACAGTTCACCCTTCTGCAGTACAATGAACAGTTCACTCTTCTGCAGTATAATGAAAATTTTGCCATTTTGCAGTATAATGAACAGTTCACTCATCTGCATTATGATTAACAGTTCACCCTTCTGCAGTATAATGAACTGTTCACTCTTCCGCAGTATAATGAACAGTTCACTCATCTGCATTATGATTAACAGTTCACCCTTCTGCAGTATAATGAACTGTTCACTCTTCTGCAGTATAATGAACAGGTCACTTTTCTGCTGTACATTGAACAGGTCACTTTTCTGCAGTATCATGAACAGTTCTCACTACTGCAGGATAAAGAACAGTTCACTGTTCTGTTTATTATGAGCAGTTAACTCTTCTGCAGTATGATGAACAGTTCACTCTTCTGCATTATGAATAACAGTTCAACCTTCTACAGTATAATGAACTGTTCACTCTTCTGCAGTATGAAGAACAGTTCACCCTTCTGTAGTATAAAGAACAGTTCACACTTCTGCAGTGTAATGAAAACTTTGCCATTCTGCAGTACAATTAACAGTTCACTCTTCTGCATTATGATGAACAGTTCCCTCTTTTGCATTATGATGAACAGTTCACTCTTCTGCAGTATAATGAAAACTTTGCCATTCTGCAGTATAATGAACAATTCACTTCTGCATTATGATGAACAGTTCCGTCATCTGCGTTATGATTAACAGTTCACCCTTCTGCAGTATAATGAACTGTTCACTCTTCTGCAGTATAATGAACAGTTCACTCATCTGCATTATGATGAACAGTTTACTCTTCTGCAGTATAATGAAAACCTCGCCATTCTGCAGTATAATGAACAGTTCACTCATCTGCATTATGATGAACAGTTCACTCTTCTGCAGTATAATGAAAACTTTGCCATTCTGCAGTACAATGAACAGTTCACTCTTCTGCAGTATAATGAACAGTTCACCCTTCTGCAGGATAATGAACAGTTCGCCCTTCTGCAGTACAATGAACAGTTCACTCTGCAGTATAATGAAAACCTCACCATTCTGCAGTATAATGAACAGTTCACTCTTCTGCATTATGATTAACAGTTCACTCTTCTGCAGTATAATGAAAACTTCGCCATTCTGCAGTACAATGAACTGTTCACTCTTCTGCAGTATAATGAACAGTTCACTCATCTGCATTATGATTAACAGTTCACCCTTCTGCAGTATAATGAACTGTTCACTCTTCTGCAGTATAATGAACAGGTCACTTTTCTGCTGTACATTGAACAGGTCACTTTTCTGCAGTATCATGAACATTTCTCACTACTGCAGGATAAAGAACAGTTCACTGTTCTGTTTTATCATGAGCAGTTAACTCTTCTGCAGTATGATGAAGTTCACTCTTCTGCATTATGAATAACAGTTCAACCTTCTACAGTATAATGAACTGTTCACTCTTCTGCAGTATAAAGAACAGTTCACTCTTCTGTAGCATAATGAACCGGTCACTTTTCTGCAATAAGATAAATAGTTCACTCTTCTGCCGTATAATGAACAGTTCACACTTCTGCATTATGATGAACAGTTCCTTCTTCTGCAGTATAATTAACAGTACAATCTTGTGCATTATGAGGAACAGTTCCCTCTTTTGCATTATGAGGAACAGTTCATTCTGCAGTATAATGAACAGTTCGCTTTTCAGCAGTATGATGAACAGTTCACCCTTCTGCAGGATACTGCACAGTTCACCCTTCTGCAGTACAATGAACAGTTCACTCTTCTGCAGTATAATGAAAATTTTGCCATTTTGCAGTATAATGAACAGTTCACTCATCTGCATTATGATTAAAAGTTCACCCTTCTGCAGTATAATGAACTGTTCACTCTTCCGCAGTATAATGAACAGTTCACTCATCTGCATTATGATTAACAGTTCACCCTTCTGCAGTATAATGAACTGTTCACTCTTCTGCAGTATAATGAACAGGTCACTTTTCTGCTGTACATTGAACAGGTCACTTTTCTGCAGTATCATGAACAGTTCTCACTACTGCAGGATAAAGAACAGTTCACTGTTCTGTTTATCATGAGCAGTTAACTCTTCTGCAGTATGATGAACAGTTCACTCTTCTGCATTATGAATAACAGTTCAACCTTCTACAGTATAATGAACTGTTCACTCTTCTGCAGTATGAAGAACAGTTCACCCTTCTGTAGTATAAAGAACAGTTCACACTTCTGCAGTGTAATGAAAACTTTGCCATTCTGCAGTACAATTAACAGTTCACTCTTCTGCATTATGATGAACAGTTCCCTCTTTTGCATTATGATGAACAGTTCACTCTTCTGCAGTATAATGCAAACTTTGCCATTCTGCAGTATAATGAACAATTCACTTCTGCATTATGATGAACAGTTCCGTCTTTTGCATTATGATGAACAATTCATTCTTCTGCAGTATAACGAACAGTTCACTTTTCTGCAGCATAAAGAACAGTTCACCCTTCTGTAGTATAATGAACAGTTCAATCTTCTGCCATATAATGAACAGTTCAACCTTCTGTAGTATAAAGAACAGTTCATACTTCGGCAGTATAATGAACAGTTCACTCATCTGCATTATGATGAACAGTTTACTCTTCTGCAGTATAATGAAAACCTCGCCATTCTGCAGTATAATGAACAGTTCACTCATCTGCATTATGATGAACAGTTCACTCTTCTGCAGTATAATGAAAACTTTGCTATTCTGCAGTACAATGAACAGTTCACTTTTCAGCAGTATAATGAACAGTTCACCCTTCTGCAGGATAATGAACAGTTTGCCCTTCTGCAGTACAATGAACAGTTCACTCTGCAGTATAATGAAAACCTCACCATTCTGCAGTATAATGAACAGTTCACTCTTCTGCATTATGATTAACAGTTCACCCTTCTGCAGTATACTTAATTGTTTACTCTTTTGCAGTATAATCAAAACTTTGCCATTCTGCAGTATAAAGAACAGTTTACTCTTCTGCATTATGATTAACAGATCAATTTTCTGTAGTATAATGAACAGTTCATTCTTCTGCAGTATAATTAACAGTTCACTCTTCTGTAGTCTAATGAACAGGTCACTTTTCTGCAGTATAATGAACAGTTCACTCTTCTGCAGTACAATGAACAGTTCACCCTTCTGCAGTATAATGAACTGTTCACTCTTCCGCAGTATAATGAACAGTTCACTCATCTGCATTATGATTAACAGTTCACCCTTCTGCAGTATAATGAACTGTTCACTCTTCTGCAGTATAATGAACAGGTCACTTTTCTGCTGTACATTGAACAGGTCACTTTTCTGCAGTATCATGAACAGTTCTCACTACTGCAGGATAAAGAACAGTTCACTGTTCTGTTTATCATGAGCAGTTAACTCTTCTGCAGTATGATGAACAGTTCACTCTTCTGCATTATGAATAACAGTTCAACCTTCTACAGTATAATGAACTGTTCACTCTTCTGCAGTATGAAGAACAGTTCACCCTTCTGTAGTATAAAGAACAGTTCACACTTCTGCAGTGTAATGAAAACTTTGCCATTCTGCAGTACAATTAACAGTTCACTCTTCTGCATTATGATGAACAGTTCCCTCTTTTGCATTATGATGAACAGTTCACTCTTCTGCAGTATAATGAAAACTTTGCCATTCTGCAGTATAATGAACAATTCACTTCTGCATTATGATGAACAGTTCCGTCATCTGCGTTATGATTAACAGTTCACCCTTCTGCAGTATAATGAACTGTTCACTCTTCTGCAGTATAATGAACAGTTCACTCATCTGCATTATGATGAACAGTTTACTCTTCTGCAGTATAATGAAAACCTCGCCATTCTGCAGTATAATGAACAGTTCACTCATCTGCATTATGATGAACAGTTCACTCTTCTGCAGTATAATGAAAACTTTGCCATTCTGCAGTACAATGAACAGTTCACTCTTCTGCAGTATAATGAACAGTTCACCCTTCTGCAGGATAATGAACAGTTCGCCCTTCTGCAGTACAATGAACAGTTCACTCTGCAGTATAATGAAAACCTCACCATTCTGCAGTATAATGAACAGTTCACTCTTCTGCATTATGATTAACAGTTCACTCTTCTGCAGTATAATGAAAACTTCGCCATTCTGCAGTACAATGAACTGTTCACTCTTCTGCAGTATAATGAACAGTTCACTCATCTGCATTATGATTAACAGTTCACCCTTCTGCAGTATAATGAACTGTTCACTCTTCTGCAGTATAATGAACAGGTCACTTTTCTGCTGTACATTGAACAGGTCACTTTTCTGCAGTATCATGAACATTTCTCACTACTGCAGGATAAAGAACAGTTCACTGTTCTGTTTTATCATGAGCAGTTAACTCTTCTGCAGTATGATGAAGTTCACTCTTCTGCATTATGAATAACAGTTCAACCTTCTACAGTATAATGAACTGTTCACTCTTCTGCAGTATAAAGAACAGTTCACTCTTCTGTAGCATAATGAACCGGTCACTTTTCTGCAATAAGATGAATAGTTCACTCTTCTGCCGTATAATGAACAGTTCACACTTCTGCATTATGATGAACAGTTCCTTCTTCTGCAGTATAATTAACAGTACAATCTTGTGCATTATGAGGAACAGTTCCCTCTTTTGCATTATGAGGAACAGTTCATTCTGCAGTATAATGAACAGTTCGCTTTTCAGCAGTATGATGAACAGTTCACCCTTCTGCAGGATACTGCACAGTTCACCCTTCTGCAGTACAATGAACAGTTCACTCTTCTGCAGTATAATGAAAATTTTGCCATTTTGCAGTATAATGAACAGTTCACTCATCTGCATTATGATTAAGTTCACCCTTCTGCAGTATAATGAACTGTTCACTCTTCCGCAGTATAATGAACAGTTCACTCATCTGCATTATGATTAACAGTTCACCCTTCTGCAGTATAATGAACTGTTCACTCTTCTGCAGTATAATGAACAGGTCACTTTTCTGCTGTACATTGAACAGGTCACTTTTCTGCAGTATCATGAACAGTTCTCACTACTGCAGGATAAAGAACAGTTCACTGTTCTGTTTATCATGAGCAGTTAACTCTTCTGCAGTATGATGAACAGTTCACTCTTCTGCATTATGAATAACAGTTCAACCTTCTACAGTATAATGAACTGTTCACTCTTCTGCAGTATGAAGAACAGTTCACCCTGCTGTAGTATAAAGAACAGTTCACACTTCTGCAGTGTAATGAAAACTTTGCCATTCTGCAGTACAATTAACAGTTCACTCTTCTGCATTATGATGAACAGTTCCCTCTTTTGCATTATGATGAACAGTTCACTCTTCTGCAGTATAATGAAAACTTTGCCATTCTGCAGTATAATGAACAATTCACTTCGGCATTATGATGAACAGTTCCGTCATCTGCGTTATGATTAACAGTTCACCCTTCTGCAGTATAATGAACTGTTCACTCTTCTGCAGTATAATGAACAGTTCACTCATCTGCATTATGATGAACAGTTTACTCTTCTGCAGTATAATGAAAACCTCGCCATTCTGCAGTATAATGAAAACCTCGCCATTCTGCAGTATAATGAACAGTTCACTCATCTGCATTATGATGAACAGTTCACTCTTCTGCAGTATAATGAAAACTTTGCCATTCTGCAGTACAATGAACAGTTCACTCTTCTGCAGTATAATGAACAGTTCACCCTTCTGCAGGATAATGAACAGTTCGCCCTTCTGCAGTACAATGAACAGTTCACTCTGCAGTATAATGAAAACCTCACCATTCTGCAGTATAATGAACAGTTCACTCTTCTGCATTATGATTAACAGTTCACTCTTCTGCAGTATAATGAAAACTTCGCCATTCTGCAGTACAATGAACTGTTCACTCTTCTGCAGTATAATGAACAGTTCACTCATCTGCATTATGATTAACAGTTCACCCTTCTGCAGTATAATGAACTGTTCACTCTTCTGCAGTATAATGAACAGGTCACTTTTCTGCTGTACATTGAACAGGTCACTTTTCTGCAGTATCATGAACATTTCTCACTACTGCAGGATAAAGAACAGTTCACTGTTCTGTTTTATCATGAGCAGTTAACTCTTCTGCAGTATGATGAAGTTCACTCTTCTGCATTATGAATAACAGTTCAACCTTCTACAGTATAATGAACTGTTCACTCTTCTGCAGTATAAAGAACAGTTCACTCTTCTGTAGCATAATGAACCGGTCACTTTTCTGCAATAAGATGAATAGTTCACTCTTCTGCCGTATAATGAACAGTTCACCGTTCTGCATTATGATGAACAGTTCACTCTTCTGCAGTATGATGAAAACTTCGCCATTCTGCAGTACAATGAACAGTTCACACTTCTGCATTATGATGAACAGTTCCTTCTTCTGCAGTATAATTAACAGTACAATCTTGTGCATTATGAGGAACAGTTCCCTCTTTTGCATTATGAGGAACAGTTCATTCTGCAGTATAATGAACAGTTCGCTTTTCAGCAGTATGATGAACAGTTCACCCTTCTGCAGGATACTGCACAGTTCACACTTCTGCAGTACAATGAACAGTTCACTCTTCTGGAGTATAATGAAAATTTTGCCATTTTGCAGTATAATGAACAGTTCACTCATCTGCATTATGATTAACAGTTCACCCTTCTGCAGTATAATGAACTGTTCACTCTTCCGCAGTATAATGAACAGTTCACTCATCTGCATTATGATTAACAGTTCACCCTTCTGCAGTATAATGAACTGTTCACTCTTCTGCAGTATAATGAACAGGTCACTTTTCTGCTGTACATTGAACAGGTCACTTTTCTGCAGTATCATGAACAGTTCTCACTACTGCAGGATAAAGAACAGTTCACTGTTCTGTTTATCATGAGCAGTTAACTCTTCTGCAGTATGATGAACAGTTCACTCTTCTGCATTATGAATAACAGTTCAACCTTCTACAGTATAATGAACTGTTCACTCGTCTGCAGTATGAAGAACAGTTCACCCTTCTGTAGTATAAAGAACAGTTCACACTTCTGCAGTGTAATGAAAACTTTGCCATTCTGCAGTACAATTAACAGTTCACTCTTCTGCATTATGATGAACAGTTCCCTCTTTTGCATTATGATGAACAGTTCACTCTTCTGCAGTATAATGAAAACTTTGCCATTCTGCAGTATAATGAACAATTCACTTCTGCATTATGATGAACAGTTCCGTCATCTGCGTTATGATTAACAGTTCACCCTTCTGCAGTATAATGAACTGTTCACTCTTCTGCAGTATAATGAACAGTTCACTCATCTGCATTATGATGAACAGTTTACTCTTCTGCAGTATAATGAAAACCTCGCCATTCTGCAGTATAATGAACAGTTCACTCATCTGCATTATGATGAACAGTTCACTCTTCTGCAGTATAATGAAAACTTTGCCATTCTGCAGTACAATGAACAGTTCACTCTTCTGCAGTATAATGAACAGTTCACCCTTCTGCAGGATAATGAACAGTTCGCCCTTCTGCAGTACAATGAACAGTTCACTCTGCAGTATAATGAAAACCTCACCATTCTGCAGTATAATGAACAGTTCACTCTTCTGCATTATGATTAACAGTTCACTCTTCTGCAGTATAATGAAAACTTCGCCATTCTGCAGTACAATGAACTGTTCACTCTTCTGCAGTATAATGAACAGTTCACTCATCTGCATTATGATTAACAGTTCACCCTTCTGCAGTATAATGAACTGTTCACTCTTCTGCAGTATAATGAACAGGTCACTTTTCTGCTGTACATTGAACAGGTCACTTTTCTGCAGTATCATGAACATTTCTCACTACTGCAGGATAAAGAACAGTTCACTGTTCTGTTTTATCATGAGCAGTTAACTCTTCTGCAGTATGATGAAGTTCACTCTTCTGCATTATGAATAACAGTTCAACCTTCTACAGTATAATGAACTGTTCACTCTTCTGCAGTATAAAGAACAGTTCACTCTTCTGTAGCATAATGAACCGGTCACTTTTCTGCAATAAGATGAATAGTTCACTCTTCTGCCGTATAATGAACAGTTCACCGTTCTGCATTATGATGAACAGTTCACTCTTCTGCAGTATGATGAAAACTTCGCCATTCTGCAGTACAATGAACAGTTCACACTTCTGCATTATGATGAACAGTTCCTTCTTCTGCAGTATAATTAACAGTACAATCTTGTGCATTATGAGGAACAGTTCCCTCTTTTGCATTATGAGGAACAGTTCATTCTGCAGTATAATGAACAGTTCGCTTTTCAGCAGTATGATGAACAGTTCACCCTTCTGCAGGATACTGCACAGTTCACCCTTCTGCAGTACAATGAACAGTTCACTCTTCTGCAGTATAATGAAAATTTTGCTATTTTGCAGTATAATGAACAGTTCACTCATCTGCATTATGATTAACAGTTCACCCTTCTGCAGTATAATGAACTGTTCACTCTTCCGCAGTATAATGAACAGTTCACTCATCTGCATTATGATTAACAGTTCACCCTTCTGCAGTATAATGAACTGTTCACTCTTCTGCAGTATAATGAACAGGTCACTTTTCTGCTGTACATTGAACAGGTCACTTTTCTGCAGTATCATGAACAGTTCTCACTACTGCAGGATAAAGAACAGTTCACTGTTCTGTTTATCATGAGCAGTTAACTCTTCTGCAGTATGATGAACAGTTCACTCTTCTGCATTATGAATAACAGTTCAACCTTCTACAGTATAATGAACTGTTCACTCGTCTGCAGTATGAAGAACAGTTCACCCTTCTGTAGTATAAAGAACAGTTCACACTTCTGCAGTGTAATGAAAACTTTGCCATTCTGCAGTACAATTAACAGTTCACTCTTCTGCATTATGATGAACAGTTCCCTCTTTTGCATTATGATGAACAGTTCACTCTTCTGCAGTATAATGAAAACTTTGCCATTCTGCAGTATAATAAACAATTCACTTCTGCATTATGATGAACAGTTCCGTCATCTGCGTTATGATTAACAGTTCACCCTTCTGCAGTATAATGAACTGTTCACTCTTCTGCAGTATAATGAACAGTTCACTCATCTGCATTATGATGAACAGTTTACTCTTCTGCAGTATAATGAAAACCTCGCCATTCTGCAGTATAATGAACAGTTCACTCATCTGCATTATGATGAACAGTTCACTCTTCTGCAGTATAATGAAAACTTTGCCATTCTGCAGTACAATGAACAGTTCACTCTTCTGCAGTATAATGAACAGTTCACCCTTCTGCAGGATAATGAACAGTTCGCCCTTCTGCAGTACAATGAACAGTTCACTCTGCAGTATAATGAAAACCTCACCATTCTGCAGTATAATGAACAGTTCACTCTTCTGCATTATGATTAACAGTTCACTCTTCTGCAGTATAATGAAAACTTCGCCATTCTGCAGTACAATGAACTGTTCACTCTTCTGCAGTATAATGAACAGTTCACTCATCTGCATTATGATTAACAGTTCACCCTTCTGCAGTATAATGAACTGTTCACTCTTCTGCAGTATAATGAACAGGTCACTTTTCTGCTGTACATTGAACAGGTCACTTTTCTGCAGTATCATGAACATTTCTCACTACTGCAGGATAAAGAACAGTTCACTGTTCTGTTTTATCATGAGCAGTTAACTCTTCTGCAGTATGATGAAGTTCACTCTTCTGCATTATGAATAACAGTTCAACCTTCTACAGTATAATGAACTGTTCACTCTTCTGCAGTATAAAGAACAGTTCACTCTTCTGTAGCATAATGAACCGGTCACTTTTCTGCAATAAGATGAATAGTTCACTCTTCTGCCGTATAATGAACAGTTCACCGTTCTGCATTATGATGAACAGTTCACTCTTCTGCAGTATGATGAAAACTTCGCCATTCTGCAGTACAATGAACAGTTCACACTTCTGCATTATGATGAACAGTTCCTTCTTCTGCAGTATAATTAACAGTACAATCTTGTGCATTATGAGGAACAGTTCCCTCTTTTGCATTATGAGGAACAGTTCATTCTGCAGTATAATGAACAGTTCGCTTTTCAGCAGTATGATGAACAGTTCACCCTTCTGCAGGATACTGCACAGTTCACCCTTCTGCAGTACAATGAACAGTTCACTCTTCTGCAGTATAATGAAAATTTTGCCATTTTGCAGTATAATGAACAGTTCACTCATCTGCATTATGATTAACAGTTCACCCTTCTGCAGTATAATGAACTGTTCACTCTTCCGCAGTATAATGAACAGTTCACTCATCTGCATTATGATTAACAGTTCACCCTTCTGCAGTATAATGAACTGTTCACTCTTCTGCAGTATAATGAACAGGTCACTTTTCTGCTGTACATTGAACAGGTCACTTTTCTGCAGTATCATGAACAGTTCTCACTACTGCAGGATAAAGAACAGTTCACTGTTCTGTTTATCATGAGCAGTTAACTCTTCTGCAGTATGATGAACAGTTCACTCTTCTGCATTATGAATAACAGTTCAACCTTCTACAGTATAATGAACTGTTCACTCTTCTGCAGTATGAAGAACAGTTCACCCTTCTGTAGTATAAAGAACAGTTCACACTTCTGCAGTGTAATGAAAACTTTGCCATTCTGCAGTACAATTAACAGTTCACTCTTCTGCATTATGATGAACAGTTCCCTCTTTTGCATTATGATGAACAGTTCACTCTTCTGCAGTATAATGAACAGTTCATTCTTCTGCAGTATAATTAACAGTTCACTCTTCTGTAGTCTAATGAACAGGTCACTTTTCTGCAGTATAATGAACAGTTCACTCTTCTGCAGTACAATGAACAGTTCACCCTTCTGCAGTATAATGAACTGTTCACTCTTCCGCAGTATAATGAACAGTTCACTCATCTGCATTATGATTAACAGTTCACCCTTCTGCAGTATAATGAACTGTTCACTCTTCTGCAGTATAATGAACAGGTCACTTTTCTGCTGTACATTGAACAGGTCACTTTTCTGCAGTATCATGAACAGTTCTCACTACTGCAGGATAAAGAACAGTTCACTGTTCTGTTTATCATGAGCAGTTAACTCTTCTGCAGTATGATGAACAGTTCACTCTTCTGCATTATGAATAACAGTTCAACCTTCTACAGTATAATGAACTGTTCACTCTTCTGCAGTATGAAGAACAGTTCACTCTTCTGCATTATGAATAACAGTTCAACCTTCTGCAGTATAATGAACTGTTCACTCTTCTGCAGTATAATGAACATGTCACTTTTCTGCTGTACAATGAACAGGTAACGTTTCTGCAATATAATGAACAGTTCTCTCTTCTGTAGTATAATGAAAATTTCACTTTTCTGCAGTATAAAGAACAGTTCACTCTTCTGTAGTATAATGAACTGGTCACTTTTCTGCAATAAGATGAATAGTTCACTCTTCTGCAGTATAATGAACAGTTCACCGTTCTGCAGTACAATGAACTGTTCACTCTTCTGCAGTATAATGAACAGTTCACTCATCTGAATTATGATTAACAGTTCACCCTTCTGCAGTATAATGAACTGTTCACTCTTCTGCAGTATAATGAACAGGTCACTTTTCTGCAGTATCATGAACATTTCTCACTACTGCAGGATAAAGAACAGTTCACTGTTCTGTTTTATCATGAGCAGTTAACTCTTCTGCAGTATGATGAAGTTCACTCTTCTGCATTATGAATAACAGTTCAACCTTCTACAGTATAATGAACTGTTCACTCTTCTGCAGTATAAAGAACAGTTCACACTTCTGTAGCATAATGAACCGGTCACTTTTCTGCAATAAGATGAATAGTTCACTCTTCTGCCGTATAATGAACAGTTCACCGTTCTGCATTATGATGAACAGTTCACTCTTCTGCAGTATGATGAAAACTTCGCCATTCTGCAGTACAATGAACAGTTCACACTTCTGCATTATGATGAACAGTTCCTTCTTCTGCAGTATAATTAACAGTACAATCTTGTGCATTATGAGGAACAGTTCCCTCTTTTGCATTATGAGGAACAGTTCATTCTGCAGTATAATGAACAGTTCGCTTTTCAGCAGTATGATGAACAGTTCACCCTTCTGCAGGATACTGCACAGTTCACCCTTCTGCAGTACAATGAACAGTTCACTCTTCTGCAGTATAATGAACATTTTGCCATTTTGCAGTATAATGAACAGTTCACTCATCTGCATTATGATTAACAGTTCACCCTTCTGCAGTATAATGAACTGTTCACTCTTCCGCAGTATAATGAACAGTTCACTCATCTGCATTATGATTAACAGTTCACCCTTCTGCAGTATAATGAACTGTTCACTCTTCTGCAGTATAATGAACAGGTCACTTTTCTGCTGTACATTGAACAGGTCACTTTTCTGCAGTATCATGAACAGTTCTCACTACTGCAGGATAAAGAACAGTTCACTGTTCTGTTTATCATGAGCAGTTAACGCTTCTGCAGTATGATGAACAGTTCACTCTTCTGCATTATGAATAACAGTTCAACCTTCTACAGTATAATGAACTGTTCACTCTTCTGCAGTATGAAGAACAGTTCACCCTTCTGTAGTATACTTAATTGTTTACTCTTTTGCAGTATAATCAAAACTTTGCCATTCTGCAGTATAAAGAACAGTTTACTCTTCTGCATTATGATTAACAGATCAATTTTCTGTAGTATAATGAACAGTTCATTCTTCTGCAGTATAATTAACAGTTCACTCTTCTGTAGTCTAATGAACAGTTCACCCTTCTGCAGTATAATGAACTGTTCACTCTTCCGCAGTATAATGAACAGTTCACCCTTCTGCAGTATAATGAACAGTTCTCTTCTGCAGTATAATGAAAACTTTGCCATTCTGCAGTATAAATGACAGTTCACTCTTCTGCATTATGATTAACTGTTCACTCTTCTGCAGTATAATGAACAGGTCACTGTTCTGTATTATCATGATCAGTTAACTCTTCTGCAGTGTAATGAACAGTTAATTCTTCTGCAGTATATTTAACTGTTCACTCTTCCGTAGTATAATGAACAGTTCAATCTTCTGCTGGATAATGACCAGTTCATTCTTCTGCCATACAAAGAATAGTTCACTATTCTGCATTATGATTAACAGTTTACTTATGCATTATGATGAACAGTTCACTCTTCTGCCGTATAATGAACAGGTAACTTTTCTGCAGTATAATGAACAGTTCACTTTTCGGCAGTATATTGAAAAGTTCACCCTTCTGCAGTATAATGAACAGTTCACTCTTCTGCAGGATGATGAACAGTTCCCTGTTCTGTATTATCATGAACAGTTAACTCATTTGCAGTAAGAACTGTTCATCAATCTTCTGCAGTACAATGAATAGTTCACTATTCTGCATTATGATTAACAGTTCACTTATGCATTATGATGAACAGTTCTCTCTTCTGCGGGATAATGAACAGTTCACCCTTCTGCAGCATTATGATTAACAGTTCATCCTTCTGCAGTATAATGAACAGGTCACTTTTCTGCTGTACAATGAACAGGTCACTTTTCTGAAGTATAATGAACAGTTCACCCTTCTGCAGTATAATGGACAGTTCACTCTTCTGTACTATCATGAGCAGTTAACTCTTCTGCAGTATGATGAACAGTTCCATCTTCTGCAGTACAATGAATAGTTCACTCTTCTGCATTATGATTAAGAGTTCACCCTTCTGCAGTATAAAGAACATCACTTCTGCATTATCATGAACAGTTAACTCTTCTGTATTTTGATGAACAGTTCCCTCTTCTGCAGTATAATTAACAGTTCACTCTTCTGCAGCTTAATAAACAGTTCACTCTTCTGCATTATGAACAGTTCACTCTTCTGCAGTATAATGAACAGTTTACTCTTTTGCAATATAATGACCTGTTCACTCTTCTGCAGTATAATGAACAGTTTACTCTTTTGCAATATAATGACCTGTTCACTCTTCTGCAGTATAATGAACAGTTTACTCTTTTGCAATATAATGACCTGTTCACTCTTCTGCAGTATAATGAACAGTTCACTTCTGCATTATGATGTACAGTTCACTCTTCTGCAGTATGATGAAGAGTACATTCTTCTGCATTATGATGAACAGTTCACATTTCTGCATTATGATTAACAGATCAGTCTTCTGCAGTATAATGAACAGTTCTCTTCTAAATTATGATGAACAGTTCACTCTTCTTCACTATGATGAACAGTTCACGCTTCTGCATTACGATGAACAGTTCACTATTCTGCATGATGATTAACAGTTCTCTTCTGCATTATGATGTACAGTTCACTCTTCTGCAGTATGATGAACAGTTCACACTTCTGCATTATGATGAACAGTTCTTCTTAATTGCTTATTTCCAGGTGTGGGTGTCCTTTGCATTGGTCACATTAATGTTCCTTTTCTGGAAATGTGAGTGGTTGACTTACGTGAAAACAAGGTAAAATCCACCACCATCTTTGCAGAAAACTCCTGCTTGCTTTATCTTGAATGGGTTGCGTCACACTCATACATGCTGTTTGTATAAGTTTTAAAGAAAAAATGCCCACGACACAGCTGTCAGGGTGAAGATGGTGCTGAGCTTTGGAATTTACCAGATGCTGATGAGCCCTCACCGTATCTACGACCATATGACTCATATCTATCAGTGCTATGACAGGCGGCCAGTGACGGCAGTTATCAACTGACACAAATTTTATCTGCATCAGCTCTCTTTGTGGGACTACAAATCGGGAGCAAAGCTGAACAAGGTGGATGTTTAGCACTTGAGTGAACCTTTGTCCTTCAGAGCAATATTTAAAAATTAGACACACTGTAACATTTTAATCTCTTCATTTATTATTACCAGATTTTGATCCTTCTGCTGAAAAGGAGCTTGACATGTTCCGCAGCATGGAGTTTGGTGCTGCAGCCCTGGAGATAACCATACCAATGTGATTTGTGGGCCTGGTATTTGATTCCTATTAAACCGATGGCATAGAGTTCGAACATGGAGATACTATCTTTGAAGAAAGGTCCTGGCCAAACATAATTTCTGCTGTCTTTTGGACCTAGGCCAGTCTCTCGAGTTTTTGTCCTCATAAACTAAAGATAAAATATTTCTTCACAAAAGATGAATTATGTGTTCTTGGGATATGGGGGTCACTTCTATTGGGGCATTTCATTATCCACGGCTTCTAGAATATTCTCTCAGCAAGAGAGAGGCTTCGCTCCAAAACTATCATTACTTTAGGAGTTATGACCACCACAGTGTAGTTTCTTTCTAAAAACAATATTATTTCAATGAAATCAGGTGAACAATCAATTCAGAACATGTCCTTTCTTAACGTGCCCAGGGCTACACTTTCAGGAAGAAATTGGCATGCATTAATTATGGGCCACAGCATGCATTCATTAATGAGTACACAGCTGGTGGTACCTCTCTGATACTGATATAAGGCCAGCTCATCCCCTCTGTTAGTTTAGGGAAAGTTGGATGGCGTCCTGTTACCACTTAAAGATGGAAAATCTCCACGTTCATCCTTTTGAAGAGGAGCCAGCCTTTAAATACCTAATACTCGTATAAAAACTCATATCTCTCCCTAATATACCATTCTATCTAGTATTGTTATTACATCACACAGAATGTTGATTTTAATATTATTCTTTTGTTCTCCCACATAAAAACATCTAAATCTCTGAAATAGTTTTTACCCAGACAAATATGTGGCTGATGACATTTATAGCCTGTATATAAGTTTGTTGTGGAGTTCATTGTTTATTATTGAGTTTTAAAATAGCTCACTGCTCAGTCTATAACTCTTCACTTCTACAATAATAAGAGAGCTCATTTTGTGAAATTTCAGGGCAGCACACGGTGCCGCTGTGTAGCAGAATGGTTACAGGACTGGACTCATAAAACAAAGGTTGTGCATTTGATTTCCAGCTGCAGAGTGTATTGCTGCAGTAAACTATCCAGGTGTGTGTATGTACATACATACTTACAGTGCAGTGTGTAAGTATTTGGACAGTGATGCAATTTTTGTTGTTTTTGCTCTGTACTCCAGCACATTGGATGAGAAATAAAACAATGAATATGGACTAAATTGCACTGTCAGCTTTAATTTGAGGGTATGTACATCAATATCGGGTGATCCATGTAGGATCCATGTACAGCTATTTTAATATATAGTCCCCCATGTTAGGGGAGCAAAAGTAATTGGACAATTGGCTGCTCAGCTGTTTCTTGGCCAGCTGTGTCCGATAAGCCCAATACGTCCACAGGGGTTTATGGCTGTCAAAAGCCTTTTTGAACTTGGATATCTCAGTGCACTCAGTGCCTACTGAACAAAAAAAGGAAACAGCCAACATGTTCTTTTTTCAGGGAGTGATAGATTGCTTTTCTTTATTCTATAGTGGCCGTAATTAAAGTTGTAGCACCACCACATCGTCACATTCCACAGACCACAGGCCAATCAGTTTTGGGCCAGTGATGTAATAATAAGTGCTTCCTTGTTGCAGGCAAGGTGCCGTGAGATTACAATGGAAAAACAGTGTGCAATCAGCTGCAATGAACCACACAAGCCCTTTCCAGCTCAAGGCCAAAACGGCGGTCGTCACGGCTCCGTTTCACCGCCAATAACCAAGCTCCATGGTAACTGAGTCCCACGGCTGGCTACCTGTGAAACAGACTTTCCTCGTGCAGCATTCAGGCCAGCCGACTTGAGTTGATAACACAGCAGGCTTGGGTATCGGGAGATAGCACTAGGGAGTCAGTGTATCCTTGTGGGAAGGAAATTCCTTTTTGACCATGGTAACAAAAAAGACGCTTCATCCCTCCCAAATATCTGCCCCGCTTTATTTCCCCTTTTTATTCCGTTGACTTTGAAGTGCAGGGGAGATGGTCAAGTGACTTTGTGTGTTGACAGGCATGAGCGCAGTGAGCCCAGTGGTATTACATTGTACCTGCTTCTCAGAAGCCCATGCTGATAAGGGCAGCTCGAAGGTTTTGTTCGACCGCACCACATCTCCGGGCCATTTCTCAAGACACATCTGTGTTTGTTGGACAAAGACGACGTTGTGTGTGAATTGTGGCGGCCACTGGCGGGCGCGTCTTTTAGCATCCGCTGATCCGCTGTACAGTTCCCTCTCAGCTTCCTCCTCAGCATTGGATTTGATTGTTGGACTGTGTTTTTAAGCAACTTCAAACTCTGCTGTTCTCTGTCATGGGTGAGCAGAAGCCTTTCCCATTTCCCATTCTTTGAAGGGGCTGTTGTTTTAAACTCATAGACATCTATCAATGGGCCATGTGGCAGAGGCAGTTCAGGCTCTTGAGGAAAGCACCTTGATGGAGATTTGCTTTGATAAGCCCACTGAGTGTGGATAACCAGCATATTTTCTGGGTCAGGTAGCAAGATAAGCCCTTTTTTTCTCAGAGACCTCTTGGGCAAAACACACTCAGACTTGTTGGGCGGGGCATTACAATGATCAAGGGAGCAATTAATTTTCTCCTGTATTATTTAAGAGTGCCTTAGTATGTGCTAACATCTTCTGTAACGGGAAAGAAATGAACTGCCTTCCTAAAAGACTGGTTACTGAGAGCTTAACTCCACTGTCAAAATATTAAACTGTCCAATCAGGCCCAGGTTGATTACATCAAAATGATGCCTGGCTTTGTTGCATTGTGCTGTTTATTTGGCCTTTCTTGAAAAATTGAAGGAACAATTTGTCTCTGTATGTGTCAGTGTAAAAGAAAATCAAATCATCCGTGATTAGGAAGCCATGGCAATGAGCTGAAATAGAGGCATTCTAAAATCAATACTAAGATTTAATATAGGATTACATTACCTTTTTATCATAATGCACTTAGAATGCAAAACCTTTTAGCACACGCGAAACTTATAACACAACCAATGTTCACTGGTCATGTTATTGGTTTTGCGTGTGCTTAAAGGTTTTGCACACGCTAAAGGACTTAGTAAATCATGTCCTTAATATAAATTCTGGACAAAATTTTTAAAGTTTAAAAATATTTAAATAATTAAATATTGATGAAATGGATTCCCTTTATCAGTTACTTGCTTGCAAATGTCACTCACTAATCAGTCACCAAATCCCACCCATGTTTTGACCAAGGGGCCAAGACTAGGGCTGTGTCCGAATCAGAGCCCTACACCCTTTTGAGTATGCATATTTGAGTCCACTTTTTTGAGACTTTTTTCTCACAAACGGGGGCACTTAAAATACCAGGATGAAGCCCTTATTTCCAGGGTTTTATTGAGGGAATTCAGGAGCACACTGATCTGCAGGACTGTGCATTCACCCGACAATTTCAGTAAGTAACTCGGAAGTAAAAACGTAAAAGACGTAGAGCGTATATGCATATCTATGGTACAAGAGTGGGTCATATTACGAAATACTCTTTTTTTTTTGTTAATTCTATCTTCATTCATAGTCTGCACTTTGAAACAACGGTCATATGTTAACTGATTGATATTCTCAATAAAAATAATAAAATTAAAAAAGATATTACGAACTACTTCCTCACTAGTTTGGAAAGAGTTTTGCGGGATTTCTTTCGCACACTGCTTGCAATGTGAGTGGACAGGGGACAGTAGACAGGGAACAGGGCTCTGATTCGGACTCGTTTTGAAGCTCACTTCCTGGTTGGGCTGGGAGCGGCAATTGTGCCCTTGCTCACTAGCGCCACTGCGATTGGCTCCAGTATAGGTCTTTCACCATGTAAGTCAATGGCAGCAATGTGGTCAAAATACTCAGTCAATACATTTTTTCCACAAAAAAATGTAATTGCAATAGGTGCCTTTCCTTCATCTAATGCCTCTGCAGGTGCTGATTTTTTTAAAATATTGGGTCGTTTGGACAGGGTATTAACATTTGTTCAGGACCAATCAGAGGGACAGGTTGAGTCCTCTTCGGCTGCAAGGAGCAGACGCAGTTTGTACAAACTGGCGGCGAAAAATGCTTCCGGAGCTTCAATTCGATTTTTACGAGGCCGTGGGAAGGCAATGGGTGACGTCACAGTGACTTTGTCCATATTTTTATACAGTCTATGGTTTTGACCTGGATCTCACAAACCCGAAGGCCTAGAAACATGTCTGATTCATTGAGTAGAATCCAACGCAGCCATTGTTTTTCTCACAAATTAGCGATTTCTGAAAAACATATTTTTTCGAACTCCTCCTACACCATTCAACTGATTGTCGTGATATTTGGGAATATGACACTTTAATGGCTGATGATGAAAAGAGATTAAAATAATTTTTCTACTGCAAAGCGTTTCACCGTACCGTTCTCACAAAGTTTACAAATACACGTAAACAGGAAGTGAGGCATAACTCCAGAATGCTGCATGCGAATAGAACAAAACCTTTGCAGATGCATTTGGCTCACGGCCACAAAGGATTTTGAGTACAAATTTTTACGCTCTATAGCTCCACCTTCAGGTAAGGCACATTTTGTGCATTTTGTACCATAACTATGGCTGTGTTCCATTATGCATACTTGCATACTAGTTAGATATGGAACACCGAGAGTGCCACAATAATAAATAAATAAATAAATTTGGAAATATAAAAATGAATAAATAAAATAATTTGGAAATAAATAAATAAATCTGGGAATGAATATAGAAATGTAAATGTATGTGCAATTAATTTAAGTTATTAAATTTTTTTTTTTTTTTTTTTCCAAATATTTTTTCAAATATATTCATTTATTTATTTCCATATATATTTCCCAATTTATTTCCATATATTTACCGATTGTCATTGTCATTTCCCGATTGTCATTGTCATTTCCCAACGAGCACAATCTGTCAATCAACTTGCTTTGCTCCACCCACTAAGTTTGCCTCGTTCATACCCTTCCAACTGTATGTGTTCAGTGTTGCCAGATTGGGCGTATTCCAGCCCAATTGGGCTATTTATTTTTATGTTATTGTGGGGGGGAAAATGACTTTTTGCAGCTTGTCATAATTTGGGCTATTTTTTGTTATATTTGGCATTTTTTCATCTTCCTCTTTCAGCTAATTATTCACATTAACTCTGGTGTAGTTTGTCCCTCCTCTCTCTGCCTATTCCTCGGTTGTCATTGAAACCAGTTAATAGTCGCTGCTTTTGTTTGATATGCAGAGGCTTGCCAGTGACAATCGTGGAAATCAGAAAGAACGCTGACATTCAGTTGCTCGTGGAAAAGTAGGCTAGTAGCTGTTATGCTGTGTAAATGCTTTAACGGGGAGACGGGAGACGTGGCTGATCTGTAAACTTTACTGTTATGTAGACCACGTGTCTTATCTTTGAACGCTCGTTGACTGCCGTGTCTTTTCGTTTAAGCTATTTTCCTAATCAAATGTTCCGCGCTTACGCAAAATCTGGGAAAGCAAGCTTGCACTCACAAAAAGCAAGTTGAGCAACATAGAAACATGGGCTGCTCATTTCTCGCCTATGTTGCTCAACTTCTATGTTGCTCAACTTGCTTTTTGTGTGTGCAAGCTTGCTGTCCCCGATTTTGCGTAAGCCAAAAACGTTTGATTTGGAAAATAGAACTAGCCCGGCCATAACTTAAAAGCGTGTGTGTGCCCGTTCGCAAATCATATTCATAAACATTTCAGAGTCTATCGATTGGCTACCGTTCTGACAGTAGGCTACCTCCACCTCCAGTCCAATCTTCCTCCTCCCTTCCGTTCATAACTTAATAGCCTATTTTATCCAAATTGGACTATTTTTATTAAGATTCGGCATGTTTATAGTTTTAAAATCTGGCAACATTGTGTTCAGAGCATAGGCTGTAGAAAAATGGTTAAGAGCTGCAGACAACATTTCTCAATGTGAGGAAATACATTAATGGAGACAATTCCTCACATATTGAGAGAAACGACGGATAGAGAAATCTAACTAGCTAGCACAATCTGTCGACTTGCTTTGGTCCACCCACTAATTTCGCCTAGTTCGAAGTCAATCAGGTTCCACCCCTCCATGTAGCCTATTCAGAGTTACTGACAGTCAATTTCTCAAATATTGAAAGAGAAGGCGGATGGATAGCTTGTATATTGCTGTGAGCAATATAGCGATCTTGTGTCCGAGAAAGCTAGCATGACATGACCATGTTCAATGTAGCCTACAACATTCGCTGGCATCCGATACAAATATAAATCTAAAACAGATAGCTAGCGAGCTTTCTCTATCCGTCGTTTCTCTAAATATGTGAGGAATTTCAATTAATGTATTTGCTCACATTGAGAAACGCTGTCTGCAGCTCTGAAACACTTTTCTACAGCCTAGTCTCTATGTTGGAAGGGTGGGAACGTGGCAAACTTAGTGGGTGGAGCAAAGCAAGTTGATTGACAGATTGTGCTAGTTGGGAAATGACAATGACAATCGGTAAATATATATGGAAATAAATAAGTAAATAGGGAAATAAATTGGGAAATATATATGGAAATAAATAAATGTATATAATATTTGCCAGGGCAAAATATTTGAAAATAAATTTAATAACTTAAATTAATTGCAGATACATTTACATTTCTATATTCATTCCCAGATTTATTTATTTATTTCCAAATTATTTTATTTATTCATTTTTATATTTCAACATTTATTTATTTATAATTCTATTTATGTATTCTTTAATTAATTAATTAATTATTGTGGCACTCGTGTTCCATAGTTAGAATGCATAATAGGGCTGTCACTATCAAATTTTCACAATACAATTATCATGGCAAAAAATATTGCGATAACAATATTATCATGATATCTATAGCAGTCAATAAAAAAGTAATGCCATTACTCAAAATGCATCTAAATTTATTTTGCTCCATTGTCTTCGTTTTCTCTTCAAAAACTGAAAACAACTGATTAGAATTTTTTTTTTTTTACAAAAAGTCAACCAATTATATTGTATATGAATACAATGTCAACTGAAACAGTCACATGAAATGTGTGTTTTGTTTTTGCTTTTCTAAAACAGTTACCAAATATGAACATGTAAAAATCAGCCACATTTTATTTAAAAACTGAAAACAAAAGATTACAGTTTTTTTCATGGTGTCAAACAGTCGAGAGAGAGAGAGAGAGAGAGAGAGAGAGAATGTGTATGTGCATGTATGAGTTATTGAGTCATTGCTTTTATAAAACAGTCACTACCATATATTAACATTTTAGGAATATATTTGAGGACGGAGGAATTGAGGCAACGTATTAGGCCAATGGAATTTCCTTGTTCAGTCAAGTATTATTCACAGCGTGTCTTTCGTAGGCTATACTTGTCTGTGGGTTTTGAAGAGGTATCAAACATATAATAAAGCGGTGGTAATTAAACCTCAAAATAAATCCAACTACTTATATTCCTGTTACCTCATGCTAGTTAGTACGACATATTTTGCATACTACCACACAATCTTTCTGAAAATAAAACAAGTCAAGTCATACCCAGTTCAGTAACCAAGTTCAACTAACCTAACGTTACTTTATGGTCGTGGTCGTCTATTTGTATGCGTTCCACTCACCAAACTTATATGTTGACTTACAACTTGATGATGAATAAAACAACTCCACTATAACTTTGTTGCCGAATCGTGTCAAGTAAAATCCAAGGGGCCAAAGCCGGGCTTTCGTTTTGAAGCTCACTTCCTGGTTGGGCTGGGAGCGGCCACAGTGCCTTTGCTCACTAGCGGCACTGCGGTTGGCTCCAGTATAGGTCTTTCACCATGTAAGTCAATGGCAGCAATGTTGTCAAAGTACTAAGTCAATAACTTTTTTCCACAAGAAAATGTAGTGGCAATAGGTGCTTTTCCATCGTCTAATGCCTCTCCATGTGCCGATTTGTTTTTATTATTGCGTCGTTTGGACAGGGTATTAACATTTGTTCAGGATCAGAGGGACAGGTTGAGTCCTGGGGTCACTGGCATAGATAGGTTCTATAGGGTTCTCACTGCCCTCATTCGGAGGGGCGGGACCAGAAGGGGGAGACAACAATCATTGGTCTAAAACGCGCCCTGGCATCTTGGGACCTTTATACAGTCTATGCTTGGGACAGGGAGACATGCTGTATTTTTGAGTGGAAATCGATGGAGAACATCCCTTAGTAGCCTACCGTGAACAAGCTGTTGTTTTGTGGACGCAGTTCGTAACATAATAAATTGACTGCCTTACTCGCTCATCTTCAACATGTTTGTCATCACATATTCACTTTGGAGCGAGTTATGATGTGTCTACTACGAAACAAAATACTGTTTCGTGAGATGAGACAGCAGGGGATGTTGCAGCTACAGTACAGGCCCAGCGTCTCGGAGCAAGCAGCTAAACTGTGGGTTAAGTATATGAAATCAATTGCTCCATACCTATATAACCTTATCAATTTAGATATTAACTCTATTTACTTTGGCCCTTCAGAGGCAATTTCCACCTGGTTTCTACTAGTTTTATTTTAATGCCAATATCTAAAAAAATATTCCCTGCACATCCATGGTTTTAAGTTTGAACTGAAGAAGAAGCTGTATCATTCAGAAATTTTTTTTTTTTAAAGCTGTAGTTTATAATTTCAGACGAACATGAATACTTTAATTGAGACGGATACGACTCAACCACTAGGGGTGAAGTTTATAGAGTTAATTTAGCTATTCCATCCCCTCCCGTACGCAATCGTCGTACTCCCCCTGCCATGAACGTTACCATTGCTTAGCAATGCTGGGTTAGCTAGCTTGCAAGCTAACAATATCTCACGGCAAGTCGTTTTAACATTTAGCTAGCAAGCTAATGAGAGCCCTTTTAATTTAACAGTTATTCGACTTCCTTAAGTCATCCTTGCTGGCTGGCCATATAAGATGGCTAGCTACTGTGATTGCCTAGCTACGTTACTAACGTTAGCCAGCTGCTCCAACTAGAACCCTAACCAGACATTTCTACGCCTGGATAATTTTTTTTCAGTCCCAAAAATTAAGTAAATGTGCGGGGAATAGAGCCAAAGTGTTAGCGTTATGTTTGTACTGACTCAATATGGGGATGTTTAAAATAAAACCAATACGGAGAATACAAAAAGAATACGGAGTCTGCGTTTGTAAATGTCTGCAATGTTTGTGATTAGGTTAGGCTACAGGATGCAGATGAAAGTTAATGCCAGATGTAATGTAGGCTATGTACTATGTACTATGATTTAACTACCGTGTGCTCCCACTAACCTACAATGCCGACTTTATCTGGAACAGTTTTCAGAACTGGGTTTCTTGCTGTGGAAAACAGTGACAGACTGCTCTGTCACAGTCGAGTTAATTAGCGGTTAGTCAAAAAGACGGTGGTGGTTTGCTCATTTAAGACTATGGGGACAGCTCACTACCTTTCTAGTGGCGCTAGGGACATTTATAATAAAAGTAGTCTTGTCAAAAAAACATATGTGATTGATTGACCGTCAATATAGTTCATGGCAATAGCGTTACCCTATGTTCGTCCGTATGTGGTGATGCAGTGCGTCTAGCTTGGCTACCGAGCTCAGCTGGTATGCTATCTAGCTAATCAAAATAGCTGATGTTAGCTGAATATAAATTGAAGATAACTGAGTGAACGTCAATTATGTGACGAATACCACACATTCAATACGAATAAATGACACAGTAAAATCGAGGATCAAAATTAAATGTTATATCATAAAACATTAGCAACTCAACCCCTCAAATGGCAAATTTGGTCAATTCTCATCTATTTAGGGGGTGCCTGTCATGGTTATTGCTGCCTCTGCGATTCTGTTTGAATTCTCGTTTGGGCATCGTCTCGACACTCTATCTGATTTTTTCCGCCTCTGTTCCGGTGTTTGCTTTTCGCCCGACAATTATTTCCCACACCTGTGCGATGTTTCCGCCGGCTATAAATGCTCAACACTTCCGCATTTCCGCATCTCGATATTGTCGGTTGTTATGTTTACAACGAAGTCGGTAAAGGTTTAAGATTGTCGGTCACTGCCTTCTTAGTTTGTCTTAATCTCTTAAACGGACTTGCTGCGTTCTATATTATCAAATACAGAGTTAGATAGGTAGAAAAAGAACAAACCTATCTGATTCCCCTTCTTTGTTTCGGCTGCCTTGTATCGTTTGGTTTTAGACTCTTTTTCTATACAGAGTTTAAAGATACAGGTTCGCATAATTCTTTCTTTCCTTTTCCCGTTTTCTTCGGGTCTTTATTTCCCCCCCCTCTAGTTACCTCTTGTCTACGCCTACTAGGTAGTGCGTGAGGTTTCTTTTTGGTTTGTTTATTATTCTCGCTGTTTATTCAAGATTCGCCTCCTTTTCAGGTTGGTTATTATTTTGGCTTTAGCCAGGGAGGTTTTGTTTCCGATCTTTTGTTCTACTCCTCCCCCTGCGGTTAGTTTCCGTTTCTGTGGCGAGTTTGTATTTAACTCGCTTTCTGATTCCCTATCAGTCGCATTTGGTTCTCCGAAACAAAAAACTCCAAACATTACAGAATATATAAGTCATTATGGAGAGAACAGCGAAGGGTACAGAAGTACCAAGAACGCTAGCCAGCCAAGGCGCTACAGGGGCTACTTTAGAGGAGACACTCCTCGCCTTGCAAATTCAACAAAGTCAGTTAGTGGAGCAGTTCAGAGCCAGCGGGAATGTCTACAGAGACTCACAGAGAGTCTGTATAGACTCACTCCTGCAGCCAATCCTCCTCCAGTGATTCCAGCACAAGCACCTCCCATTCCCATGTCACGTACACTTAAAGAACCCAAACTCCAGTTACCTCCTCGTTATGGAGGAGAACCGGGGAAATGCCGCCCATTTCTCACGCAGTGTTTGATTTTCTTTCAAGCGCAGCCCTCTCGCTTTTCTACACCAGAAGCCCGGGTTGCGTTTATATTATCACTGCTAGAGAACCGGGCTGGGTTGCACCAGCTATACGTAAGTTCGTGACTAAGTTTGCGCGTAAAGTCTTTACTAGGTCCTTAGTTGCTACTAGTTAGTTTCAAACTATCGCTTTACTAAATTCGGTTGCACCACCAATACGTAAGTAATGTCTTAGCTAGTGAACACTAAGTAATGCTTAGTTCAATACTAAGGTAAACATTGTCGCTTTATCATGACGATAACAAATCCATAACCAATCAATCAACAAGCTACAATGTAAACACGGAAATCAACTTGCATTGAGTTTAACAGGCTACGAATTCCATGGAAAAAATAAAACATTGAACAGAATTACGTGTGCATTTTTATGTTTTTACGAATAAAATGCAAAATATCCTTATTTGTTTGTTTAACCTATTTATTTATGTTAGAGCCATTATGGTTATCATATCTTATCGTGCTTTTTTTGACCTGCTTTGAAAATGTTAGACTGATGCTTGGAAACATATGGAAAGTAGCCTAAGTTAGCTTACATAACGGGACTGTTTTGTTTGCCTCTCTTTTGAACTATAATAACTCTAAGCCAATTAGACGAACGGACTGTTACAATTTATTTTTTTGATATTTCCTCGCGACAATCGAATGGCAACAAGATTTCAAAACAACGGTTTAATAACGGTACGAACAGCTGAGTCGGCACAGGCAGCATCAATACAGAAGTGGACAGCCAGCCGTTTCGGCATTACAGTAGGTTATGTCTTATTTAACTGTAGCTATATTAGAATAGGTTCATGTTATCAGAAATGGGGTTGGGGCTGAAAGTTAAACCAGGAGGTAGCTATACTACGAAGCAAGATTGAGTTTTTTTTATTTTTTATACTCAGTGTAGCTATCCAGCTAATGTACGTTAACTCAGTAAGTTAAATCCTGCTTGATAGTATACCCCCCTGAGCAGAAAGGCAGTTCATCACCAAATCCAACTGTCTTCCGACCGAATAAGCAACGTCCAGCAGTTTGTAGCCCTCAGACTTTTGCATCTTTGTATGTGTCATGTTTTGCTAGTTCAGTTACGCCTGTCATAATAGGTTAACCTCTCTGAATCAACAGTGAAACTACCTTGTTTAAAAGTTTTCATAATGTGTGTATTCTAATACGCAGGTGAAAGAATGGAGGATAAGCGCCCCAGAAAGAAAAATTTCACACACGAGGAAATTTTAATACTCATAAGTTTAGTAAAGGAATGCAAACCCATATTGGATTCCAAATTTAACAATTTTGTCACCAACCGACGGAAACAAGCAAAGTGGCAAGAAATTACTGATGCTATCAATGCCAAAGGGGTGGAAGTCCGAGAGCTCCGGGAAGTAAAAAAAAAAATGGAGTGACCTCAGAAGCCAGGCTACTGAGGATTTCCCCAGGTCCAAAACCTGTCCAACAGGAGGTGGTCCCAAACCTGAAATTGGGCCTTACTCCATTTTAGTGTTGGACATCATAGGGGAGGACTCACCTGTAGTGATAGGTGTTGGGGGAGTAGAAAGTGGCTCATGGAGCAAGCCACCACCTTGTCCGACAGCTAGCCAGCCACAGACCGACAGCTTGCCAGTCCAGCAGCCAGCAGATCAGCCACTACCACAGCCACACAGCATGCCAGTCCAACAGCCAGCAGATCAGCCACTACCACAGCCACACAGCATGCCAGTCCAACAGCCAGCAGATCAGCCACTACCACAGCCACACAGCATGCCAGTCCAGCAGCCTTCCAGTGACCCAGGCCCATCTACATACCCTGCTTCACCATGCACCCCCAACCAACTACCACGAATGAAGCAATCTTTGAAAAGAGTGGTCTCAAAACAAGATGAAGATATTGAGACATTGAGATGCAAAGTGTACAAGGCCGAACTGGCTAAGATCGAACAAGAGGCCTTAAAATTTAGGGCAGAGAAAGAGAAAATTGAGCTGGAGAAGATTAAAATAAATCTTGAAATAATTAAACTTCAAGAAGAACTGAAACCACTTGGCTATTCATTTCATACCAATGAACTTTAATGTTTAGAATTAGAGAAATTAACAAATTACATGTTCATCAATTGCTAATTAATTAATGTATTGTTTATGAATTCATTGCTTATTGATGTTGATTAAATTGAAATGATTTTAACACAACTAATTTACAATAAATACTATTCAATGAATTTACTTCATTTTGGCTCTGATTTGCCTTAATTACATGAAGTGTGTGTTGATAATATATGACTGAACTGTGGCACCAGCTGGACTCCTGTGATTCTCTGGTATAGGCTGGTTCTCTTCTTGCCCTTCCACAGCTGGTTCCTCATACGGAACTTTCCATTGTATGGTCAAGTTGTGCAGGACAACACATGCCCCAGCAACTACTGCTGCCCTGTCTGGCTCCATTGTGATGCCTGTCATAAAACATAATGGATTATTTTAATATAACTATTTATATATATATATATATATATATATATATATATAGTTAGTTATTCCACGTTTGTTCACTATAAAAATACCTTTGTGTAGGCATGCCCATCTTCTTTTTAATACACCAATGCAGCGCTCGACTGCATTCCTAGTTTTAATGTGGGCATTATTGTAGCGGTCCTCGGCATCGTTAGCTGGGTTCAGCAGTGGCGTCATGAGCCACTTTCTCAGTGGGTAGCCGGAGTCTCCTAGTAGCATCCCTGTTATTGTTCCCTCCTCGAAGGCAGCCCAGAGATTGGACTGTCGAAGGATGAAGCTATCGTGCTTTGAACCAGGCCATTTGATTACACAGTTGGTAATTTTTAGTTCATGGTCACACACTATTTGTGCGTTGATTGAATGGTACCCTTTTCTGTTCACGAAGGCATTCTCGTAGGCGCTGGGGGCTTTTATCTTGAAGTGGGTGCCGTCAATACATCCTACCACGTCGGGGAACTCAGCCACTTCAAAAAACTTCTGCCTGACAGTGTGCTGCCTCGCTCCAGACGGCATTTGGACGTAGTCATCCATATGCGAACACAATGAAAGCGCTACCTTGCGGATCGCCCTGCAAACGGTGCTTTTATGTACCTGAATTGTGTCCCCCACAACATTTTGCATCGACCCAGTGGCAAAATAACATAGAGCTGTGCATACTTGTAGACTTGGAGATAGAGCTCCGTTTAATGTTGTCTGGTGCTCAAGGTCGGCAGAAAGGAGGTCGGTTATTAGCATAATTTCATTTCGCCTGAACCTAAACCGAGCATAGATGTCCACATCGTCATAATTATCTAATGGATTTAGCCTGTCTCTTAACACACGTTGACGGCGAATACTATTTAAGTCGGCCTCCTCGAAATGCTCGAAACGGGCCATGTTTTCGTTTTATTTTCCGTTGGTTACGCCGGTTAAGACACAATTTACACCTCCTTAGGGGTAGGTGTAAATATTTAGTAGCTACTAAGCTCAACGTACAAACTAGTTTGTGTGGTGCAACCCATTTTTATTTAGTAATGTGTAAACCTTCATTTAGTAAACACTTACGTTATAACTAGCCTACGTTTGAACTTACGTATAGCTGGTGCAACCGGCCCCCGGACTCTCGCTTGGGCTGATCCCCTGATTAGATCCAACACCCCTGTCATACATGACCCGGTCCAACTGATGAAGGAGATGCAAATTGTCTTTTAGTATGAGGTCTCAGGCGAAGAGGCAGCCAGAGAGTTGACTAGTTTGCGCCAGGGTTCTGACACAGTGGCTTCTTTTGCCATTACGTTTCGAGCACTGGCTGGGGAGACAGGATGGCCCGACGGGCCGCTTAAATCTTTATTTCGGCAGGCATTGTCCAAATCAATACAAGACGCCCTAGCCATTAGGGGTGCAACGGATCACAAAACTCACGGTTCGGATCGTATCACGGTTTTGAGTCACGGATCGGATCATTTTTCGGATCAGCAAAAAAAAAAGAAGGGAGACAAGTATATCTTTGCTTTCCATTTATTCTGTAAAACACTTAAAGCAAGGAACTTTTGCCCATGGTCTTAAATGAAAACAACATTCAATTCTATTTCTCGTTACTAGTTCTATTTTGTCCGTAGTTATGCAAAAACCTCTCGTTGGTAGTTCTGAAAACAATTGATTCTATATGGAAGCAAATAGTTCCTTCTCAACTTTATACCATAAAATTGGCACCAATTTTGGTTATTTTTGTCATTAGTTAGATTATTTAAGAAAATTGCATGAAACCCCAACTCAATTTACCCATCTCTCTCCGTCTTGCGTTTTAAAAATGCTTTGGTCACGCAGCCTATTTTAAACAGCCCAGGCTAAGGAAATTGCATTTCACGATCTGCATCATGAGATGGGAACATCTGAAAAAAATAGCCTACTGTAGATACAGAGTTTGTTACTGTTAGATGTAACGTGTCATATCTAAGACATTTCGCTGGATAAAATGTTTTTTTTAATACACAGATTAATGTGCTTTGTGAAGTAACTTGTTCGCATTCGCAACCAGCGTTGCTCACGTCAGCGTTACCTTACATTAGGTAAAGCCCTACTATGTTACGTTCATATTTCCAAACTGAATAAATACTGCACCTCTAACCACAAAACGTCTTTGCTAGATTAAAGTTGTTGTAACTAAGATATTTGGCGAAGACAAACTTTTCAAATCAGTGGATTTAGCGTTATTTGCCGGCTTTATTAATCAGCTGTTGGTGTTGCTATGGATACCATTCATATAAGGGTCGACTCTAATGGCGCTGGCAGCAGATAACGTAGACGGCGTATTAATTTAGAACGGTGATTAAAATGTTGCCAGCGCTACTTCATTGCCGGGCGGTTTAACGAAATAAATGCCCACCCTCCAGCCAATCAGAATCGAGTATTTATCCAAGCCATGGTATAATACTTTTAAAAGTACCAGCGGCAGTAAAACTGTAATTCACTATGATGGTTAAATTTTGCAATTAATCCGCGGTTCACATGCGTGCCGAACCGTGGGGGGCGATCCGTACGGATCACGGATCAACTACGTTCCGTTACACCACTACTAGCCATGCTCGAACCTCCTGGCACGTTCAGTGACCTGGTCATGACGGCCATATGCCTGGATAACCGGATCAGGGAACGTGAGTGTGAAGGGAGAAACTATGCTCCCCTGCATAAATCCGCATTCTCTATAGGAGCTACACCCAGTTCTCCCACCCAACCCTCCGCGGGTCAGGAGGAGCCCATGCAGGTGGATGGGTCATCTTTCCGCAGATCCAAGTCAGTCAAACACCCGGGTGGCCTGGTGTTATTATTGCAAACGCAAGGGGCATATAAAGGAACAATGTCCTAAGCTGGCGGGAAACGAGGAGTCTCACTAGGGAGGCCGAGGTCCCCAATGAGACTAAATAGTACTCATTCTCCGACCCTGTTACCTGTCCAATTGTGTTGGGGGGGGCGCTCTGTGAGGGTAAACACCTTTATTGATTCTGGAGCTGTGGAATCATTTATCGACGCTAAATGGGTTAGGGATCTAAAAATTCCAACACATCACCTTACCAGCTCTCGTCAGGTTACAGCCCTTGATGGTCGGCCTTTAGGTTCCAGGGTCATAAAAGAGAGGACTGGTGCATTGGCGATGCGCATCCCTCTTCGGGATCACTCGGAGAGGATATGATTCTTTTTAATTGATTCACCGTCATACCCATTAGTGTTGGGACATTCATGGCTTGGGCTACATGATCCTCATATTAGTTGGGGCCGAGATGGAGATCCCATTTGTCAGTGGGGTTCCCAGTGTCACGCGCATGGTCATACTACTGCCTACTGATCTTTCCGATCTCAGTTCCGAAAGTGAGTCAGAGGAGGCGGAGTTTTGCCCCGACCACGATAATTCTTCTACTATGAGTAGAGAGGAGAGTCTATCCTGGGACCCCTTTGCGGAGGGGGGTCCCATGGAGGAGGATGACACTTCAGTTTTCAATTTTAACTGGGACAGGTCATCTGACGCTACTTCCGAGAATCCAGATGTAGTAGAGACGCTCGAGTTTGAGCTTCCCACGGCTGTTCCGGTGGAGTATTCTGACCTTGCTGAGGTCTTTAGTAAACAATGCGCTACTAGATTGCCACCACATAGACCCTACGATTGCGCTATTGAGCTTTACCCGGGGGCTGTTCCTCCCAGGGGCTCACTGTATTCACTATCGGTTCCAGAGAGTGTGGCCATGAGGGAGTACATAGAGGAGGCTTTGGCTAATGGGTTCATCAGACCTTCTACGTCACCAGCAAGTGCTGGGTTCTTTTTTGTTAAAAAGAAAGACCCAAGGTAGGGATTTGACCGGAAGTGGTGTTACATATAGGAAATGTCATATTTTCTAGTCTAAAATTAATTGCTATTGCAATTTATGAGTATTCACCCCCCTCCCTGTCTCTTAATCTGAGGTACAATATACACTGCCCGGCCAAAAAAAAAGTCGCCATTGCACCCGTCATGCATAGTGCCCACTGTACAAGCCTCTGGAGGCATTGTTATGATCTGGGGTTGCTTCAGTTGGTCAGGTCTAGGCTCAGCAACATTATGCAGCAATAAAATGAAGTCAGCTAACTACCTGAATGTACTGAATGACCAGGTTATCCCATCAATGGGCATTTTCCAGGACGACAATGCCAAGATTCATCGGGCTCAAATTGTGAAAGAGTGGTTCAGGGAGCATGAGGAATCATTTTCACACATGAATTAGCCACCAGATTCCTGACCTTAACCCCATTGAAAGTCTTTGGGATGTGCTGGAGAACACTTTACGGAGTGGTTTGACTCTCCCGTCGTCAATACAAGATCTCAGCCAAAAATTCATGCAACTCTGGATGGAAATAAATGTTGTGACATTGCATAAGGTTGTCGAAACAATGTCACAACAAATGCGCACCGTAATCAAAGCTAAAGGCGGTCCAACGAAATATTAGTGTGTGCAACTTTTTTTTTGGCCGGGCAGTGTATAATCAACTCAGAATGAAAAGGCAGTTTTATAAAAACATGAAACCATTCCTTATACATTTGAATGGAAACGATTTCCACAATAACAAACCTGTTCTCCCTGTTGTGATTTCATATTGTACTTTTTTCTGTTAGTTTATTTTTTTACTATATGAACATGGAACCCCCCCCCCCCACACACACACACACACACACACACACAGACCTCTGTGCCCCCCACCCGTCCCTCCCCCTAGCTGCTGACAAAGAAAAATTACCCTATTAATTATTATATAGTGAGAAACGTCCTCTCGATTCCTCTGTATGTCTGGTACATGTGGTTGAATTGACAATAAAAAAAACCTTGAACCTTGATTATTATTATTATAGGCCTACTAGTAGCAGTAGTAGGAATACCTCACATAAGTAAATAGTATATTTTTATACAATTAAATAAAACTGTTTTAAAATAGTGTTGGCCTAAAATACGACTGGACGCTGACAGAGGTCAAGTGGTTGTATGGCCACCTACGACGTTGATCATGTGTGCGACAGACAGTGAGGCACAAAACCTCACTTTGCTTAGCTAGCGAAAGCTGAAAAGTGAAACAGTTATCATGGATATTCGAAAATGGATGAAAAAGAAACTATCTTACCGATAGCCTACCTGCGTTCTTAGGCTAAGAGAAGAGGTAATGGTAAACTATAATCTTGTGTCAATTGCTAACTTGGTTGCTGTCATGTCTGTTAATGCCGGGTGTTTGTCACAGAAAATAGCCTATTGGATAAAGTCATGTCACAGGAAAGTGATCACGGAGTGATAGATCTCATAGGCCTACACAGTAGCCGAGTGCATGTGAAATGAATTAAATAACAACTGTAGAAAGACCAGGTAGCCTACTTTCCTTCCCTCTGTGACTACTGAAAGGCAGCCACTGCCTCCGTGGCTGCAAACAGTAGCTAGGTATTTTGCTTAGTTCGCTAATTCTTAGAAATATTTGCCCTTGTGCATACGGAGAGTCTTTGTTTTGTTCAGTTAAATAACAATTTTCAGTATAACATGTATTTTCCCATATAACTGTAAGGAACTTTGAGGTGGCGGCTGCCTTCCTGTAGTCACTTAGGGAAGGAAAATAGGCTACCTTGGGCTGTAGCAACAATAACAAGTGCTTGAGTTTCAAAAAAGTCAAATGAAGTTTCTGGCTGGTATGTAGCCTACAAATAGCCCACGAGTAGGCTAAAAATGCATGTAATGGCTTAATAAGGTCAATCCCTGGGTCAATCACGTAAATAATGCTTTTTTGCCTTTAACTTATTGGAACCTATTTTTATACAGTCTATGATCGGAACGCATGCTCAAATTGCATTAGGCTAGACTACTAAAATGATAAATCAGGGTTCCCGTGTACCAATTTTTATTGCTTTAAAGTTTGTTTAGATAGGCTAGGCGATGCTTGAGCTAGCGCATTCCAGAATATATGTACATTGTCGCATTTTGTTTGCCCAGAATTTGGCAATATGGTTAAAATGCGGAAGCCTAGCCTATAAATAACACTGTAGGCTACGTTAAGGTAGACAGGGCAGAATTAGCGGAATCAGGGCACCTGTGACTTCCATGACAAACACCCAGCCTTAGTTCATTGATTTGGATTGAAGGAAATTTGCCTATTTCGTGATGCTATATGTTTATTGAGAGTTGCGTTTCGCTGTGTTTAAGACATCCTTAATGCCGACATGAACGCATAGGCTGCAGCCTATACCGGCTTTGGTTTGTGAAAACACAATATCCAATATGGGCCTGTCCTTCCCAATAAGTTTGCCGCCGGGTCTGACAGAGGCAACAACATCATAAGTGGATTCACATGTAGATACATATTCGCAACAATCGCACTGTGGTAACTTAAATAAAATTAATATTTAGCCTATATCATGGATTATGTGAATGACTTTTAACGTTAACGTAACATACGCTAATCTATCAATAGCATAGGCTACATGAAACCTTCCTGATCTAGAGTAATGAGTTCGCAAAATATCTTTATAAACATTAAGTCACAGTTTCGTTTTATAATGCTGATTTTGATAGGGCATTTGTGTTAATCACTCCTGTTAGTGGCTATCTCAATGAATTAAATCTCTGGCAGATAGCAACCCGTGCCGAATTACGTCTCTCTCTCCCTCTCCCTCTCCCGAATCCGAATATTAACGAGCAACTTCGGGTAGAAACAAAATTCTGTTCCAACCCATTATTTGTGCTTTCCCGAATACGGTATTCGGCTCTGGATACACCCCTAGTCTTTTCAAAACTCGACCTGCGCAACGCTTACAATCTCGTGCACATGCGTGAGGGCGATGAGTGGAAGACACACACCACGGTCACTACGAATACCTGGTGATGCCTTTCGGTCTCACTAGCGCCCCCTCTGCTTTTCAGGCGCTAGTGAAGGATGTTCTGAGGAGATGCTGGAGAAATTTGTCTTCATTTACTTAGACGATATTTTAATTTTTTCTCCGGATCTCACTTCTCACATCATTCACGTGAGACAGGTCCTGAAAGTGCTTCTTGAGGCCCAACTTTTTGTTAAGGCAGAGAAATGCACTTTCCACACCAGCTCTATTATTTTCTTGGGTTTTATTGTGGTGGAGGGAAAAGTGCTGATGGACCCAGAGAAGATCTCTGCGGTAAAAGATTGGCCTACTCCTAATTCGGTGAAGCAGGTTCAACGTTCTTGGGGTTTGCCAATTTTTATCGGAGGTTCATTCGGAATTTTAGCACTGTTGTCGCTCCCATTACCTGCCTCACAAAAAAGACATCTCCTGTCCGTTTCCCGTGGAATCCTAGGGCGGAGGCACCTTTTACTGAGCTAAAGAGGAGGTTCTGTTCCGAAGCTATCCTCATAACTCCCAATCCCTCCCTTCCCTTTGTGGTTGAGGTTGACACCTCTGAGCTAGGGGTTGGGCCCATTCTCTCCCAACACTCGCCGCTGGATCGCAAACTTCACCCTTGCGCGTATTTCTCGCGCATTCTTATTTCCGCTGAGAGAAATTACGATGTGGGAGATCGTGAGCTGTTGGCAGTCAAGATGGCGTTAGAGGAACAGCGCCATTGGTTGGAAGGAGCTGAGCATCCCTTCACGGTCTGGACAGACTATAAAAACTTGGAGTATGTTCAACAGGCTAAAACACGGAACTCACGACAAGCCCGTTGGGCATTGTTTTTCACTAGGTTTAATTTTATTCTGACTTATCGCCCCGGGTCTAAGAATATTAAACCGGATGCATTGTCACGCATTTTTGACCGGTCTGACAAAGACTCACGTCCTCAGTCTGTGGTTCCCAGTTCTCAAATTGTGGCCCCTGTCATGTGGGCTATTGAGGCAGCAGTGCAGAAGGCGTTGCGTTCCGATCCCGGCCCTGGTGGGGGTCCCCCTCAGTGTCTGTTTGTTCCGTCCCGGTTGCGATCTCGTGTTCTCCAGTGGCACTCCTCCCAATTGGTGGCCCATCCGGGCATTCACCACACTAAGTTCATTTCCCTTTGGTTTTGGTGGCCCAAACTCGAGAGCGACGTGCAGGAGTTTGTCGCCGCGTGTTCCACTTGCGCCCGTAACAAGGGTTCGCAGCTTTCCCCCTCGGGTCTTTTACGCCCTCTTCCAGTCCCCAGCTGGCCCTGGATTCACATAGCTCTCGATTTTGTGACCGGTCTGCCGCCGTCCCATGGGAACACCGTTATCTTGGTGGGGGTGGATCGGTTCTCTAAGGCGGCTCACTTTGTCACTCTGCCCAAACTGCCATCCGCTCCAGAGACTGCTCAGTTAATGGTAGAGCACATTTTTAGTGTAAACAGTCTTCCCCTTGATGTGATGTCTGACCGTGGTCCGCAGTTCGCCGTAAATTCTGGCGCTCCTTTTGTACTCAGCTGGGGGCATCGGTCAGTCTTTCGTCCGGGTTTTACTGTGCGCCTCCAGTTGCCTTCCTCCATGCGTATCCATCCTACCTTCCACGTCTCCCGCCTGAAGCCTGTGCTCGTTAGCACACTCGCTCCAGCTGATAAACCGCCGCCTCCTCTCCGGTTCGTGGAGGGAGGTACGGTATATACCGTTCGGCGTATTCTGGCTGAGAGGCGTGTGGGCAGAGGTTATCAGTTTTTGGTAGACTGGGAGGGTTATGGCCAGAGGAGCGTTGCTGGGTTCCCTCAAGGAAAATTTTGGATCATACACTAATTAGAGATTTTTGTAAAGGCAGGGCTGAGGGATCGTCTGGAGCCGTCCCTTAGAAGGGGGGTCCTGTCATGGTTATTGCTGCCTCTGCGATTCTCTGTTTGAATTCTCGTTTGGGCGTTGTCTCGGCGCTCTATCTGATTTTTTCCGCCTCCGTTCCGGTGTTTGCTTTTCGCCCGACAATTATTTCCCACACCTGTGCGGTGTTTCCGCTGGCTATAAATGCTCAGCACTTCCGCATTTCGATATTGTCGGTTGTTATGTTGACAACGAAGTCGGTAAAGGTTTAGGATTGTCGGTCACTGTTTTCTTAGTTTGTCTTAATAGAGAACACAGCAAGTACATTTAAGAGATTATCAAATATAGGGTTAGATAGGTTCGTTCTTTTTAGTTGGTTTATTATTCTTGCTGTTTATTCGAGATTCGCCTCCTTTTGAGGTTGGTTATTATTTTGGTTTTAGCCAGGGAGGTTTTGTTTCCAATCTTTTGTTCTACTCCTCCCCCTGCGGTTAGTTTCCGTTTCTGTGGTGAGTTTGTATTTAAGTCGCTTGCTGATTCCCTATCAGTCGCATTTGGTTCTCCGAAACAAAAAACTCCAAACATTACAGTGCCCTGTGCAGGGAACATGCCTCTATATTCCTACATGTGGAGTATTACTCATGCAAGGTGTTTACATATACATTTAGCAGTAATGGTGATAGACAATTAAAACATGTTCGTCTTACCAGTCATGTTCGTCTTACCCGGGCACCATAAATGTAGGTAATATGCCTCTATATATATATATATAAACTCTTACATGGGATGCCAGAAATATAGGCAATAACTATGGAATAATGAGGTTTACCCTTATTATTCTTAAGTTAGGTTAAAATTAAATCAGTCTCATTTGATTATTATGGATTATAATTACTACTACTTCAATTTACCATCAAAGCACTAATAACTAATAATTCATAAGGGTTGAAGGTATTACGTTCTAATGATTAGGTTTGACTCAGCTCTCATGTTCATATGACATCAAAACAGACACCAGGTTTAACAAAAATAGATTTATTAAACAAGACAAACATGAATATTACATTCTACTAAATGGACATATTGTGTGGTGTGCGTATTTTGGCATTTGTGTGTGTATGCACATATGTGTGTGTATGTGTAGGCCTATGCCACGTGTGCGTTCAGGGAACAAAGGAATCACGTGGAGCAAGCTAACTGTGTCGCAGCACGATGGTGGTTATTGATCTCAAATCTGATGTTACTATAAATAAGTTCACGCACTTCACGAAATAACGTATTTATCTACAGTAAGTTGAATTGAGACCATATCACGCAAATGTTAGTACGTGTTAAGGAAAAGAGGAGCAAACCATGAGGCCCGCTTTGTTTAGTTAACAGTACTACCACATTAGCAATGAAACGGTAGGCCAGCCGGCTAGCTTGCTAACCACCGCAACACGTTTATACAGCTATTATCGCACAAAGTCGAGATGCAATCAAATTACCGATAAATAAAATCCTAAACTAATGCCTGGGCTGTTTGATCAGTCTTACTGAAGTCCGCGGTGAGTTGATTATAGCTGGCTTGTCCGTGATGTGGATGGTGAGGGCGTCTCCTGTGTCTTTCTCCTGGGTTGCGTCTTTGTCCGTCGTTGGAACACACCTCGGTCGGAGTTGCGTTAATTCGGTTCTATGGTTAGATGCCGTAGGCAAGCTAACCCGTTTGCGTCTCTCTCCGCAGCCTTTGATGCTGCTGCCGCGGTATTGCCGGTGCAATGGAGATCCACCTTTGTAGCGGTGTAGCTAGCAAAAGGGTATAGAAAATTGGAGTACTGCCTCTTGTGCAGCTGTGTGCAGCACGATTGAGGAAGCGAAGTGAATGAAGTGAATATGATCGGGAGACTGGAATGCATTCAGTCTTATCTGTTTTAGTTTTATGACCCTTAGTGTCTCCTATTTCCAAGAGACATGATTGACTGTGGCCGTGTTTTAAATGTCTTATGGGTTTCCTGTGGAGTGATTGGAAATGTAGTCCATTGTCCCTACACCTGTTAAAGGCTTTATAACTCCAGGTGTGAGCATCACATAAACTTGGTAAATGGCTTAAATGAAACAAGACAGGTGTACCCTTTACAATACAAACTTAGATTTGTTTATTTTCATAATTTAAGTCAAAATAAAGTGCCACAAATGCAACGAAACTTTGGAAAAATGCAAAAAAAAATGCTTTTCTTTAGTTTGCAACAAGATACTGAGAGCTACATAAGTGAAAGAGGTAAATATATACATTTCCTGGATCATAACCTCCATGTTAATAAGTGTGCAAAATCTGAGGATGATATGCAGAACTACTGAAGGTCTATGATGCAAAATATAGGCAGTGTACCCTGTTGTCCATTAGTGTCTCCAAATCTATCCAAATGGCTAAATTGTGCACTGCTCTAAATAAAAAATAAATTATGATACATTTAACTACAAATCAACAGTTTTGGCTCATTTTCAAGTGGGGATTACTGTATTTTTATCAGTATAGGGGGGTAGATATATATGGGTCCAAAAATCCTATGCAAAACATGTCATAAAATGAATAAAATTTGTTTTGTCCATTATAAAGCATATACATTTGCTCCTTCTGATGGATTAAGATAATAAAAAACATTGATATCACAGTGTTACATACAACTAAATATGTAGCCTAATCACTCACTCTTGTACCTCAATAAAACATCACTTTTCCCTGTACTCTACAGTATGTATACTTTTGCCCTGGGATTGCATTTTTCTGTAGTTTAAAAAAAAAAATTATGTTTCTATTCATAATGACTCTAAGGAAAATTTTTACATGAATCTACCACATACCAGCGCACAGTAAATTGGAATGAGCATTTGCCATGCTATAAGTGACAAGTATATATACGCCATAGCCTATATTATGTACGATAACATGAAAATAAAATAGTATTCCACCATCTGCAAAATGCTGCCAAATGTTCTATCTTCAATGAAAATCAGTAGCCTACATCAAAAATAAAATTAACGATTGCACTACAGTATGTGAAATCTGAACAAAAACGTCTCCGACAAGTTACTCATGCATAGCCTACATAGCGCTGTCTATAAGTCCTTAATTCCAACTTGCAAAAACTAGGCCTGCCTTTAAAAGTACTGATATAAAAATGTGGCCAAGTTACAACTAACAATATTGCCTATCATAGCTCACACTAAATAAACTAGCTCTATTCCAAAGCAATGCTATCCAAACTTTCCTGAATTATTTAATGCAACTTGGCCCTGTGTTTCTTCATCTTAGCATATGAAGAGATTGTGCCTCATGGAACAACATATGATTTCAATTAATATTTTTAACAGTTGATGAATAATTACACTCAAGAAAGGATATGGTTATACTTTGTTGGCAAGTTTACTTTACAAAATGTACAGGTTTTAAAATGTTAACTGCTGCTACAGATTTCTTTACTATTCACAAGCAGACATTTATATCAAGAAACATCATGCACAATAGAGAAAGGGGGGGATGAATAAATAAATGCAGATAAAAATAAGTCATATTTTTAAAATAGCATACATATAGCATTTTTAGAAACGTATGCAGACATGTTTGTGGGTCAGATGATGGAAATTAAGTAATACTACTAATTTTCTTAACATAATAATAGTTATATTTGCTAACAGAATTTTGTGAGCACAAGGATATCTATGCTCTGTAGGACCACACAGGTTTTGATAGAAATACAAATATTCCAAATAAATAAATAAATAAATAAATAATAATAATAATACATTTTATTCATTCTGTGCTTTTCATAGACCCAAAGCAGTGGATGCAGACAATTATTCACACATGCCCTAGTGTAGCAATTTTTCTGTTTAATTTATAAGTGCAACACATCTGAATCAGAGTATTTCCACTATAAATTATTTTCATTTTGCAGTTTGATGTGGAACATACAGTTTCATTGACCACATTCTCTTGAGATGTTAAGATGAAGAAACACAGGGGCAAGTTGCATTAAATAATTTAGGAAGTTTTGGATAGCGTTGCTTTGGAATAGAGCTAGTTTATTTAGTGTGAGCTACGATAGGCAATATTGTTAGTTGTAACTTGGCCACATTTTGATATCAATACTTTTAAAGGCAGGCCTAGTTTTTGCAAGTTGGAATTAAGGACTTATAGACAGCGCTATGTAGGCTATGCGTGAGTAACTTGGCTTTTTTACGTTGGAGACGTTTTTGTTCAGATATCACTTATTTTTGGTAGCTAACTAATGATGAACAATGCATGAAGATAATGACATTGAGAGAGACATGCATACAGAATAGTACATGCATTCCAAATAAATGCATGCTGACATTCGCGTAACCATAACGCCCTCTACTGACGAGAATGATAACATTTCTCCTATTAGCGATAGCCCACAATTACATTAAAAGAGTTTGTAGATGTATTTAATGTCTAATGGAATACAATGAACAGCACCACCTGAACTATGGATCATGAAGAAGCATGTAAATTAATTAACCAAGTCTATATGGAGACATGCATGCACAATAGGCTAGACGCAAACACATTGTAGCTGAAAGAAATACATACTACATACTACTACTAAGAAAGTAGCCGATCTCTCAAGGCATTGCAGCTTATAGTAGGCTATCGTCAATTCTTAATGTATTATCGTAAATTCTTAATTTTCCTAGTATTTAATTTTATGGTGACATTGTGTTATGTGTGAAAAGGATAAACTGAACAGAGCTGAAGTGAAGAAATGAATGAAGACATAATAAAGAAATGTTGGCCGAGGCGAGCGTTGAACGTTCGGCTTCCACAGTGAGTCAGACAAGACCGCGGCACAATGGACAGCACGCTCCACACAGACGAATATTTTTGTCGGCATTTGTGTGAGATTAAAACATGTAGACAATGGCATTTTTACATTAATGCAAGAACGCGATGTTAACCAGATGATATTCTGCGTTGAAACTTTTTTCTTTGCTTGACAAATGGCCATGGGATGCCTGTTCCCATAACGTTAGCTAGCCTATTGCATTACTGTCGTGGTGTCCAGTGACTGAATTGTTTAACAGGCTACAAGTGAACAGTTAATATTGTAAACGTGTCTTTGCCTTTGCAATAAAAAAACATTCTTGCATGAGAAAACCAGAACATGTGCACACTGTTTGAGTCCAAAATTAAATTACACTTTAATATCAACCGGCGAGGTACGAACCCACGTCTCTCGCAATACTAAGGCTTGACGCTAACCACAACACCAAAAGGGTATAATTTCACCATTTCACTGTAGTACAAATGAAATAGGCTACAAGTGAAACATTGAACAGTTAATATTGGAAACGTCTTTTGCCTTTTTTCCCGGTAGTTAAATTAAAAGTGTTTGCAGCTACATTATCTGCAAAGTAGCATAGACTAGGCTAGTGCCACATTCGGAGGCTATTGTTTTTTTTTTTTTAAAGTGTCTAACCATGAATCAGATATGTTTGGAGAATTTGCGGTTTATAAATCCGATCTCTTAAAGGATTGCAGCTTATAGGAGGCTATTATCAATTCTTAATGTAGGCTATTATCGTAAACTCTTAATTTTCCTAGTAGTTCATTTTATGGTGACATTGTGTTATGTGTGAAAAGGATAAAGTGAACAGAGCTGAAGTGAAGAAATTAATGAATAAAGAAATGTTGGCCGAGGCAAGAGTAAGTTGAGGTTCGGGTTCCACAACCAGTCAGTCATGACCGCAAGAGCAGAGCGTAACACCCTCCCCAAACCAGACAAGAGCTAGCGTCCGGTTTGGGGAGGGTGTGATATAGTAGAAGTGAAATACAAGTGAAACATTGAACAGTTAATATTGGAAACCTCTTTTGCCTTTGCAATAAAAATACGTTAATGTGTTAATGTGAAAATAATAACAGTCTAAGAAATGAAAAGTACTTAACAGTTGCACATTGTTTTTGTGGAAAATAAGCATGTGCCCTGTTGGGCTCGAACCCACAATCCAAGCTATATTAACATTAAAAAACATTAGTATGAAGCGTTTTTATTGGACGATAAGCTTGATGAGCAGGTATACGGACCATACCCTCAAATAATAATTCTCCCCATTGGATAACATCGCGACGGAGGCAGGCAGTTTGACTGGAAAATGGGAAGAAGAAGAAGAAGCGGAAGAGGAAGGAGAAAAACGGCAAAATAACCCAAGTTTGGGGCTTTATTGTGTGGATGTGTGAAGTTGTATCTGAATGCTGTGTGGTTACATGAGGTCAGAACATACAGAAGTTAATGTTTCTAAGGGCTGAGAGTCTATGGTCATTATAGTTACTTCTGTAGGAAACCCTGAAAAGTGCCAAACTCTCGGTGCTGTATAGTATGGGGCATGCCCCACCAAGCCGTAACTTGGCGGATGGCATACCTGCCATCCCAATACACTCAAAATGCGAAAATAACAATAGGCCTATCAAACATATTGGAAAGAGATTGCTTGAGTGGAAAAACGAGACCAGCGAGACCAACAGCATTTTAGACGCAAAAATACTTACATATCGATAAAGGGAAACTCCCCTCCCTAATGCGTTATTTATAGAGCTTGCATAATACCAGAGCGTTAAAACGAAAACTGCCGTTACGCTGGGCTGTAGTAAATTGTTCAAAGCACCCCAGAAGACATTTTATATATTGCTAAGGTTATAATGTACTCTAGTCTATTGGATATAAGAGCCGACCCTTTTATGACCTACGTCACGCATAGCATGCGCGCGCATTTGGGCAGAAAAAAGAGGCAACTTCTGCACTCAGTGCAAGTGGATTTTGATCGATTGATTTTTAAAATATCATCTTGTTGTGTTGTGGGATGCCAGAACAGGTCTAGCAAAATAAAAGGTATTCATTTCTACCGCATTCCATCGGGGAAAAGACCGTTCAATGCAAACAAGATTGTGGCTACAAGCAATAAAACGAGTGGACTGGACCGAAGACATCATTAGAAATGCACGCGTATGTGGGGCGCATTTTATATCGGGTAACTTAAAGGTTGTATCAGCGATGCTGGGCCGAAACATAAATGATCACATTCATCTGATTTTTCATCACGATCCGCTAGCTGCCCGCCCCATAAGCAGGCCGTCAAAAAACCGCGTCTCTGTAGGCAGCCTATGCTCCGAGATCGTACACAAAAACAAATGGTACTACCAACCACTCAAAACCAAAATAAACAGTATTCCAACCAATCACCGACAAGGTTTTTTTTAAAACATAACATAATTATTCATAAGTATGCAGTGTCATAACTACATCTTTGACGTTTATAACAAACCAAACCGTTTGAAAATTGGTTGAAAATTGAGCACGTTATGGTTATTTAAAAAGTACATGTACCACCAACACAATGTTATGGGTGAGCGAGCTGACTGTGGCAAGATGGCCGCCATGTGCGGACGTTCGACTCCGTTGGCCAGCAACACGGACGAGACATCTAGCCTTTATATATATCTATGGAGCTGGCTCTGTTTGTTTGGGATTTCGCTTCAGAAGTGACGTCACCCAAAATCGCTGATACAACCTTTAATGGTTTTTGTTAACTTAAAATTGTGTTGCTTAAATTGAACGTTAGCCATATCTGAGTTGGCCAAAACCAAAGATCTTCTATTGCCAAAACGGTTAGCTCGCTAGCTAGCTAATGTTAGCTATCCATACGTAACTTACATTAGCCTTGCAACTTAACTTTAGGTTAACTTACCGGTAACGTTAGCTAGTTCATACATTCATCTATTCGTTGCATAAAATGATCGTCCAGTCCAGTGACTTGTATGCACGCAGTTTATACTTCGTGTAAACACTAGGTTTTTCAATGAGGTAGGTATAAATATCCGGCCACTCGATAGCTGGCCATTTTGTCATGTCATCCACCCATTCCCTTATTGAATATGGATCGGGAAGTCGGATACCATCGCTTAAAGTTAATTTATTGAGATAGCATTTACAATCTTTTGGATTAAGAAACTGCAGGTATGATCTTAGTTCCGCCGTTTTTTGCTGCCATAATGCGCGTGCACACTAAATCACGTGATCATTGTTTACCAACTGTAAAAGGGTCTATTAAACGAGAATGAACTGTAATGAATGAGACAGGCTTGCAGGGCATGGGGGGTATTACGAGTCGACGTTTCAGATAGTGTAATAGCGGTATAAAGTGTTGTACATTTCTCAAACCGATTGTACCAGACAATAAATGACCACTGAATTTTGAAAGAACATCTCGATGTGTAAAACCAATGGTAGGATTGCATATTTATTTCATATTTAGTAGCATATATTGCTAGTAGAATGAGAGAATACTTTCACATGTTTATTTTGCATTTGAGTGAGCAAGGCTTTTCTGGCATACGATCAGGCTATTGTTGGGTTTATCTTGTTGCTATGACGGAATTCAAATTTTATATGATGAATAAATATATTTATGAACTCAAACATAGATGCTATTGTCCACTATGTCACGCATGGGTAGGTATAGACTGGGTGGGGGAGTGCTTGTTAAATGGACTTGCTATGGGAAAATAGTGACACTTAGAAACTCCGTATTGCTTAGAAATCGTCACAAATTGTCTACCTATAAAGTTAAAACACAGAGTTTGTGATTTCCACTAATAGTTTGGCTGCAGGAGCAACGAATGTCTCAGTTGAACAAAATGATGGCGCCGGCGCCATTATCACTATACAGTACATCTACGCAAAGGAGTTAAGGAAGTTTACTGCAAGTTCGTTTTGCAAAATGGTGGGTTTGGTCAGGTCATGGGCTTCTCCACTCCGAACTGTCAGTCATACTGTGCCTGGACCATGAAGACCATATCTGGTTGACCCTGCTCCCGACAACATCACTTTGGCTCCACGGAGCAGACGCAGTTTGTACAAACATGGGGCCAAAAAGACTTCCGGAGACTCAAATCGGTTTTTACGAAGCCGTGGGAAGGCAATGGGTGACGTCACAGTGACTTTGTCCATATTTTTATACAGTCTATGGTAAAATCATGCATTGATTCTTATTTTTATATGTATTGTGGGTATAACTGGGTTGAAAATATGCTAGCTAGCTAACGCCATGGTATTCACTAAACAAGCTCGCTAATGTGTTAACGCAGAGCGTTTCTGATGACATCGTCTCCCCTTAACTTTTGCTGAAGCTTGCCCTCTTCTTTCCTTTACACTCTTTGGTATTATCTCCTTTGGTGAATACTGTACCACCACATTTCCTGCACACAAGTTAGCCTATGAACAACGACCCCATCCCTCTTGTGGAAGCCAAATAATTCCCACACTGCGCAGCTGAATGTTTAGAAGGGGATAAACACAGAACTGAAGTTCTGTGGGGAATTTTCTTTCACTGGACATCATCTTGCCAGGATCACGAATGGAAGTATGCGTGTGTAGGTATAGTGTGTCACGCTCCCAACGCTTGCGGTGTCTGTGTGTGACTTTGGGAGAGGAGACAGAGGGAGAACATGAAAGATGTGAGAAAGAAGCCCAAAAAGATAGATTTTTTAGCAGCAAATGTTTTATATGTCGTAGGCTATAGTCATAACTGGATTATTTACATCACATTACTATTAAATTTTTTTGAATGCCGTTATTATGGTCAAATATGATATGTCATGGCTGGATTACATGATATTACTATTAAAATTTTTTAAATATCATGATTATCGCAAAACCGGTATATCACAACACCCCTAATGCATAACAAGTATGATTGCCATTTTGTTTGTCATTAGTGCGTTCTGAATCACAAGTATGCAAAAATCAAGTACATACTAAAATCCCCAGTACTTCCATACTTGACTGGACCCTGAAGTTTGAGTATGCATCGATGCACACTTGTATGTTTTTTTTTCTTCCTAGAAATCATTGTGCTAACCATAGACTGTAGATAAATAGTGCAACACGTAAACGTAACAAACGCAGCTCTTCAGTCTTCTCATTTAAAATGTAAAGCACCACGACCAAAATTGCCTCGGCAACTACCGGCTCCATAGTTAAATAAACAGAATTTTCTCTGAGGAAACTGGAGATGAAGTGTGTATTTTTAAGATATTTTTGACTCTAACGCAACTACTTGGTCTACATTCAAAATCCTTACATTCCAAGATTCATCAGAGTCGGGTGTCTTCTGTCATTCATTACATCCTGAAAAATGATACATAAGACTCTATAGTTGTGTGCCATTTGCCCAATGCTGCTTGGACCCTGTTAATTTCCGTTTGCGGCTATATTTATTTTTGTTTTTGCATTTTTTGCACTTCAGAGCCACTTGTTGTACACACGCCATTGAGAATGTAACCCATGAGTGTATTAACAGTACAAAAAAACTGGTGAAATATAATGGCATATCTTCTCAGTACTGCTGTATATGTTGTGCTTTCCTCTATGGGTCCCACCCTCTGGAGTTATTCTAGTAAGACTGGAATGAAATAGGGAGATAGGGAGGATGGGTTTGTGTAAAGAAGCAAAATGTGCATTCATCAGCAAACTCTGTGCTTTCTTACTGCTGAGCCCACATGTTTACGTATTTTTCTTCCTTCCAGAACTGCCGTGAATCACAGAGCATTGTGCAATCCCGACAGCTCTTAAAATAGACTGTTTTCTGATACAGCGCTTCTGGTTGATGCCCACACGTCCGTCCCTTATCTGCATATACTGGGACACAGTAACAGAGATCAATACGGTTCCTCTCCCTCTCTCACATGGCAGTGGGAAATGAGCAAGAGGAAGTCGACAGAATGGTTATTAGTTAATGTGGAAGGCTATTTCCAGCCTTGTCTCTTTTTCCAATGTAGCGATTCACTATGTCCAGGCATGGGGATCTGGCTTTGTTCTTCCTGCCTCTGTGTCTTCATATCGTAGCCTTGCCAAGGAATGGCATTATTTTCCTATTCCCCAGTTTATGGCAAGATAAAGGCCTTTGACACAGCGACTTTTCCAACATGACAGGCTTTTTTCTTCTTCTTGCTCTCCCTCTCCCTCTTTCCCCAAGTTAGAAAGTTGAATCCCGGGTCAGCGGCTTTCTCCGGAGCCCCAGACTAGAATTCCAGATGGCGCAGTCGGAGAAAGCAGCAGGCAGGTCTCAGCTCATCAATTTCAAGAGCACTGCGTATCCGCGCCTCGTACGGGCCGGGCTCCTGGCCACGCCCCAGCCTAACTGCTGAACAAATTGAGGCATATCCTGCTTAATTGGTTCCAGCATAACCACAAATTTACAATCAATATGGTAGGGGTGAAGGCCACAGCGTTTTAACAGAAAAATATCAGTGCAAACAATGCCCTGGTGTCACTGTAGCTTCACCATTCTGGACGCAGTCAGCAGTCTTGTCATTTCCTGCCATTCTGCTATTTTGTTTCTTTGCGACCATAAAATTATGTTTACAGCCTTCAGGAAAATCACGTCTTGTGTACCACACACATCAATAACAGCTTTATAGGATATTACAATATAAACAGTTGATGAATCTACACTGCTAGAGATTCTGCAATATGGTATACACAGCTGTCAGCTACAATGAGTCAGTATGCAGTTTGTGCGTTCTAATGTACATGTTAGGTCCCTACGAGCAGGTGCACCTTTGATTTAATAATGTGTATGATGCAAATTAACTAACATTTTTAAACAATGGAATTATTTATGAGGGATTTAAAAAATAAATAAAACTGCAAAAAGTTTTTATATTGGCTGGATAAATCTCAGTACATAATGCTAGTTGCTGTGGTTACGTTGCCATTGAGGAAACAGGATGAATTGATTGGATTCACCGTGCAGTTTATTGAAAACGGGTGTTTCACAAATTGTCCAAAAGGTCTGGCAACACCAGAAGAAGCAGATAAACATAATTGTAGATCAAAGCCGTTGGACTTTTCAAGGACAACAGAGAATGCAGCCTCCTATCTTCCTGTTTCAAACTTAATGTAATTAAAATGCACAGTTGCACACGTGCATCCAAAACATCCGCGGACCAAATACACAGAGCTGAGTGAGAAAAAACATAAAGTACTTTCCCCTTCTATTTTAGGCCCACACAGCTTTGGTATCCTCAGAACAGCAAACTCAGAGGATATCTCACAATGACAATGCTTAATCTCACCTTTTACACACGTTTTATACACACAAGTTCCAAAATTTCTACTTGGATTTGTCATGTCTTCTTTTTCTTCAAAAGCAGCGACTGACAGTAATTTTTGGAAAGTCTTTACATATTATGTGCACATGTAGCCTACATATTTACAGTGCCCTCCACTATTATTGGCACCCCTGGTAAAGATGAGTAAAAAGGGTTATAAAAAATGTACCGTTTGGTGAATTAGCTTAATGTCACACTGAAAAAATGAGGAAAATCCAACCTTTAATTGAAGTAAATTTATTATGAGAAAAAAAAATCCCTCATCAAGAAATAATTATTTTTAACAAAACCACATGTGCCACAATTATTGGAACCTCTACATTTATATATAGGATAAAGTAATCATTTTTTATATTTGGTCGCATATCCTTTGCATGCCATGGCTTCCTGATATCTGTGACCCAACAACATCAAAAGACTCTTGATATCTTATTTTTTGGTACTCTTACAAGCGATACTATAACGTCCCTGCTTTTGAATGGATCTCTATGGGAATTGGGGGGTGGGGCTAGATTTTGCTGTAAATTATGCTGGAACAGTATGGAATACATGGTTGGTAAAATGGATGTAAGTCATCAAGGGTCTGAGGTTTCAAACAAGCCTCAAACCATCACTCTGCTGCAAGATATGCAGTAGATATGGATGGATCACTTTAAGGGTTGTTTCCTACAACATTTTTCTTTTGAACTCTATGGAAAAATAAGTCAGGAGAAGAAACCCTTCAAGTTATCCATCCATATGTACTGTATTTCTGGCAGCAGAGTGATGGTGTATGGCTTGTTTGATACATCAGACCCTTGATGACTTAGAGCCATTTAGCCAATCATGTGTTCCATACTCTTCCAGTGTAATTTACAGCTAAATCTAGTCCCACCCCCCAATTCCCATAGAGATCCATTCAAATGCAGAGACGTTATAGTATCGCTTGTAAGAGTACCAGAAAATAAGATATCAAGAGTTTTTTGTTGTTGGGTCACAGACATCAGGAAGTCATGGCACGCAAAGGATATGCGACCAAATATTAAAAATGATGACTTTATTCAATATATAAATGCAGGGGTGCCATTAATTGTGGTTTTGTTAAAAAATAATTATTTCTTGATGAAGGATTGGTTATTCTCATAATAAATTTACTTAAAAGGTTTTTTAAATTAAAGGTGGATTTTTCAAATTTTTTCAGTGTGAGATTAAGCTAATTCACCAAACTGTGAATTTTTTATAACCCTTTTTACTCATCTTTACCAGGGGTGCCAATAATAGTGGAGGGCACTATATGTATTTATTAATTAGCCAGTAAACGGTGGTAAATATAATTGGGAGACAGCCGATGGGAGCCCCCCCCCCTTATGTTTTCCAGTGTGGTTTGATGATAATACAGCACAACATTCCTCTCTGTCCTGCTGCAGGCCAAAGCCAGGTCACCCACATTATTTATTACTGAGCTCAGATGACTGCAAGGAGTACATACAGGAGGTCCCTGCCTGTTTTTACAGTTGTATGCTGGTTGTAAGGTTACAAGGGGGGAGAGTGGGTTGAGAGAGAGCGGAGAGTGTGCGTAACTCCCCAGTGAAGATGCGCTAGAAGACCCAGGCCCTCCTCTGTCCTCAGAGGCAGTTGACAGGGCTGTGTTAAAAAAGGGAGCTGTGGGGCAGAGGGAACCCCCCAGGCCCCGGGGGTCCTCCACACGCTAAGGTCGTACCCTCCCTTCTGATCTTACCATAAATAATTGTTCGTCAGTGTAGAGATTAATGTTATTGTTTGGCCGCCATGCTCATGTCCACTGTCAGGCCCGCACGTGCTCTTTTCCGCCCCTCTGGCTCGTGCACTGTGGTGAGAGGTGACGGGAGTCAGGAGTCTCCGGTCTTCTGGTGGTTCCGCGGTTTAACGAGCGCTTGGAGTGGATGAAGCCTATAGAGACGAGTTTCATGTCCTTGCGTCGTTTTTGTGCTAAGAGTTTTACGAGGAAGTTCACTCCCGTGTATTGCGGTTTATGTTTAAGACGAAATTTGATTTAAGGCTGAGGAATTTAAATAGTGTCTAGTGAATCACTTTTCTTCCGCGGACCTAGCCTACCTGATAAGCCTCTCTAGTAGCCTACATTGGCAGCATGACCGTGCTCTAGTAAAGTCGACGAAGCGTGTACCTACACTTTGTAACAATTACGTGTAACACTATAAGCTTAACTTTATTTTACAGCCTATGCATATAACACGAAAGCAAATATTTCCATTTAATTAAAACTACAGGGATAAACAGACGTTACAGTGAGTTGTCAACAGGAAAAAGGGCACAACTCCCGATACATAAAATCCTCTAGAGGCTAGACAGTTCATTATGTGGTTACGAAGGAATGGAGTCCGTATAAACGTCTTGTCAACATCTGTGAGTTACCTGCAAAAAGATATTGCTACATTTTTATTATTATTAAGGAGAAGTAGACGGTCTTTCCTTTAGTAGGCCCATTAAAAACAGAAATCCCCACATGCAAAAAAATAAAACAAATCAGCACGAGCTAAATTCACTTCCAGTTTTCCAGTCCCGCTCAATTGCAATCCCTCATGATCGGCTGCTGATATCAGATGAGCAAGTAGACTATAGGCTAAAGTATAGGGGTGTCTCTTTGCTATTACAGTCCACTTCATAGTCTTAGTCTTCCTAAAAATGTGACAGTGCTTGGCCATGTGCTGTTTGACGTGTCATTTAGTCAAACTATTACCCATTTTACACTCAAAAGTATTCTAGCACGGTTTTAATAAGATGGTAGAAGCTTTATTGTTTTGTTTTATTGTAACGGTGTAAAACCGTTAACGGTCGAAGAAAATAGTAGTAGGCCTACGCAGAAGATTTCTGGCTTCTGCAGGTATGGCCATAACTAAAAGGTATGCCCACCTTTATTGTCAACGATAGGCTAAGTAGCCTCGGGTCTACATAATCTGCTGTTATGTAGCTCCGTATAACGAGGGGATTTTCTAACCGATGCATTACTTTACAGGTGTAGCACGTGACAGAACACACAAAAAAAATGCAGCGTAAAAACTGGTTTTGGCCTGCATAATCAAAAATAAAATCAATTTACGAATCGTGTTTCGGAATTAAAAAATGTGAGATGCGTGCAACCCTTCTGAAAATAATCAGATTTTTGTCAGATCACTTTTTCAGATGTCAGATCTTTTTACCATTAATTTATCGAAGAGATAATGCATTGAATTGGCATGCTAGTATTTCAGGTTATTTATTCGGAAAACTAAACGTCACAGCCTTGTCGCTCATTTTCACGAGGAAGCTTCACCTTTAGCCCGTGCTCAGATTTTGTTTGCTATTGAGAGCCAACAAATCGACATTTTTTAAAGTCTTATTATTTTTTCTTTTAATACACACTGGCCACGTTTGTATTCGTTAGTGACAAATTCAATACACATTTCAAAGCAAACACGGTTTGCGGTAAAACTTTTTTAAAAATTATAGTCTTCCTAATAATTTAGATTTAATGAATAATTGATTGTATTGGCTGTTAATTTGGTTTTACACTAAATACATATAATAATAATAATAATAATAATAATAATAATAATAAATGACTTACGGCAGTAATAACAAACGGTAATGATAAAATATATATCACACCTAGCTATAACACATTTAAAGACAACTGCGGAATAGTAGGGGATTTTGCAGACCTTTATATTAATCCATTCAATTTAAATGAAAAATGTGTCATGTAGCTACGTTTTTTCAGTTACTGATTTATTGATAATGCTGGTTTATTGATAATACAGCAAGTACAGAAATACATAGACACAACAATAATAGTAATTAAAATAGCAAATAACACAATGGTAATGCAATAATAATAATAATAATAATTTATTATTATTATTATTATTATGTTAACTGTTATGTTTCCATAAGAATTAGACACTATACTTCCTTACATAAACACTAAGCGTAGCCTATCTGTCATTTTGGCAGTTATTTTAAAACCGTTGCATTAAGCTGGATATAAGGTATTTTAACTGAAATAATGGTAGATTTAAAAAGAAATAAAATGAGCACATAATCCTTCTGCATTAAAAATGATCAACATTTGTCAGAAATGTTTGGAGGTCCAAGGAAAACGACAGGTTTTCTGAACTTCATGCACTAGCCTACAATGTAATTTTCACGTAACTTTATTTTTCTGCCGCAGTCCAAACTTTAACGCGCTGTTATCCCCTTGCGAAGGGCGCGCATGGGCCGTGTTTGTTGATTGAGCGCGTGAAAGCTCCAGGTACTGAGAGTGGGGGTTAATGGGGGTCTAAAATAAATTTAAAAAACCATCTCAAGCTCTTAAATTATCTAGAAAATTAGTTATTTTCATAACTCAACAAATTTATTTTGTTGAATAATTGTTTATAGAATGAAAGGTTGAAACATGCAATAACCATTAGTACAGCAGACAATTACACAGTTCAAGTTATAAGCATGTTTTAGATCAATGCAAATATTTCGCATTTTAATGGATATTTAAATTACAGTATTTGGAAAGCAATTTTGGAAAGTTTTGAGTTTTGACTGCTGTTCTGTTTGAACACAGGGCACAACAGTATTACACAAATCACAGTATTACTGAAATTGATCACAGCATAAAAAATAAGTAACTAGTAAAATTGAAAAAACAAACAAACAAACCAACAAAAAAGCAAGCAATTACAAACCAAGCATAAAGCAGAGACGAAGCAAAGAGACGAAGCAAACGAAGAGATACTGTAGCAGTGAAAAAGTAAAATAATTTTGAATGCATAATCCAGTCTCTCCAAGGCCACTGTAATGGTTAGCATTATACTTACAATTCAGATTCACACATCATTGCCTGTTTTAAAGAAGGGTTTTGTTGTGCTTTAATAATTTAAAGGATATAAATGCTGGGGCTGATTTATTAGTACCACCAACACACACACACACTCTCCCTGCATTGTGACAGGTGTGGAGAAGGGCAGGCCCTGAGTGATGAGGGACTCATCCTCCTTGCTCATTGGCCCACGGCTCCTCCTCCAGCCCAGAGTCAGGCTGTATTTGAGCTTTCAGGACTCCAAAGAAAACAGACACACCAGCTCCTCTGCTCCCACACTCCCCTTCACTGACAGAACTGAGACCGCCCTGCCTGACCGCCGGAACCTGGACTGGGCCCTGGACTCCTACAGCCCCAGCTCTCCGCCCCGTGGCCCCATGGACTATTAGATCAGAGGACAGTGCTCCCTGCTTTCGTTTTTGATAGATTTAGATTTTTTTGTTTTGTTCTCGTGGACAAAAAAAAAAAGTTTTACGCTTGGCGATGAGGCTTCGGCAGACCTGAGTTTGTGCCTGAGAGACCTGAGCTTCGAACAGCACAGCGCAGAGACACACTCCGAGGTCTTCCACAGGGCGCTTCGAGCGCACTACGAAGGTAGCCTTACCCACAGAGAGGAGGCTCCTGTGGGGCGCCCGCTTCCTGGGACGGATGGGATCGGACGCGCGGGACCTGAACGCCCTGCTGCCAGCGGTGCCCGCTCTCCCCGGGGGCAGCAGCGCACCCCAGTGGGCCCCTGTGCTGGACTTCCATACGGGCTCGCCCTACAGCTCGCTCTCCTCGCACCCCTTCATCAAGCAGGAGCCCGGCTGGAACGCGGCTGACCCCCATGAGGACCCCCACTGCGGCCTGAGTGCCTTCACCGTGCACTTCTCTGGCCAGTTCACAGGCACAGGGGCCTGTCGCTACGGCGCCTTCGGGGGCCCCCCTCCCAGCCAGCCCCCACCCAACCAGGCCCGCATGTTCGCCAACGGACCCTACCTGCCCAACTGCATGGAGAACCAGCCGCCCTCCAGGAGCCAGGGTAAGATTACACCACCTGAATTATACTGTATTACAGCCCTAGATCACTGTACTGTACTCCACTGCAGCCCTAGATCACTGTACTGTACTCCACTGCAGCCCTAGATCACTGTACTGTACTTCACTGCAGCCCTAAATTACTGTACTGTACACTACAGCCCTAAATTACTGTACTGTACTCCACTGCAGCCCTAGATCACTGTACTGTACTCCACTGCAGCCCTAGATCACTGTACTGTACTCCACTGCAGCCCTAAAATCACTGTACTGTACTCCACTGCAGCCCAAGATCACTGTACTGTACTCCACTGGCTGTAGGGCTGTCAGCAGCTACACTGGGACATGGGCTCATGGGCTTGTAGAAGGGGCCCAGGCACCAGCATATTACAGTGGTGTGCACCCCTCTGTGGAGAGCCATCATACAGACAGAAGTGCTGTGAAATCCTATTCACATGTATGGTAAAACAGTGCTTACATACGTGTGTGTGTCCTTTATTTGGTTTAAAATAATGCTTTTACATGGAATGTGTTTTTATAAATAATTAAATTAGATTTTATGCATAAACCTTTTCATGAAATACACACAGTAAAACGTAACTTATCTAGATGTACGTCACAGCAAGACATTGATGTTTGAATGGAATAATGGTTGACAAAATTTTCTTTGTGGGAAAATATGTAGAACATAAATTTTCAGGTATGGTACATCATAACATGTTCAAACAGGTTAAATTATTTATTTTTATAGTTGACAAATGATAGATAAAAAGGTAAGCCTTGTAAGGTTTGATTTTGTCTAAAATCATAAGCTTAAACAACTCTACTGTGACCTCATTGGTTTGTTTTATTCAGTAATTATTCTTTAATGCGAGTATAGTATACATATAATAATTTTTATATGTATACTATGCATATATCACAAATCATTTTAGGAAGGTGATACTGATTAAATATTACATAGTTATATATTCTTGTTGTGGAGGAATCTGTTGTGATCTTTTACTTCATAAACATCTCTTATTGCAGCAAATATAATTAACAGTCCACTATTAAAAAGCCTTCTCAACTAAGCAACAGTGCAGCCTACATAATTCTAATTTTATTCTGGCCATAATATGAAAAGTTGTATGTGTTCCGGAATAACTAGTTAATATTAATAAGAATAGCTGTGGCAGTTTATGATACTGCAAAACAAAGATAAATGTGAAATATGATGTACAAATTATATCCACAACAGTCCTATTTATTTTTTGAAGTATTTATTCCCAAACTTAAGACTTCTGCAGTTGTTAAACTGTGTAATTGCGACACTGTGTAATTGATTGGACGCAATTTACTTGAATGAGTTTTTCAACATCTCATTCAAAGTGTAAGAAGCACATACTCAAGAAATTAAAAATGTCATTCAAAGTGTTATATAAATTGTATTGAAACACATACCTAATATAACTGAAGTAGTTTTGTGCAAACTCACACTGGTTTGGGTGATTGAGCTGCAGCCATTCTGAGGCTAGAGTGGTGGTGTAATAACATGCTGGTTGGGTTATGCATAGTAGTATACAACACTTTTTGAGGTAAAACAATTGCATACCACTGTCCTATATTTTATGCATATATTATTCATATATTATTTACTATATACTGTATTAATGTACTTTTGCTGTGCTTTATATACATTGTATTATATATTTTACCAGGTTACATGTTGAATCAGCTTTGTGTTGAATCAACATTTTACCCCTACAGGACTCAATTAAACTTTGTTAAGATTACGTGTGTTCGAATTTTCACTATTTCCTGTGCAGCTGCCTCTGATCATTTCAGTTCTCAAATGAATACCATAAAAGTAGATTGTCTTAGAGGTTGCTACTGTTAAATTGTTAGTTTTATATAATTATTTTTAATGATCACAGACCAGGTTATTATACTTTTCATTTTAACTATTCTATTTGTTTTGGTGGTGGACCAGTCACTAATCATTGACCTTTATTTGAATGAACTAAACGATGGATGTGTGTATGAGTGTTTGAAGGAACACTGGTGCATTTTGCATCCGAGTGCGTTTCAGTTGGGCAGTCAAGGTTGGGGTTGGAAAAAGCCACGGGTTCATGAAAGCGACCAGGGCGTGGGAACAATGTTACCTTGGATGGTGATTGCGTTTTGGCATGGTTTCATAAAAATCAAAACTTCCCAAACCTATTGGTCCATGGCCTTCCGTTACATCTTGCGCTGTGCCTCCCTAACTCTGGAGATCCTGTCCAGTATCAATGGATGGGGAGGGGGGGGCTGTGCCTCCCTAACTCAGCCAGACCCTGTCCAGTATCCAATGGGGGGGGGGGGGGGGCTGTACCGCCATGACAGACAAGCACAACCCCCCCCCCCCCCCCCCCCAATTACCTTCAGCACATTTTACTAAAGTCCTTGCTTCTGATAGGGACTTCATTAAAGAAGCACATTTTACTCAATCCCTGATAAGTTCATTAAAGAAATCTCGCTTCCAACTTATCCTTATCACATTCCTTCAGTGTTGGACAGAAAACACCGGAAAATGCGCCCAAAATGCGGTCCTGTCGGGCACAGCACGGTGAAGGTCACCACGGGTCTGCGGCATGCTGGGATGAAAGAGGGGGTAAGGGACGGTTTTAGGCAGAAAGAAAGGCTCATTTTATGAGTTATTGGGCTGATAAGGCATCACTCGGGGGCCGCTATGAGTTTGGAATGGATAAGGCGTCCGGGGAGGCTCTGAGTTTGGAGCGGCTTCACTTCTGACCGCATGAATCAGATAAATATTTCTGGGGGGTTTTTTCCCTCTCCTGAGATTTACAATAACGTATTAATCCTGCACTTTGGCCGCAATGTGGAAACAAGTGCTTAACTCTAAAGGAAATTACATTGGATAAAATAGATGTAAATCAAATGGAAAGATGCTTCATTATTTTCTTTTAAATGTTCTACACACTTAGGATAAGCATTTTTAATGTTCTAAGCACTTAGCGTAAGCTAAGGTTTTTGTATTCAGAAATATCCATGAATTTCAGTTACATGTAGCCAAAGTTACACTTTTTCATTCATTCAGCAATGTGAAAAATTAATTACAAAAACGCATTCTTTCTACCTTTATGGTAATGGGTTGTGTTTGTTTAGATTTCCTGGTTCCTTTATGCATAAAGCATCCCTCACTATTCAGCAGCTCTGTACTCCACTCACAGTTAATGGGGCACATTTAAAAAAATGTTATCAGGAAAATGCATTTGAGATCATTTCATGACCTTACAAATGAATGTTATTTCATAGTAATGGTAATATAATAGCCATTTAAATAAAGACATATTTTATCTTAGAAAATTCTAACAAGGCTGTTTCTTTGTAGGTTACAATCATTTTAACAAAGTAAAATGTATGTGATGTGATAACAGCAATAATAGCCTGGCATACCACTGTCCTATATTTTATTCATATATTATTCATATATTTTACTATATTTACTATATACAGTTGTGGTCAAAAGTTTACATACACTTAGGTTGAAATCATTAAAACTGATTTTTAACCACTCCATAGATTTCATGTTAGCAAACTATAGTGTTGGCAAGTCAGTTAGGACATCTACTTTGTGCATGACACAAGTAATTTTTCCAACAATTGTTTACAGACAGATTATTTCACTTTTAATTCACTATATCACAATTCCAATGAGTCAGAAGTTTACATACACTAAGTTGACTGTGCCTTTAAATGTTTTTATATTTGGTCGCATACCCTTTGGCTTTGCATGCCATGACTTCCTGATGTCTGTGACCAGGGCTGGACTGGGGCAAAAAATAGGCCCTGCCATTTGGCTCAGACCGGCCCACCACAATCGGTCGGACACCGCCCATCACTACAACATCCTTGCAGTCTGTTCAATATGCATATGATGGATATCTACCATTCATCAAATCATCAGTGTCATGGACAGATCAAGTATACCAATGCAAGTGTGGACCAGTGTACTCACTCACTGTCGACTTATTCCAAGGTGATGAGACATGGCTGCTGAGCAAACAATACCCATACTCATACTGTTAAGTAATTGTTAAAGAAAAAGCTCTGCTCAAAGTCATAGGAATAATTCAAATTATTTAATACAATTTTAAGTAATTATTATTCCCAAAAGAAACATTATTTTGGCACCCGGCGTTAGCCTACGTCAGTTGCATCAGACGCTCAAGCTGCCAGACGCCCTGGCTAGTTAGCTACATTTTACATCAGTCTAGTCGCGGTAAATCCTCGATCGCGTCGACAATAGTTAATAATAACAGCACATAATATTGTTCCTGAAACCCCCTGCGATAACGTACGCTACTGTACTAAATAAATCTGTGAAGGGACCGGTTTGAAAAGAGCGCTCAAACGGTCTGTCAAAATCAGCGCGCTCGCGCTGTTGTTGGACTAGGCTCATCTAGAGTTAGCAATAGCATTAGCCATTCTGTGCTAACATTCATAAGACCTAGCCCAAAAAATTATGCTAACGTAACGTTGCTTAGTGAGATCGAGTGACTGACTGACCGAGTGACTGCTTATATCCTCCACTGTCACAACTGACTCTGAGTCTGTGTCACTGTCTGACTCGCGTTGCTGCTGACTAACGTTAACGTTACTGCTAACTGTTACTGCTACTAGCAGCAGTTCCAGAGAACATTTGTGTAATCTTTCTACATTTTGAGGCATCCTCTGCCAACTTTTGGAATTTCTTGTCTCTAATTTTCTGGGCACCTCCTTTGCGCTTTCGATCCATTTCGATCCATTTCTCAACTGACAACAACTTGACAACAGGGAGGAGGGGTCAGGGTTGAGCCTACCAGACGGGAGGGGTTGGGCTTAAGCATGTGATTGGGCCGGCCCACTGTCAGTATAGAAAATGAGCCAATGGGCCACTGTCCATTTTTTGGGGGCCGCTCGATAACAAAAACATTAAAAATGTTTTTTTAAATAAATAAATCATACCGGCCCAAACCGGCCCAAAACTAGACCGGCCCACATGCCCGCGGGCATGTAGACTATATAGCCAGTCCAGCCCTGTCTGTGACTCAACAACATCAAAAGACTCTTGATATATTTTCTGGTACTTACAAGTGATACAATAACGTCTCTGCATTTGAATAGATCTCTATGGGAATTGGGGGGTGGGGACTAGATTTAGCTGTAAATTATGCTGGAACCGTATGGAATACATGATTGGTAAAATGGCTGTAAGTCATCAAGGGTCTGAGGTATCAAACGAGCCTCAAACCATCACACTGCTGCCAGATATGCAGTAGATATGATCACTTTAAGGGTTGTTTCTCCTGACAAATATTCCTATTGAACTCTATGGAAAAATAAGTCAGGAGAAGAAACCCTTCAAGTTATCCATCCATATCTACTGCATATCTGGCAGCAGAGTGATGATTTAAGGCTTGTTTGATACGTCAGACCTTTGATGACTTACAGCCATTTAGCCAACCATGTGTTCCATACTGTACCAGTGTAATTTACAGCTAAATCTAGTCCCACCCCCGCAATTCCCATAAAGATCCATTCAAATGCATAGTATCGCTTGTAAGAGTACCAGAAAATAAGATATCAAGAGTCTTTTGATGTTGTTGAGTCACAGACATCAGGAAGTCATGGCATGCAAAGCCAAAGGATATGCGACCAAATATAAAAAATTTAAAGGCACAGTCAACTTAGTGTATGTAAACTTCTGACCCACTGGAATTGTGATATAGTGAATTAAAAGTGAAATAATCTGTCTGTAAACAATTGTTGGAAAAATAAAAAAAATAAAAATGTGTCTTGCACAAAGTAGATGTCCTAACTGACTTGCCAACACTATAGTTTGCTAACATAAAATCTGTGGAGTGGTTAAAAATGAGTTTTAATGACTTCAACCTAAGTGAATGTAAACTTTTGACCACAACTGTATGTGATGTCATAACAGCAATAATAGCCTGACAGCAGATCAAAGTTTGGTGACTTTAAAATGCATGTGATGCCATAACAGCAATAATAGCCTGACACTGGCAGTCGTTAACATACAGCAGATAAAAGTAAAATGTATGTGATCTGATAACAGTAGTAATAGCCTGACAGCAGATCAAAGTTTGGTGACTTTTGTATGTTTTATATTGTTCCAGATGATGAATAGGTCCAGTAATGAATTGGCTAATTAATTTATGGGTAAATTAAGAGGTTGTTCCTTTGAGGGATGCCCTTTCCTGCCCCCGGCATTCCCACCCTGCATACACCGTAGCCAGGACACGCCATAACCAGGATCCCTCTCCGCCCGGTCCCACACCAGAGCGGTGCCACCAACACACCTGCTCCATTCCGGGTGAAAAATGGGGTCCCCTTATGAGCTGTGTGGCGGCACAGGGGCATGCTGGGAAAGGGGTGCTAGTTAATGGGAGCGGGGCAGAGGCCAGATGATTTACGAGACCATGTCGGGGTAGGGTCAGGGAGAGGCATTATAATAGATCCCCCCTCACACCTCACAGCAGGGGGGATCTATTATAATGTGCAATTAAGTAAGTTTCTCTGGACAGGAAATTCTGCAAAAATTTGAACAAATAATTATTTTTTAAACATTGTTTCAGATTTTTCTGTTTTTCTCCCAATTTGGAAGCCAATTGTACCCTTACTAGTACAATTAAATTCCCCGTGTAGCAACCGCTGAGAATTTGCAGCTACACAATCCCGTGGGCTGGCGGTAGGAAGCAGGTCGCCTTGACTTATTTGTGACTAAGGTGTGACTCCTCTTGCCCCTGACCATGATACCAGCACAGCACGGGAATGTGTGTGACGATTCTCCCTGCTGTGTCCCTCCCCCCACCCCGTGAGTGGCCGCTTTCCGCTCCCTCCCTTTTACCGCTGCGCCACCGTGGCACCCCAAATAATTCTATTACTACTTCTACCACTACTATGAATGTTCCAACACTACTACTACTGCTGCTACTACTTCTATTACTACTAATAATGATGATAATAATAATGGTAATAATGCAGTTGTCTGCCTCTTTCTCCCCCCAGGTTACAGCGCAATGGCATTTGATAGTGCTCCAAACTATGGCCACACCCCCAGCCACCACTCCACCCAGTTCCCTAATCACTCCTTCAAGCACGAGGACCCCCTCCCTCAGCAGAACAACATGGGTAACAACCATACATTTCCTCTTCTCAGTTTACTCCACACTGTGTGTGTGTGTGTGTGTGTGTGTGTGTTTGTGTGAGGGAGAGAGAGAGTGAGAGTGTGTCTGTGTATGTGTGTGTGAGAGAGAGTGTATATGAGAATGACATGTGTGTGGTAATGCTTGCATGTTTGTATATGTATGCATTTGTGAATGTATATGTCTGTAGGTAAGTCTGTGTGTGTGTGAGTGTGTGTCTACATGTGTGTGAGAGGGAATGTGTAAAATATCCAGGGTTTGCACCAGAGGAAAATGCACTCTACTGCAAAGTCAGTTTTTTACTTTAGAGTCAGTGTGTTAAACCTCAGCCAGACACTTCATTTGCGCTTTAAAGCCGAAACGAGCAAGTCGACTTCAAAGAAGACCCCATTGTTTTCCTAACTGCTGTGCATGTGGCCAAGTTGCAATGTCTCCACTCCTTTGAGACCTCTGTTCTTAGCTTTCATAATTGTTTTTTTCTCTAGTACATCAGTTGTAGTTGTTCAAGTTTGGACTTTTCAGTCATAAAACAATGTGGTGAGGCTTAGATCCGGCGTTCAGTCATATAACAATGTGCTGAGGCTTGGATCCGGCGTTCAGTTATAAAACAATGTGTTGAGGCTTGGATCTGACCTTCAGTAATAAAACAATGTGCTGAGGCTTGGATGCGGTGTTCAGTAATAAAACAATGTGCTGAGGCTTGGATGCGGCGTTCAGTAATAAAACAATGTGCTGAGGCTTGGATCCGGCGTTCAGTCATAAAACAATGTGTTGAGGCTTGGATGCAGTGTTCAGTCATAAAACAATGTGCTGAGGCTTGGATCCGGCGTTCAGTCATAAAACAATGTGCTGAGGCTTGGATCCGGCGTTCAGTCATAAAACAATGTGTTGAGGCTTGGATGCAGTGTTCAGTCATAAAACAATGTGCTGAGGCTTGGATCCGGCTTTCAGTCATAAAACAATGTGCTGAGGCTTGGATCCGGCGTTCAATAATAAAAGAATGTGCTGAGGCTTGGATCCGGCGTCCAGTCGTAAAACAATGTGCTGAGACTTGGATCCGGCGTTCAGTCATAAAACAATGTGTTGAGGCTTGGATCCAGCATTCAGTCATAAAGCAATGTGCTGAGGCTTGGATCCAGCATTCAGTCATAAAACAATGTGCTGAGGCTTGGATCCAGCATTCAGTCATAAAACAATGTGCTGAGGCTTGGATCCAGCATTCAGTCATAAAACAATGTGCTGAGGCTTGGATCCGGCGTTCAGTCATAAAACAATGTGTTAGGCTTGGATCCGGCGTCCAGTCATAAAACAATGTGCTGAGACTTGGATCCGGCGTTCAGTCATATAACAATGTGCTGAGGCTTGGATCCGGCGTTCAGTCATAAAACAATGTGCTGAGGCTTGGATCCGGCGTTCAGTCATAAAACAATGTGCTGAGGCTTGGATCCGGCGTTCAGTCATAAAACAATGTGGTGAGGCTTGGATCCGGCGTTCAGTCATAAAACAATGTGTTGAGGCTTGGATCTGGTGTCCAGTCATAAAACAATGTGTTGAGGCTTGGATCCGGCGTTCAGTCATAAAACAATGTGTTAAAGCTTGGATCCAGCGTTCAGTAGTAAAACAATGTGCTGAGGCTTGGATCCGGCGTTCAGTCATAAAACAATGTGCTGAGGCTTGGATCCGGCGTTCAGTCATAAAACAATGTGCGGAGGCTTGGATCCGGCGTTCAGTCATAAAACAATGTGGTGAGGCTTGGATCCGGCGTTCAGTCATAAAACAATGTGTTGACGCTTGGAGCCGGTGTTCAGTCATAAAACAATGTGTTGACGCTTGGAGCCGGTGTTCAGTCATAAAACAATGTGTTGAGGCTTTGATCCGGTGTTCAGTCATAAAACAATGTGTTGAGGCTTTGATCCGGTGTTCAGTCATAAAACAATGTGTTGAGGCTTGGATCTGGTGTCCAGTCATAAAACAATGTGTTGACGCTTGGAGCCGGTGTTCAGTCATAAAACAATGTGTTGAGGCTTTGATCCGGTGTTCAGTCATAAAGCAATGTGTTGAGGCTTGGATCCAGCATTCAGTCATAAAACAATGTGCTGAGGCTTGGATCCGGCGTTCAGTCATAAAACAATGTGTTGAGGCTTGGATCTGGTGTCCAGTCATAAAACAATGTGTTGAGGCTTGGATCCGGCGTTCAGTCATAAAACAATGTGTTAAAGCTTGGATCCGGCGTTCAGTAATAAAACAATGTGTTAAAGCTTGGAGCCGGTGTTCAGTCATAAAACAATGTGTTGAGGCTTTGATCCGGTGTTCAGTCATAAAGCAATGTGTTGAGGCTTGGATCCAGCATTCAGTCATAAAACAATGTGCTGAGGCTTGGATCCGGCGTTCAGTCATAAAACAATGTGCGGAGGCTTGGATCCGGCGTTCAGTCATAAAACAATGTGGTGAGGCTTGGATCCGGCGTTCAGTCATAAAACAATGTGTTGACGCTTGGAGCCGGTGTTCAGTCATAAAACAATGTGTTGACGCTTGGAGCCGGTGTTCAGTCATAAAACAATGTGTTGAGGCTTTGATCCGGTGTTCAGTCATAAAGCAATGTGTTGAGGCTTGGATCCAGCATTCAGTCATAAAACAATGTGCTGAGGCTTGGATCCGGTGTCCAGTCATAAAACAGTGTGTTGAGGCTTGGATCCGGCGTTCAGTCATAAAACAATGTGCTGAGGCTTGGATCCGGTGTCCAGTCATAAAACAATGTGTTGAGGCTTGGATCCGGCGTTCAGTAATAAAACAATGTGCTGAGGCTTGGATCCGGCGTTCAGTCATAAAACAATGTGTTGAGGCTTGGATCCGGCGTTCAGTAATAAAACAATGTGCTGAGGCTTGGATCCGGCGTTCAGTCATAAAACAATGTGCTGAGGCTTGGATCCGTCGTTCAGTCATAAAACAATGTGTTGAGGCTTGGATCCGGCGTTCAGTAATAAAACAATGTGCTGAGGCTTGGATCCGGCGTTCAGTCATAAAACAATGTGCTGAGGCTTGGATCCGTCGTTCAGTCATAAAACAATGTGCTGAGGCTTGGATCTGGCTTTTAGACATAAAACAATGTGGTGAGGCTCGGATCCGGCGTTCAGTCATAAACAATGTGTTGAGGCTTGGATCCGGCGTTCAGTCATAAAGCAATGTGTTGAGGCTTGGATCCGGCTGAACAGATCGCCTCTCTCAGTTTGTTTGAACTTCTGTTACGCAAACTGGTGTGATTAAGAACCTCTGACACATCACATAAAATTTTAGGCCCTGGGTATGGGGTGCCAAATATAAAGTAAAACACATGTTTTTTCCTGTGTTTTTGATTTAGCATAAATGGCATTTTCCTGAAGATTTATGCTAAATATGAGTTTTTTTCCAAGATTTAACTGACATGCTAAATAAACCTTTAGTTCATATTTTCAGATTTAATTGATAAATCTCAAATAAACATGTCCTAAATATAGAACTTAAATGAGTTTTCAAAATAAATATAAAAAAAATAAATATATATATATATATTTAGCTTATATCTTAACTCTCTGTTTCAGAAACAAATATTTAGTCAAATATAAATATTTAATTTAAATCTCAAATCTTGGCTTAAAAAATATATATATATATTTTTTTAAAAGATTTAGTTTAAATCTTAAGTTTTCCCAAAGCAAGATTTAAGATTTAATTCATATATATTTTTTTTACCACAAATCTGTGTTAAAAATTTTTTATTTAGTCAAAAATAAATACTTATTTATATCAAATCTTTTGTTCCAAATTAAACATTTAGCTTATATCTTAAATCTTGCATTTGTAAATTCAACATTTAGCTAAATCTAAATCTTTAGTTTAAATCTTTTGAAAGATATACTAATTAGCCCCGCCCCTTGGTGACTGGTATCCAATGGAGGGAGGAGGGGAAATAGCTGGTTTTAGTGATGGGGGTAATTGAGGGTCTTCTAGCGAAGTGTGAAACTTGACGTTACATATATTAATTCCTATATTAATTCCTGTTTGACACATATTATTTACATAGCCTACACACAGATAGCATCTGTTATAATCATGTAAGATGTCCAGTGAACTAACTAGATAGCATAGGCTATGTTTTGGGCATATTGGCGTTTCCTTGACTGATTTCTTATGGTGTAGTTGAATATTGACAGCCAGCCAAGCCAAATAACAAACTGGCAGCTTGATTCAATAGATGGTTAGTGAGCTAGCTCGCTGTCTGTCGGTAATGTCATAAAATAGCAGGATTCTTGAAACAAACTTCAAACATCAAAACTACCATTAGCACTTAGGTCACCAGCTAACATGAAACTTGACGTTACATACAGTCAAGCTGGAAAGTCTGCACACCCCTTTCACCTTCTCCACATTTTATTACGTTACAGACTTATACTACAATAGATTGAGTTCATTTTTTGCCTCAAACATCTACACACAATAGCCAATAATGACAAAGTGAAAACAGGTTTTTAGAAAATATGCAATTTTATTTTACTGACAAAAATAGGTTATTTAGGGGTTACATATCTGTACACACCCTTAGCCTAATACTTGGTTGCTGCACCTTTGGCAGCGATTACAGCTTCAAGGCATTTTGGGAAAGAAGCTACGAGCTTGGCACACTTGTTTCTGGACATTTTTGCCCATTCCTCTTGGCATATCCATGCAAGCTCCGTCAGGTTGGATGGGGAGCGTCGGTACACAGCCATTTTCAGCTGTTTCCACAGATGTTCAATTGGATTCAGGTCTGGGCTCTGGCTGGGCCACTCAAGGACATGCACAGACTTTCTCCGAAGCCACTCCTTTGTTCTCTTGGCTGTGTGCTTAGGGTCGTTGTCATGTTGGAAGGTAAACCTTCGCCCCAGTCTGAGGTCCAGAGCGCTCTGGAGCAGGTTTTCTTCAAGGATCTCGGTGTACTTAGCTGCATTCATCTTTCCCTCTAACAGGACTAGTCGCCCCGTTCCCGCTGCTGAAAAACATCCCACATCATGATGCTGCCACCGCCATGCTTCACTGTAGGGATGGTATTAGCCAGGTGATGAGCAGTGCCTGGTTTCCTCCACACGTGACGCTTGGTATTCAGGCCAAAAAGTTACATTTTGGTTTCATCAGACCAGAGAATCTTGATTCTCATGGTTTGAGAGTCCTCTAGGTGCCTTTTGGCAAACACCAAGCAGGCTGTGATGTGCCTTTTACTAAGGAGGGGCTTCCGTCTGGCCACTCTACCATAAAAGGCCTGATTGGTGGAGTGCTGCCTGGATGGTTGATCTTCTGAAAGGTTCTCCCATCTCCACAAGGATACGCTGGAGCTCTGTCAGAGTGACCCTCGGGTTCCTGCTCACCTCCCTGGCCAAGGCCCGTCTTCCCCGATTGCTCAGTTTGGCCGGGCGGCCAGGTCTAGGAAGATTCTTGGTGGTTCCATTCTTCTTCCATTTACGAATGATGGTGGCCACTGTGCTCTTTGGGACCTGTAAAGCTGCAGAGATTTTTCCGTACCCTTCTCCAGATCTATGCCTTGACACAATCCTGTTTCTGAGGTCTGCAGATAATTCCTTTGACCCCATGGCTTGGAGTTTGCTCTGACATGCACTGTCAACTGTGGGACCTTATATAGGCAGGTGTTGGCAATCCCCAATCATGTCCAATCAATTGAATTTATCACAGGTGGACTCCAATTAAGTTGTAGAAACATCTCAAGCAGTATCAGTGGAAACAAAATGCACCTCAGCTCACTTTTGGGTGTCATATCATATCACTTGTGTACATATGATATTTAACATTTTGATTTTTAATAAATTAGCACAAATGTCTAAAAACCTGTTTCCACTTTGTCATTATGGGCTATTTTGTGTATAATTTTGAGACAAAAAATGAACTCAATCTATTGTAGAATATGTCTGTAACGTAATAATACGTGGAGAAGGTGAAAGGGGTGTGCAGATTTTCCGGCTTGACTGTATATTAATTCCAGTTTGACACACAGCCTACACACAGATAGCATCTGTTATAATCATTTAAGATGTCCAGCGAACTAACTAGATAGCATAGGCTACGTTTTGGGCATATTGGCGTTTCCTCGACTGATTTCTTATGGTGTAGTTGAATTTTGACAGCCAGCCAAGCCAAATAACAAACTGGCAGCTTGATTCAATAGATGGTTAGTGTGCTAGCTCGCTAACCTGTCTGTCGGTAATGTCATAAAATAGCAGGATTCTTGAAACAAACTTGAAACATTAGGCCTACAACTATCGTTAGGTCGCCAGCTAACGTTAATTCAGATAGGAAGCGAATTGACATTGACAAACTGTGGGCCAGCAGTCTGACAAGACTGGTTAATATAGTCGCGAGTGTCTGGCTAGCAAGGGGTTTGCCTGCTTATGTGTTATCACACATTGACATGGTTACAATTGCCGTACAAATACAGAGAATAGGTCATTCTGCAAACCTTGCATCAAACTAATATGGGACTCGATTTGTTCCGTATTTGCCCTGATGTTTCTCAACAGGGGCACTAGAGGGCACTGGGGGACTTTAAGAGATGCATGCTGAGACAAAAGAAAAGCTCAAGAATGGTGATCGTGTTAGAATTCATATCATTTTAATTTTGAAGAGCTGTGTAGCTCTACTTTACAGTCCATATGTGTCAAATGGTGTAGCCTATTTGAAGTGTCACAGTGTGCCTAAGCAGGTCACTATCAGTTACCGAGTTTTCGCTTGTCAATAAGCAGTCATGAGTATAGGCGTCAGATTTTTTCAAATTGTGGATACTGCATTTTGGAAATAAACATATATTGATTATTTTATTGTACTTATTTATACTTACTTATAAGTATGCCAAATATAATGCAAGAGTTATTTATCTGCATTGCCCATGTTAAATTTCCCATGTACGATTACCTATTACGTTTGTGCTTTTAATAAAAAACAATTGCCCAATAGAATGATCCCAAGCGATTCTATTCCAGGGGAGAATATATCAATCACTTTTTTCAGTTAGCCAGTGTTTTCCACAAGCGACGGCTAGGCTATTACACTTTTCCATCCGGCTACTTTTTTTAACAGTAGCCAATGATGCCCACTGATGTTTCATTGCAACAGGCAAAATTTGTAACTGAATTAATTTAATTATTAATTTTTCTACTGACCGAAATTTCCCAGTGAACATTTTTGTGGTGAAAAGACAGTGAAACGCCGTCTCGTGCCTTGATAAAAAACTGGCTAAAGTGAACGTTTTTAACCAGCTAGGATGTAGCCAGGTAGATCCAGGTAAAACCTGGGCTAAATTAGGGATAAATTGACCAAAATTAACACGTTAATCATTATTTCATGAGCGAAGCAGTTTGTACTGTATATATAGGCTATATATTTATTTTTTTGCCATGCTTTAAATAATGGGTACGCCTATGCTATAGCCTATTGTCCATCCTTGGTCAAAATGGCAGAGGCGTCAAGTGGCCAGTTTAGTCCAGCGACAGAGTGTCGCTCGACTGAAATCACAGGACTTTCGTAAACATTCTATTGTCGCTTTACATAGGCCTACACTTTGGTCGTTGTCGTTCGCAAGAAAGTATATAAACGCACTCCAGCGACAGTTTAGCAGCCTGTCACTCAGGGGACAATGCAGGAAGAAGCAGCTTTAATAGGATAGATCTCATGTCCGCTGCTTTATCCCCTTTTTGTCCGAGGCTGATAACGTCAGGCTAAATGTCAATTTCGAGGGCAGTAGCCTAGCCTATATTGTTTGATCGAAATATCATGTATTTCATACACTTGTAGGCTATGTGGGTTTTGAACGAGCTCAACAGATAATAAAACGTTTGTCATGTGCCACCTCAACATTGACGCAACTCCTCATATTGCTGTTAGCTAACTTTATTTAGTAGGCAAACACGGAGGGCATGACCTAAATAGCTACAAGACGGTACTCGTTGGGGGAGCAACCTAAAACTCTCAAGTTAAAGAAATGAGGTTCAAGGATGTGGAGTAGGCTAGGCTAGCCACTCGCATCAGATTGCCAGATAGGCGATCATTTCACAAAGTTGCAGCATACAATTCTCTATAGTTAAAGAAATGAGGTTCAAGTAGCCTAGCCTATTTCACTCGCATATCCTATCTGATCCGTGGCATTCTGATGAGATCAAACAAAGCTGCTTCTTCCTCCATTGTCCCCTGAGTGACAGCTAAACTGTTGCTGGAATATTGCTGGAGTGCGTTTGGTTTATATAGACCCTTTTACAGTTGGTAAACAATGATCACGTGATTTATTGTACGCGCGCATTATGGCAGCAAAAAATGGCGGAACTAAGATCATACCTGCAGTTGCTTAATCCGAAAGATTGTGAATGCTACCTCAATAAATTAACTTTAAGCGATGGTATCCGATTTCCCGATCCATATTCAATAAGGGTATGGGTGGATGACATGACAAAATGGCCAGCTATCGAGTGGCTGGATATTTATACCTACCTCATTGAAAAACCTAGTGTTTACACGAAGGATAAACTGCGTGCATACAAGTCACTGGACGATCATTTCATTTAATTTCAACTTAAAATAAGTACATGCAGTAATGTACAGCAGGGGTCTTCAACATTATCCCGCAAGGGTTGGTGTGGGTGCGGGCTTTTGTTCTAACCAAGCAGTTACACACCTGATTCTACTAATCAATCACTAGAGTCTTTGCTAAGGACCTTGATTAGTAGAATCAGGTGTGTAACTGCTTGGTTGGAACAAAAGCCCGCACCCAGACCGGCCCTTGCTGGATAAGATTGAAGACCCCTGCAGTACAGCTTAACTTACAAGTACAAGTTTCAGTATACTTTTCAGAAATACAGTAGAATAACACAAAATACACTGGGTGAAAACTTTTAAAAAGTAGCGTGATTGGCATGCAAGCTTGAAGGCATGATCTGTGGAAGGTGGTAAGTAGTACAGCCGCCTCTCCACCCGTGGAGACTGAGTTTGAGCCTGCCATTAGCCTATTTAAAATAAATCTAGAATACACTAATTGTTAAAAATTGATGTACTAGAAGTACAGGTATAAATGCATACTTTAAAAATAGTGTACTATTTTGGTATCCAAAAGTAATCAAAAATGCATTTAAAGTATAATTTCTATATAATTTTTTATAATTGTATATAAGCATATCTTAAGTAGACCTTTTAATACACTAAGTATAAAATTAGTTTCAGGTTAACACAATTTTAGTGTATTATTTCAGAATACATAAAAAGTATGTTAAAATATAGTATTTAAACATATTATTTACACACCTTTTATGTACTTTAATTATCCTTATAATACATTCAAAGTAAAATATTAATATACAAACATTACAGGTACAAAAGCACACTTCTGATACTTAAAGTATACTAGGAATGGACATTATAGGCATGTTTCCTAGTTCACAAGTTCCCCTGAATTTCAGCAAAGAACCTTGAAGAAATAAATAAAGGAAATCAAGGAGCCAAATCAGAAGTGTTGTCTTGGCCAGTATTCTACTTATGGGATCAATTAAATTAAATCAGTGCTTACTATATTCTGCATAGGGATAATATCTGTGTTTCTATTCTGTTTTTCAGCATTTGAAGTATTTGATATACTTAGGCAAAAGAGCACTTCATGATTATGCTAATTGTTAATGTTATTTCAAAGGATTATACTATTATTTTAAATAAGAACAAAAATGCATCTGGATATGTTGTGAATTGGTTAATTCAAAAAGAAGAAAAGTTACATAGCATACACTACCTGTCTGAATGTGTTGAAACACATTTGTTCAGCAAGCCAGAGGGACTGGTTAATGAAAGTAGCGGAACAAAACACCCACAATCCAGAACATATTTAAAATGCAATAAAACAATATATTGTGAATTGAAAACTTATTATGAGCAGAATCGATCCTGATGCATAGAGCTAAGCACTGCGCCACTGAAATGGAGCAATTGTAAAGGAGGTTGCAGTATCGTAATTTGCCTATGGTAGCTATAATTCTGTCCAAATTGCATGCAATACGTTCAAAGCCTCAAGTAGAAGATCTGCTTTAAGTGTTTTACATTAATGAAAAATGGTAAAAATGAAATAAAGCACACTGTAGTGTTAAGTTCCAAAACGGAGCTTGTTCTTTGCGAGAAGAGGAATGTAAAGGCAGGCAATTTATGTCTGTGACATGCTCAGGAGTTATGGCAGTTTAAACATTGCAAATTGAATGCATTGTTATAGCACCACCAATTGGCCAATCAGTGCTAAACCTACGCCCGCAAAACATTAGAAAGCAGCAACATATTTTAAAATTATAATTCATGCGTGGCTTTCTAGGTTTATGCGATAAGAAGGCACTCAATCGCTTCATCGAGACGGCAAACATTCAATCACATTTGGTGCAGATAGTAGTCAGGAAATTGATCTTACATCGGTGCCACTCCTCCTAATGCGTGACAGGGAGAAAGCACTCAGCAATCTGAATATCAGTAAATTAGCTTTTACATTACCTAGATTAACATGACATTACCAAAACAAATGACGTAGTACAGTGGTGAATGCACATCACATATGCATAATTTAATAGGCACAATCGTTCAGCAGCATATAAAATCTGTGATTTCAGTCGAGCGACACTGTGTCACTGGACTAAACTGGCCACTTGACACGTCTGCCATTTCGACCAAGGATGGATAATAGGCTATATGACCTGCTTAGGCACACTGTCTGTGATAGTTCAAATAGTCTACACCATTTGACACACATGGACTGTAAAGTAGAGCTACACAATTAAAATGATATGAATTTTAACACAATCACCATTCTCACTTTTTTTTGTCTCAGCATGCATCTCTTAAAGTCCACCAGTGCCCTCTAGTGCCCCTGTTGAGAAACTTCAGGGCAAATACGGAACAAATCGAGTCCCATATTAGTTTGACGGAGACGCAAGGTTTACAGAATTACCTATTTGCTGTATTTGTACGGCAATTGTAACCATGTCAATGTTTGATAACACATAAGCAGGCGAACCCGTTGCTAGCCAGACACTCGCGGCTATATTGACCAGTTTTCTCAGACTGCTGGCCCCCAGTTTGTCAACGTCAATTTGCTTCCTATCTGAATTAACGTTAGCTGGTGACCTAAGTGCTAACGGTAGTTTTGATGTTTGAAGTTTGTTTCAAGAATCCTGCTATTTTATGACATTACAGACAGCGAGCTAGCTCACTAACCATCTATTGAATCAAGCTGCCAGTTTGTTATTTGGCTTGGCTGGCTGTCTATATTCAACTACACCATAAGAAATGAGTCAAGGAAACGCCAATATGCCCAAAACATAGCCTATGCTATCTAGTTAGTTCGCTGGACATCTTACATGATTATAACAGATGCTATCTGTGTGTAGGCTATGTAAATAATATGTGTCAAACAGGAATTAATATATGAATTAATATATGTAACGTCAAGTTTCACACTTCGCTAAAAGACCCTCAATTACCCCCATCACTAAAGCCAGCTATTTCCACTCCTCCCTCCATTGGATACCAGTCACCAAGGGGCAGGATTAATTGGTATATCTTTCAAAAGATTTAAACTAAAGATTTAGATTTAGCTAAATGTTGAATTTACAAATGCAAGATTTCTAAAAATATAATTTAGAACCCAAGATTTAAGATATAAATAAATATATTTTTTTTTCTAAATATTGAAATTTTTAACCAAGATTTGTGATAAAATAAATATTTATTTAAATGTTAAATCTGGGTTTTTATAAAAATGAAAGATTTAAGATATGAGCTAAATATTTAATTTAGAACCCAAGATTTAAGATATAAATAAATATTTATTTTTTGCTAAATATTTAACTGTTAAACACAGATTTGTGGTAAAAAATAAATATATAAATTAAATCTTAAATCTTGCTTTTGGAAAACGTAAGATTTAAGATTTACGCTAAATCTTATTTTTTAAAATAATATATATTTTTTAAATCAAGATTTGAGATTTAAATTAAATATTTATATTTGACTAAATATTTGTTTCGGAAACAGAGATTTAAGATATAAGGTAAATATATGTATTTAAAAATTTTTTTTTTTTTGAAAACTCAGATTTAACATTTAAGTTATATATTTAGGACATGCTTATTTGAGATTTATCAATTAAATCTTAAAATATGAACTAAAAGGTTTATTTAGCATGTCAGTTAAATCTTTGGAAAAAAACTCATATTTAGCATAAATCTTGAAAATGCCACATTTATGCTAAGATGTGTGCCTCTCCAAAGGACTGGCCATAATTTCATTGTCCAGGAGCTGTTTCATCAACAGGTTTCCCTTCATTATCGTGACACTCTATTGCATTGTTTCTATTGCAGGGGTGTCAAACTAAATTCCCAAGGGGCCGCAGTGTCTCCGGAATTTTGTGGTTTCCTTTCAATCAGCTGCCAATTAAGGCCTTGAGAACAAGGTGTGTGGATTCTTCAGCCAATCAATGACTTAAATGAACCACTGGCTCATTTTATCCTGAAAACCAGTGGACACTGCAGCCCTCCAGGACTAGAGTTTAGCACCTGTGTTCTGTTCTAACTCCATCCCTGCTTTGAGTGCATGTGAAAAAGGGTCTCTGGCTAATGGGCGAATTGACGCTTTTGCAGGAGAGCAGCAGTACCCCCGTCCCCCCTCCGGTGTACGGCTGCCACACCCCGTCGGACAGCTCCGTGGGCAGCCAGGCGCTGCTCCTGAGGAACCCCTACAACAGGTACCCCACTTCAATCTCACCTTTACCCCCTGCTTTACCCCCGGCTTCACCCCCACCTTTTATCCCCACTTCACCCCTACCTTTTATCCCTGCTTCACCCCCACCTTTATCCCCGCTTCACCCCACCTTTTATCCCCCGCTTCACCCCCACCTTTTATCCCCCGCTTCACCCCCAACTTTATCCCTGCTTCACCCCCACCTTTTATCCCCGCTTCACCCCCCACCTTTTATCCCTGCTTCACCCCCACCTTTTGTCCCCACTTCACCCCCACCTTTTATCCCTGCTTCACCCCCACCTTTACCCCCTGCTTCACCCCCACTTTTACCCCCTGCTTCACCTCCACCTTTTCTCCCCCGCTTCACCCCCAACTTTATCCCTGCTTCACCCCCACCTTTTATCCCCGCTTCACCCCCACCTTTTATTCCCCGCTTCACCCCCACCTTTTATCCCCCGCTTCACCCCCACCTTTACCCCCCGCTTCATCCCCACCTTTTATCCCCCGCTTCACCCCCAACTTTATCCCTGCTTCACCCCCACCTTTTATCCGCGCTTCACCCCCACCTTTACCCCCCGCTTCATCCCCACCTTTTATCCCCCGCTTCACCCCCAACTTCATCCCTGCTTCACCCCCACCTTTTATCCCCGCTTCACCCCCACCTTTTATCCCTGCTTCACCCCCACCTTTACCCCCCGCTTCACCCCCAACTTTGTCCCCCGCTTCACCCCCACCTTTACCCCCAGCTTCACCCCCACCTTTTATCCCCGCTTCACCCCCACCTTTTATACCTGCTTTACCCCCCGCTTCACCCCCACCTTTTATCCCCCGCTTCACCCCCACCTTTACCCCCCGCTTCATCCCCACCTTTAACCCCGCTTCATCCCCACCTTTAACCCCGCTTCATCCCCACCTTTTATCCCCCGCTTCACCCCCACCTTTACCCCCCTGCTTCACCTCCACCTTTTATCCCCCGCTTCACCCCCAACTTTATCCCCCGCTTCACCCCCACCTTTACCCCCGGCTTCACCCCCACCTTTTATCCTCGCTTCACCCCCACCTTTTATCCCCGCTTCACCCCCACCTTTTATCCCTGCTTCACCCCCACCTTTACCCCCCGCTTCACCCCCACCTTTTATCCCCCGCTTCACCCCGACCTTTACCCCCCGCTTCATCCCCACCTTTACCCCCGCTTCATCCCCACCTTTTATCCCCCACTTCACCCCCACCTTTACCCCCTACTTGACCTCCACCTTTTATCCCCTGCTTCACCCCCACCTTTTATCCCCCGCTTCACCCTCACCTTTACCCCCCGCTTCATCCCCACCTTTTATCCCCCGCTTCACCCCCACCTTTTATCCCCGCTTCACCCCCACCTTTTATCCCCCGCTTCACCCCCAACTTTATCCCTGCTTCACCCCACCTTTTATCCGCGCTTCACCCCCACCTTTACCCCCCGCTTCATCCCCACCTTTTATCCCCCGCTTCACCCCCAACTTCATCCCTGCTTCACCCCCACCTTTTATCCCCGCTTCACCCCCACCTTTTATCCCTGCTTCACCCCCACCTTTACCCCCTGCTTCACCTCCACCTTTTATCCCCCGCTTCACCCCCACCTTTACCCCCTGCTTCACCTCCACCTTTTATCCCCCGCTTCACCCCCAACTTTATCCCCCGCTTAACCCCCACCTTTACCCCCGGCTTCACCCCCACCTTTTATCCCCGCTTCACCCCCACCTTTTATCCCTGCTTCATCCCCACCTTTACCCCCCGCTTCACCCCCACCTTTTATCCCCGCTTCACCCCCAACTTTATCCCCCGCTTCACCCCCACCTTTACCCCCGGCTTCACCCCCACCTTTTATCCCCACTTCACCCCCACCTTTTATCCCTGCTTAACCCCCACTTTTATCCCTGCTTCACCCCCACTTTTATCCCTGCTTCACCCCCACCTTTATCCCCCGCTTCACCACCACCTTTTATCCCTGCTTCACCCCCACCTTTTATCCCCGCTTCACCCCCACCTTTTATCCCTGCTTCACCCCCACCTTTTGTCCCCGCTTCACCCCCACCTTTTATCCCTGCTTCACCCCCACCTTTATCCCCCGCTTCACCACCACCCTTTATCCCTGCTTCACCCCCACCTTTTATCCCCGCTTCACCCCCACCTTTTATCCCTGCTTCACCCCCACCTTTTGTCCCCTGCTTCACCTCCACCTTTTATCCCCCGCTTCACCCCCAACTTTATCCCTGTTTCACCCCCACCTTTTATCCCCGCTTCACCCCCACATTTTATCCCCCGCTTCACCCCCAACTTTATCCCTGCTTCACCCCCACCTTTTATCCCCGCTTCACCCCCACCTTTACCCCCCGCTTCACCCCCAACTTTTTATCCCCCGCTTCACCCCCACCTTTTCCCCCTGCTTCACCCCCACTTTTTATCCCCGCTTCATCCCCACCTTTTAACCTCGCTTCACCCCCACCTTTACCCCCTGCTTCACCCCCACCTTTTATCCCTCGCTTCACCCCCACCTTTACCCCCTGCTTCACCCCCACCTTTTATCCCCCGCTTCACCCCCACCTTTACCCCCTGCTTCACCCCCACCTTTTCCCCCTGCTTCACCCCCACTTTTTATCCCCGCTTCATCCCCACCTTTTAACCTCGCTTCACCCCCACCTTTACCCCCTGCTTCACCCCCACTTTTTATCCCCGCTTCATCCCCACCTTTACCCCCTGCTTCACCCCCACCTTTTATCCCCGCTTCATCCCAACCTTTTATCCCTGCTTCACCCCCACCTTTTATCCCTGCTTCACCCCCACCTTTACTTGCCCCTTTCTGCATTTTGTAAAGTTGGGGTGGGCTGGAGGGCTGGCATGTACACCGCTATTTTTTCTGACCAGTTACCCTGGCATAGTAAACATGTTTTACGCACACGGTGCTGGTTCTCTCCTGTATCAGACCGTGGTAAATCATTTTAACTGAGTATACGTGTGCAGCTTTTCGCTTTAGCTCTTGATTTAAAACAAAAAAGTGTGATCAAACGGATGATCGAGCTAATTAAAAAAATAAGAACAGTTACATGTTGCTGTGAAGTGATGCTGATAGACTACTGTGAAGTAATGCTGGTAGATTTCTGTGAAGTAATGCTGGTAGAGTACTGTAAAGTAATGCTGGTATTACACAAATGTCCCTTATGGTAGCCATGGACTATTGGAAAGTTGGATAATTGAATACAGAATGGACCCAAAATCCACCGCAAACATTTTTTAATGAATTTTGAGACATTTACAGATAATTTTTTTAAAACGAAGACCAAAACTAGTGTCAGTTGCAGCATGCTTAACTGTAGTTTCAACCCCAAAACCACAGAACTGCATTCGATCTGGAATAGGTCATCCTTATTTCACAGATTTGGATCGCTCCTCCTGTCGTAATGCAGTTCTGTGGGCCTGGCGTGTAAACCTGAGGTTTAAACTCCAGCTAAGCACACTGCAATTGAAGTCACACAGGGGAGGGAGGGACAGCAAAGCTAAAGCTTTGATATAAGCCTGTGCAGTACCACAGAGTTCACAGCATGTGACACATTATTTTTTGTTCTGGAGTCCGTTTACCTGTTTTAGAGTGAGCGTTTAGCTCTGAACATGAGCCCATACAGCAGAGATACTCAAATCTGGTCCACGAGGCCAGTAGTGCTGCTGCTTTTCATTATTCCCCTCCAATCTGGACTGATTTAAAGGGGCAGCTCAGCCAACAATGAAATTAAGCCATTCATATACGCAGAGTGCTATCCATCCATCCAGATAGTTTCGCTGAGATTTCTCTAGTTTTATAGATATCCGCTGCAGCTCACCGTGATATCACCCTGATATTTGTGGTGCTCAAAGCGCCAAGGATTTACATTCGAAAAAATCAATAGCAACGTCTTTTTCCAAATGTAATGACGAGGTTACTCACAAGCATCCACAGACCTTGTTGTGCACAGTTGTCCGAAAACTGTTTTTCTACCTAAGTATGCCAACTATGTATATCCACGTGAAGTCTCAAACAAAACGTTGCTATTGATGTTTACGTATGTAAATTTTTGGCGAATTGAGCGGCACAGACATTGGACCCGTTGAGGTCCGTTGTATCAGGTTAATGTCAAGATGAACTGCAGTGGATGCCGGATATCTATAAAACTAGTGAAATCCCAGAAAAACTATCTGCATGGATAGATAGCACTCTGGGTATATAGAAACATTGGGCCTCATTCATGAAACGTGAGCAGAACGAATTTGTACATAAATCGTTGGTATTAGCAATTTTGCCCATATTTTGGCATTCATCAACATTTTCGTATCACAGATTCGTTTGTATACAAAAAAACTTTACACCTGCTCAGGACCATGCAAACCTCATAAGTAAATTCAAAATGCCACTCAATGTAGCTTCTGATTCAAATTCAAATCAATTCAAATATAAATTTATTTAGATTTTCTGTCAAATTCACATGACAAAATGTAGCCTCTGAAATACACAATGCAAACGTGTCTAATAATTTACGATTGTAAGACGCAAACACACTTGTTTAATTATACTCATAATGTAAAGAATGCTCCCAGTAGGCTACTATTTTTCTGAATTGTTATATGACTTTAAAAATGCTAATTAAAACACACAGTTAACCATTGAACAAAATTTGCTATAAAATTACTTACAGTGTTGCAATGGCTGGCCTTGTGCTGCTGGAGGAGTTTCTGCTTAGGAGCGAACCCAACGCATCTTTAGGATCGTGCAAAAGCTATTTGTTGGCTGAGAGTGATGTATTGTTTTTGGTTTTTTATGAAATAGCCAACCTGTCCAATGTTATTGGCGCCGTAACTGTACTGCACAAACGTAGCCTCAAGGCTCCATCTAAAGATACATTTTCAAAATATGCATAGAAAGGGCTGTCACATCTGTGCAGCTCATATGTCATGTGAAATGTATTGTGCAACGTCCTGGCCTGGTTGCCTGATGGGACCATAGATGGGTGGGACCCACAACAGCTTCAGTTGGCACTCGTTTGCAGAAAGCTGCGGTGAGAGACCTATTGGTGTTGATATGTCAAATTTCTGTTTACTGTGTCAGAGTATAGATTCCTAACTACATCTTTCAATCACTAGGGGATATGGGATTTCAAACCACTCTTGCACGCATAGAACACCAACAATGAAATTAATAAATTAATAATTTTATTTATTTTCAGGCTGTGAGAAAGACTGATGCAGATAGGCTTGAATGTTAACAGCTTGTGTGTTGGGAGATTCTCCATTTCTTGCATGTTATATCCTGCCATGTCTTTTAACATTACCACGTAGGCTACTTTACTATTTACTTTATGACACCGGAATGGATAATACTAAACTATTTTTTTCCTTGATTGAACATCTGCTAATAAAACTTTGATTTCAGTGTCGGAATAATTCTTTCTTTTGCTTTTTCTGGGCCATTTTGACTTTGTATGGACCTTTAAATGGAAGTGACAACCTCCAAATAAAGCAATTCATGTGTGTAGATTTAGGCTAATCACAAAACAACGTGAACGTGTTTGTATGAACATACGTACGTGAATGTGCATGCATATTTAGGAACGCTTAATGAATGAGGCCCATTAATTTTATTTTTGGGTGAACTGCCCCTTTAAACCTGGGACACCAGGTGAGTTAATTCTCTGGCCAATCAATGGCCTTGAGGACCGGATTTGAGTATCCCTACTGTACAGGATATCTACCTCCACAGTGTTCTTACTTGACACTGACCTTGCCAGAGAAAGTCAGTTTGTACAGCAAAGACAGTAACGACATGGCTCCTTTAGTGAAGTCACGGTGCCACAGTGGGCACTGAGACGGGGGAGGGGGTCTGTAAAAAAAGGAAGGAAGGAGGCTGTGTGGGACCCCCACGGCGCATATAAGTGCATCTACATAGGTGTGTGCACAACGCGCGTACCCTCCTGTCTGTTACACACAGGGGCGTGCACAAGCATGACTAAAATATCAAGATTACAATGTGAAATATTATTGTGTAGGCTATATCAAAAAATGCATAATAATAAAAGGGTCCATAGGTCCACATACCTTTCCCTCAGCGAAGGGGAATGCCATGCACATTAAATTGCTTTCAGCCCACTCCATCAACATCCAGGCGATGGGCGATGATACGGGACAATGGCTATCCATTAAAAAGGAGCTGATAACACCTATATCAAGCCTAATGCGCGAATTGTCATGTACACCTAATGCGTGAATTGTCATTCAATAGAAAACTCGCGCACTGCAATAGACGGATATTTGAGTTCTGAAAATGCACTTCAGCTCTGTTTATCTAGGAATACAGCCTGTAAGTAAATAGAATGGTTTGTGACTGAAAAAAGTTCAAAACCTTGTCCAGTGAATATTGCATTTATTGTTTTTCAAATAGCCTAGGCTACAGCGGATTCGCTGTGCATAAGGTTTTTTCGATAGCCTATGGTTAAAAAACGGATATAAATGTCACCATGTTAACTGAATTGTAACCTTAGCTATTCTTCGTCCTTCGTATTTTTTAAATTACAGTGACAAGGTTTCCATACCCTCAACTTATTAAAACCCCGCTGATTTCTATGAGGGGCCGTTTAGGCCATAATTCATTTTGGACCTCTCACATACATATATTCTCACTCTCACATACATATATTCTCTCTCACACATACATATATTCTTCTGGCACCTAGAAACCAGTATTTCAGCCCAGGATGAACAAACTACATTCCACATACAACACCGTAGTATGAAAAACATCCCCTTACCATGATTTTTGCGCCACCATGCTTCACTGTCTTCACAGTGTACTGTGGCTTGAATTCAGTACCCGGGGGTCGTCTGACGTACTGTCGACGACCACTAGACCCGAAAAGAACAATTTTACTCTCATCAGTCCACAGAATGTTACGCCATTTCTCTTTGGGCCAATCGATGTGTTCCTTGGCAAATTTTAACCGATTCTGCACATGCCGTTTTTTTCAACAATGGTGCTTTACGGGGGCTTCTTGCTGATAGCTTAGCTTCGATCAAACGTCTTCTGACTGTAACAGCACTCACAGGTAATTTTAGATCATCTTTGATCTTTCTGGAGGTGATGATTGGCTGAATCTTTGCCATTTTGACTATTCTTCGATCCGGTTTAACAGTAGTTGCTCGTTTTCTTCCGCGTGTTTCGGGTTTTTGTTGCCATTTTAAAGCTTTTGAGATCATTTTAGCTGAGCATCCTATAATTTGCTGCACTTCTTTATACGTTTTCCCCTCTCCAATCAACTTTTTAATCAAATTACGTTGTTCCTCCGAACAATGTTTGGAACGGCCCATTTTACTTAGCAATTCAGAAGGAAATATATTTTATAACAATGTGTGAAACATTTGCTTCCCTTCTTCCTTAATAAAGGACAATTAATGACACCTGTTTTTTCACAGAATGAATGAATTCTCTAATTAAACTCCACACTGCTATTATTTTGAACACGCCCCTTTCAATGAATGAGTCAATTACTCAGAACAAGCAGTGTGCATGTCATGACAGTTGGGTCTGTTGTTTTTCTATTACACTTACATTCTATTACATCATTACTACATCTACAAGTAAATTATTTGCCATGCAGAAATATCACTACTACTAATAACAGTGGTTCATCAGGTTACTGATGCTGTACTGCTATTTTTTTTAACACAACTGTATATATATATACACTACTCACAAAAAGTTAGGGATATTCGGCTTTCGGGTGAAATTTCAGGATGAACCTAAAATGCACTATAACCTTTACAGGTGAAATTAATTTGACCTTCTCTAAACTTTTGAATGCACATGTCCAACTATTCAATGTTTCAGTACTTTTTGCACAACTTGCTGTTCTCTAACAAGGAGCTGAACGGCAAAATTCACAACAGGTGTTTGATCCATGAATCCAATAAATTTCCTGGTTCAATTAGAATTGGTATTTAAACAGTCCTCTTCATCATGCTGTTCACATTTTGACATCATGAGACCAAGACGACACCTAACAATTGATCAACAGTACCTCGCCATTGCGAGGCTTCAAACAGGATGTTCTCAGAGGGAAGTGGCCACTGAGCTTAGAGTGTCACAGAGTGTCATCAGCAGGTTGCAACAGAGATACAGAGAGACTGGAAGAGTCACAGAAAGGCATAGAAGTGGACGTCCTTTGGCCACATCCCACACTGATGACCGCTTCATTGTGAACAGTGCCCTGCGGAACCGGATGATGAATGCCACTCAACTCCAGGCACATTTAAGGGAGGTGAGAGGCACCCAAGTGTCACGTCAGACCATTCGAAACCGTTTACATCAGCGTGGTCTGCGTGCTAGACGACCTGCAAGGGTACCTGACCACACCACCAGGCACAGGCGTCATCGTCTTGCATGGGCCAGGGAGCATTTACGCTGGACGAGGGACCAGTGGGCCTCAGTGCTGTTCTCTGATGAAAGTCGATTCACGTTGAGCAGAAATGATGGCCGCCAACGATGTTGGAGACGTCAAGGAGAGCGCTATGCATCAGCCACTGTTGTCACCAGACGACCCTTTGGTGGTGGCGGTGTTACAGTGTGGGCAGGTGTGTCTAGTCAATACAGAACTGCCCTACACTTTGTGAATGGTACAGTGACAAGCCCATACTACCTGAATAACATCATTAATCCAGTCATTGTGCCCCTGCATGAACAACACAGGCCTAATTTCATCTTCATGGACGACAATGCTCCAGCTCATCGAGGTCGCATCATTAGGGAAAGGCTGCTGGAGACTGGGGTACCTCAAATGGAGTGGCCTGCACTTTCTCCAGACCTGAATCCCATAGAAAACCTATGGGATCAGCTGACTCACCGTGTAGAGGCTCGTAACTCTGTACCCCAGAACCTCAATGACCTGAGGGCCGCCCTTCAAGAAGAGTGGGATGCCATGCCTCAGCAGACAATAAGTCGACTTGTGAACAGCATGAGACGTCGTTGTCAAGCTGTAATTGATGCTCAAGGGCACATGACAAGTTATTGAGACATTGACATTTTTGTTGTGGTATACCCACCACTGTTGTTGGCTTTTGTTTCAATAAATTGTTTGAGATGAGGAAATCACCATTGCATGCTTCTACTTAAATGCCCTACTTTCATGATACGTATAATATCACTGTAGCGTGAACTTACATTTTCCATAAATTTCACCCGAAAGCCAAATATCCCTAACTTTTTGTGAGTAGTGTATATATATATACGAAAGGCACTTACATGAAACGGAAGGAATTGTGTTTATGGAATTGTGATTGGCTCAGAAGCTGACTGGTACCATAGATATACAAACATAGATAACGCAGTTGCCCTATTCAAATCTTCACGGCCGCCAAGATCTGTGTAAAAACAAACGGTAGTGTATACAGGCACGACTTCACACCAGCGTTGCGGGTATTATCGGCCATTTTTGCAGACACGCAAACTATAAACATTAACGGTAACGTTAGCTGTTATGTTAAGGTGACACCTTATGTTATGTTATGTTAAGGTGTAACCACCTTGGACTCATGCACCTGCTGCAAATGACCCCTGGTTTTGTCACACATGCAAACGAGTGGAACAGAACTGTAACCAACAGTGAAGCCTTAAGGCCTTTTCTAAGGCCTTTTTTTACCGCTTCAATTTGAACTGGAACTCGCGAGTAGGTGTGGTCATATGACGATGATGCCACGTAGTCATATTATGAATATTCATACGGTCAAGGAGTGAAAGGGTGTGTCTTGGTGAACTGACTCAGCCCCACTGACCTCAATACGCTCATTGACGCTAAAGTAACGTTACTATTAAATACATTCAGAAACACAGCAAAACCCAGTCACACAGTAACTAGTATATTGAACATGGCTGGTTGTAGCGCCCTCATCCACTTGGTCCGGAGAGAATTGTTATCATTTATTAGCTAACATTATTCATAAATGATAACTAAGATAACTAGCTAGCTAGCTACATTACCAGTTCTCTGGACCAAACAGGGCTAAACTCACAATAGACTGCCTTGCATTACCTAATTTATCGATACATTCCATCTCTCGGCAGATTATGAAAGCTAACAGAGTCGAGGAACGATACATCTCTTACTCATTGGCATAATGCAGGCAAGTTAGCTACAGATACCAAAGTAAGACGTTGTAGATGAATAACTTTATGGCTACGTTCACACTGCAGGTAAAAAGTGGCCCAGATCCGATTTTTTCCTCAAATGTGACAGATCTGATTTTTTATGGAGGTGTGAATAGCAAAAATCACATTGAATTTCCAATTCTCATTTGGGCCACTTTTGAATGTGGTATTAGATTCCGATACATAACCGATTGTGTCAAAGCGCACGCAGTCTGAATAGTCAGATCGGAATTAATGTGACTTTTTACGTCATTTTTGATGTAGCAGGGCATTATGGTGTATTCAAATGAACTCGCAAGTCTGAATATTTCCTTCCGAGAATAAAAAACAATTTGAACGTGACAATAATGTCACGTTCAAATCGTTTTTTCTTCTCGCTAATCAGAAATATTCCGACTTCCGAGATAATTTGAATACACCATTAGAACGTAGCGCACGGGCTAGTTAGGTTATCAACACATTCACATTATATTATCATGTGTTGTCATTTTAGATAAGTGGTAAATGTGCAAAGCAGTGGATTTCTTTGGGCACAAACGATACCCTACACCACAATAAGTCGTAGGCTACGTTTTTATATCATTCGCGGACAGCTGCGTTAACCGTTTTGTGATTTAAAATAATGTTAGAACTGTCCATATTATTGTCTTGGTTTGTTGCACGGTAGGCTATTTATTATTCACGGTTTTCTCATGTAGCTGCTTACCGAACGTTAATGGTTGTCGGTCCAATAATGTGTCAATAGTTTAATCTAAGGGTGCGCAGTGATGTTGGGCTATAGCCTTACGTTACACATGAAGTTGATGTGTCGTGTGATAGCTTTTTTTATACTGTGTATTTTAACACGGCTGGAACGCTGTATTGGCCAATCTGCATCCCGGAACTATCCGTTTTATAAATGTTATATCGACTGGTCTCACTAGCCAAACGGCTGAGCGCTCCATTTTCTTAACTCGCCCGTCCTCAGAATCACTAATTTCATGCCTTGCTTGAGTTTCACTGAAACCGCCCATGTCACGGTCCCCCCATTCCTGGCTCAGATCTCGCATTCACGAGTCCCTCTGCACAGAAGTAGCAGCCATGGCAGCACAAAAAGCTAGGCTTTTCCCCTCCGTCTCCTCACCCTTATCATTAGCTCCACTGCACATCAACTTTAAAATTAACGCAGAAGCTGTGACTTTGATGACTTCCTTTTTGTTGTTGTTTATTTCTGCAGGCTGTGTAACAGGCGCTATGTCTTTTGTTAATTTGCACGGGTCATTTGAGCAGAGCAATCGGTTCACACTGGAATCAGATAGGGGCCACATTAAAAAATTCATGTGAACAGCCAAACAAAAGAAATCTGATCTGGGCAATAAATCTTAATTGAGCACTAAGGCCTGCAGTGTGAACGTAGCCTTAGTAGCTCGATATAAGTCGTAATATTAACGTTAGCAGTAATAGAAAGCAATTCGCATTTGAACTTGAACTAGCTAGTTGGCAATACAAGGGTCTCAGTCTCAAAGAGGGAAAAAAAAAATAAAAAAATAGTTGGTCTCTGCTTTTATACCACGTGCCCAGCCAAGACCACCCCTAGGATCACCTCAACTCCACCCATTTTTATGTTAAGGATCTCGTGACGTCACGAATCCCCGGAAACCAGCGTATTGGTAAGTCTACACAAAAACTCAGATAAAACTATTTTGACTAAACATGAGATTTTTGGACATAGACAGTTGTGTATGATCATAATCTAACCCAAAACATCGGTTTTCAATGGGAAAAGTCGGTTTTTGACTGCAGTATCACTTTAAAGAAAGACATAATTATGTTCTATGTTGTGCCTATTGAAGCACTTCATTGTTCAAGTTTTTGGGCATTTTCAGCTCTTGGTTTTATTACTTTTTACTTATTGTTTACCTTGTGCTTTCAACTTATTCCACAGGGATTTATGTGTGCGATCGTTTTTCTTAAATTACTTGAATGGAATATATTACTAGAATGTATCACTGCCACTACTACCAGTTGCACTGTGAACTGCATTGTACTACTACCCCATACAAATTATATTATCCATTTTGTACATTTCATGCAAGTCATTTATTTTTTGCTAAATAAATACATTCAGAATTGTATTCATTGTACATCGTTTATTGCATTTTACACAACATTACAGTCTAGGTACACTTGCGGTTTTCCATTAGAATCCACTATGCTCATTGTCATATTATGTAGGCTATATGCCGTGAGCACAACGGATGTGGAAATGTTGTAATATTTTTTACGTCTTACAGCCGATACCCATGCCATAAGACGCCTCTTTGTTAGCTCGGCGATCTGACGTCCACCACTTTGCTTCCAAGCTGGAAAGCTGTAAAATCGCTCTCCATTTGCAATTAAAACTAGGCTACATCCAAGATTTGCAGCTATGGCCTAATACGGTTATAATAATCAGAGCTACCAAGATAATAATTAAGAACCACCCTCTACTGCTTTCTAGCAGCTTTAAACAATAAAATCACCATTAGCTCTGACAACATTTTGACAACTTATGCATAATAGTTAAAGGGCGTTTTACAAATACGTAGCTGTTCTGAGAAATTTGGAATTCAGGTTAACATGTGTTATGCAGACATTTATCACGTTTATAAAAAGCCAAATTTCACAAAAATTAGTTGAGAATTAAGCGAGTTACAGTCGATTTTATCGGAGGAAGTCTGCATCTGTCAATACTGTCAATACAGGCTATTTGTAGACACCACATTCCAGAATGTGGATACTTTCACACAAAAAAGCCATGCATGATTGTTTCTTTTTACAGAACGTAGCCTACATACATTTTCAATATTAGTATCGCTGCGACGTTACACAGCGGCTGATACGGCAGAGATTTTTATATCCATCGGTAGGCTCTTGTCCGTGCACCATGGAGGGGGAAGACCAGTAATGTCAATAGCCTCCAACCGGCAATCGGAGTAATGCATACATATTATATTATCGTCACCTGAAACAGTCAGTGCTTCTTGAGAGGCCAAAATCAGCCCTGTAGCCTAGCCTACTCAGCGCCTTCTCACAACACAGCTGACAGCGAGATCAGAGCACTATTTACACCATAATGTTCACTCCAGTGAGTGTAGGCTAATGTCCACAGACACACCTTGACTCTCGGCAGAGGAAAACGTAAGAAATAACGTTAGCTTACTACTAAGTTCATTCACTACGCAAACAGACCAGTGAACCGTTATAATTTCATAATCATGTACTAGCTAATGCTAAAAAATAATCACATCACTTGCTAATGTTAGCTTGTTTAATGCAAGTCTAAATTCTCACTCTTACATACATATATTCTCACTCTTACATACATATATTCTCTCTCTCACATACATATATTATCTCTCACATACATACATTCTCTTGAATATATGTATGTAAGAGTGAGAATATATGTGAGAGTGAGAATATATGTATATGAGAGTGAGAATATATGTATGTGAAAGTGAGAATATACATATGAGAGTAGAATGTATGTATGTGAGAGAAAGTATATATAGGTATATATATATATAGAAGTGACTTACATGAAACGGAAGGCACTTACATGAAACGGAAGGAAGTTAGTTTATGGAATTGTGATTGGCTCAGAATCTGGCTGGTACCATAGATATAAACAACTATTGGATTCCTTATTCGCCCTGTTAAGTTAGGTTTGCACTGCTACCATAATATGCCATACAGGCTCTTGCCCAGTTCCCACGCATCATGGAGGGGGAAGACCAGATACATGTATTACAACAGGAAATCGGAGTAATGCATAGGCTAATATACACTGCCCGGCCAAAAAAAAAGTCGCCATTGCACCCGTCATGCATAGTGCCCACTGTACAAGCCTCTGGAGGCAGTGTTATGATCTGGGGTTGCTTCAGTTGGTCAGGTCTAGGCTCAGCAACATTATGCAGCAATAAAATGAAGTCAGCGAAGTACCTGAATGTACTGAATGACCAGGTTATCCCATCAATGGGCATATGCCAGGATGACAATGCCAAGATTCATCGGGCTCAAATTGTGAAAGAGTGGTTCAGGGAGCATGAGGAATCATTTTCACACATGAATTAGCCACCAGATTCCTGACCTTAACCCCATTGAAAGTCTTTGGGATGTGCTGGAGAACACTTTACGGAGTGGTTCGACTCTCCCGTCGTCAATACAAGATCTCAGCCAAAAACTTATGCTACTCTGGATGGAAATAAATGTTGTGACATTGCATAAGGTTGTCGAAACAATGCCACAACAAATGCGCGCCGTAATCAAAGCTAAAGGCGGTCCAACAAAATATTAGAGTGTGCGACTTTTTTTTTGGCCGGGCAGTGTATTATCGCTGCCTAAAACAGGCAGTGTATTGTCCTCATCTCTTGAGGCCAGGGCTGTGTCCGAATCAGAGCCCTATACCCTTTTGAGTACGCATATTTGAGTCCACTTCGTCAAAAAGCTTTTGAGTGGGCGACTTTTTCTCACAAATGGGGGCACTTAAAATACCAGGATGAACCACTTATTTCCGGGGTTTTGTTTGGAAAGAGTTTTGCGGGATTTCTTTCGCACACTGCTTGCAATGTGAGGGGACAGGGCACATAGTAGACAGGGGTCTGATTCGGACACATCTAGACAGATAGATAGATAGAGCACAAGTGATACCGCTATCCCCAGATCTTCAATCCCTGCCTCCGTTCCTCCACTCACACTCCTCTCCTACCCAGAAGTATGCAAAACTGCCTGAATGTTTCGAGTACGAGTATTTGCATGTACAGTGTACAAATGTACCGGAACATTGCGGTTTGCATCGAGACATTAATGAATATGCAACTACTAATACGTAATTAAGATGTAATCTCAGTCTCTGCAAACGCGTTTCCATTGTCCTTGTAGTTAACTCACTTCAATCTCCAGTGGCTTTTGGTAGCCTGCATTTGCAATTAGAATGCCTGAAGTAAGCAATAATCAACGACGAGGTGTGCGTTACACGGTTTTATACCATGGTATGGGTGAATACTCGATTCTGATTGGTCAATGACTGGTCGTTATTCTGTATAACCGGTCAGTCATCCGGGTCACAAGTTTAATCACAGTTCTAAATTAATGTGCTGCCTGCCTGGCCAGCTAGTACTACTATGCAACCTGGGAATGGCAAACATGACTGGTCAATTCAGAGTCCAAGAAGTTGTAGAAAATAAGTGGAATAAATAAAGTGAATTAATAAAGTAAACGAATGTAGCCTACCTACTTTATTTTCCTCAGTGACTAACGTTACTGTAGCCTACGGCAGACGGCTACTTCGCCTCGTAGGTATGCTGCAAATAGTAGGCTAACTTTGGCTACGATAAACTTTTGTCATTGTTTTTAAGATAATGCAAATGCAATACGTGGCGAGGTAACTATATAGCTAGCCATAGTTACATTATCACGGAGTTAGCAAAGCGCATGGTGTTTATGTGCAATGTGTAGCCTAATCTTTTTTACTGCGAGCCATAAATCCGTCTCTAAGGTAGAAGTTAACGTTGCCGTAGCAACAGCATACATCTGATTTATAAAAATCGGTAAACAACATTAATCTACAGATTAAAAAAAGTTTGTATTCGGCAGATATCTTAGTTACAACTACTTCAATCTAGCAAAACATTTTTGTGGTTACAAGTGCAGTATTTATTCAGTTGGAAATACGAATTTAATCATAGTAGGAATTTGCATGTAAATTGAAGTCGGCAACACGCTGACTGCTTGTGAATGCAAGCTAGGCTACTTCACAAAGCATGTTAATCTGTAGCCTATAGGCTATGTGTAGAAAACTTTTTATCCAGCGAAAATTCTTCGATACGTTACATCTAACAAACTGCGTTGTATTTTTTAGATAGTCCCATAGGACATCATGATGCGAATCTGCTACACACTACGTGACCAAACCATTTTTAAAAAGCAAGACAGAGAGAGGGAGGTAATGTTGAATCTGATTGAGTTATGGTTTCATACAATTTTCTTAAATAATGTAATGACAAAAATAACCAAAATTGGTGCCAATTGTACGTTATAACTGAGAAGGAACTATTTTTCCCCCGATAGAATCAATTATTTTCAGAACTAACGACGAGAGGGTTTGCATAGCAACGCACTTAAATAGAACTAGTAACGAGAAATAGAATTAGCAACGAGATGTTTTCTGTTCAATTAGAACTACCAACCAGCTGTTTTGCATGACAACGCAAAAACAACAAGCCCAAAGAGCTGCAGAAGTATATTTAAATTTCAGCTGATTAAATCGATAAAAATCTATAAATATGAAAGTAACTATATATAATCATTGTTGGTAACCATGGTATAAGCGCAATAATCAACTCCGAGGTGTGCATTACACGGTTTTAACCGCACTCCGCTGAGGCAACCACCCTCCGCTTCGGGTGGTTCTTCGCCTCAACGTCGTGCGGTTAAAACCGTTTATACCATGGCTTGGCTGAATACTCGATTCTGATTGGCTGGAGGGTGGGCATTTATTTTGTTAAACCGCCCGGCAATGAAGTAGGGCCGGCAACATTTTAATCACCGTTCTAAATTAATACGCCGTCTACGTTATCTGCTGCCAGCGCCATTAGAGTCGACACTTTCATGAATGGTATCCATAGCAACACCAACAGCTGATTAATATAGCCGGCAAATAACGCTAAATCCGCCGATTTGAAAAGTTTGTCTTCGCCAAATATCTTAGTTACAACAACTTTAATCTAGCAAAGAAGTTTTGTGGTTAGAGGTGCAGTATTTATTCAGTTTGGAAATATGAACGTAACATATAGTAGGGCTTTACTGCTAATGTCATGTAACGCTGACGTGAGCAATGCTGGTTGCGAATGCGAACAAGTTACTTCACAAAGCACGTTAATCTGTATATTTAAAAAACATTTTATCCAGCGAAATGTCTTAGATATGACAAGTTACATCTAACAGTAACAAACTCTGTATCTACAGTAGGCTATTTTTTTCAGATGTTCCCATCTTATGATGCAGATCGTGAAATGAAATTTCCTTAGCCTGGGCTGTTTAAAATAGGCTGCGTGACCAAAGCATTTTTAAAAAGCAAGACGGAGAGAGGGAGGTAAATTGAGTTGCGGTTTCATGCAATTTTCTTAAATAATGTAACTAATGACAAAAATAACCAAAATTGGTGCTAATTTTATGGTATAAAGTTGAGAAGGAACTATTTGCTTCCATAGCTATAGAATCAATTGTTTTCAGAACTACCAACGAGAGGTTTTTGCATAACTACGGACAAAATAGAACTAGTAACGAGAAATAGAAGCAGCAACGAGATGTTTTCTGTTCAAATAGAACTATCAACGAGCAGTTTTGCATGACAACGGCAAACTACATGCCAAAATGGCCTCGGAAGGATATTTAAATTTCAGCTGATAAAGTCGATAAAAATCAATAAATATAAATGTGACTATATATAATAATTGTTGGTAACCATGGTATAAGCGCAATAATGACCTCGGAGCCGGGCATTTAACAGTTGAAATGCCCTTCGCGGATACGCCTCGGGCAATTTACTACCTCCGCGTCGGGCATTTAAACTGTTAAATGCCCGGCTCCTCGGTCATTATTGCTTACGTAATGCACACCTCGTCGTTGATTATGTAAGCAATAATCAACGACGAGGTGTGCGTTACACGGTTTTAACCGCACGACGTTGAGGCGAAGAACCACCCGACGCGAAGCGGAGGGTGGTTGCCTCAGCGGAGTGCGGTTAAAACCGTGTAACGCACACCTCGGAGTTGATTATTGCGCTTATACCATGGTTACCAACAATGATTATATAGTTACTTTCATATTTATCGATTTTTATCGATTTAATCAGCTGAAATTTAAATATACTTCCGCAGCTCTTTGGGCTTGTTGTTTTTGCGTTGTCATGCAAAACAGCTGGTTGGTAGTTCTAATTGAACAGAAAACATCTCGTTGCTAACGTAATTCTATTTCTCGTTACTAGTTCTATTTAAGTGCGTTGCTATGCAAACCCTCTCGTCGTTAGTTCTGAAAATAATTGATTCTATCGGGGGGAAAAATAGTTCCTTCTCGGTTATAACGTACAATTGGCACCAATTTTGGTTATTTTTGTCATGGCATTATTTAAGGAAATTGTATGAAACCATAACTCAATCAGATTAAACATTACCTCCCTCTCCCTGTCTTGCTTTTTAAAAATGGTTTGGTCACGCAGTGTGTAGCAGATTCGCATCATGATGTCCCATGGGACCATCTAAAAAATACAACGGAGTTTGTTAGATGTAACTTACCGAAGAATTTTTGCTGGATAAAAAGTTTTCTACATATAGCCTATAGGCTACAGATTAACATGCTTTGTGAAGTAGCCTAGCTTGCATTCACAAGCAGTCAGCGTGTTGCCGACGTCAATTTACATGCAAATTCCTACTGTGATAAATTCGTATTTCCAACTGAATAAATACAGCACTTCTAACCACAAAAATGTTTTGCTAGATTGAAGTAGTTGTAACTAAGATATCTGCCGAATACAAACTTTTTAAAATCTGTAGATTAATGTTGTTTACCGATTTTTATAAATCAGATATGCTGTTGCTACGGCAACGTTAACTTCTACCTTAGAGACGGATTTATGGCTCGCAGTAAAAAAAAAAGATTAGGCTACGCATTGCACATAAACACCATGCGCTTTGCTAACTCCGTGATAATGTAACTATGGCTAGCTATATAGTTACCTCGCCACGTATTGCATTTGCATTATCTTAAAAACAATGACAAAAGTTTATCGTAGCCAGTTAGCCCACTATTTGCAGCATACCTACGAAGCGAAGTAGCCGTCTGCCGTAGGCTACAGTAGCCTAACGTTAGTCACTGAGGAAAATAAAGTAGGTAGGCTACATTCGTTTACTTTATCAATTCACTTTATTTATTCCACTTATTTTCTAAAACGTCTTGGACTCTGAATTGACCGGTCATGTTTGCCATTCCCAGGTTGCGTAGTACTAGCTGGCCAGGCAGGCAGCGCATTAATTTAGAACTGTGATTAAACTTGTGACCCGGATGACTGACCGGTTATACAGAATAACGACCAGTCATTGACCAATCAGAATCGAGTATTCACCCATACCATGGTATAATGCTTACTTAACCGCACGACGTTGAGGCGAAGAACCACCCGACGCGAAGCGGAGGGTGGTTGCCTCAGCGGAGTGCGGTTAAAACCGTGTAACGCACACCTCGTCGTTGATTATTGCGCTTATACCATGGTTACCAACAATGATTATATAGTTACTTTCATATTTATAGATTTTTATCGATTTAATCAGCTGAAATTTAAATATACTTCCGCAGCTCTTTGGGCTTGTTGTTTTTGCGTTGTCATGCAAAACAGCTGGTTGGTAGTTCTAATTGAACAGAAAACATCTCGTTGCTAATTCTATTTCTCGTTACTAGTTCTATTTAAGTGCGTTGCTATGCAAACCCTCTCGTCGTTAGTTCTGAAAATAATTGATTCTATCGGGGGGAAAAATAGTTCCTTCTCGGTTATAACATACAATTGGCACCAATTTTGGTTATTTTTGTCATGACATTATTTAAGAAAATTGTATGAAACCATAACTCAATCAGATTCAACATTACCTCCCTCTCTCTGTCTTGCTTTTTAAAAATGGTTTGGTCATGCAGTGTGTAGCAGATTCGCATCATGATGTCCTATGGGACCATCTAAAAAATACTACGGAGTTTGTTAGATGTAACTTATCGAAGAATTTTCGCTGGATAAAAAGTTTTCTACATATAGCCTATAGGCTACAGATTAACATGCTTTGTGAAGTAGCCTATCTTGCATTCACAAGCAGTCAGCGTGTTGCCGACGTCAATTTACATGCAAATTCCTACTATGATAAATTTGTGTTTCCAACTGAATAAATAATGCACTTCTAACCACAAAAATGTTATGCTATATTGAAGTAGTTGTAACTAAGATATCTGCCGAATACAAACTTTTTTTAATCTGTAGATTAATGTTGTTTACCGATTTTTATAAATCAGATGTATGCTGTTGCTACGGCAACGTTAACTTCTACCTTAGAGACGGATTTATGGCTCGCAGTAAAAAAAAAGATTAGGCTACGCATTGCACATAAACACCATGCGCTTTGCTAACTCCGTGATAATGTAACTATGGCTAGCTATATAGTTACCTCGCCACGTATTGCATTTGCATTATCTTAAAAACAATGACAAAAGTTTATCGTAGCCAAAGTTAGCCCACTATTTGCAGCATACCTACGAGGTGAAGTAGCCGTCTGTCGTAGGCTACAGTAACGTTAGTCACTGAGGAAAATAAAGTAGGTAGGCTACATTTGTTTACTTTATTAATTCACTTTATTTATTCCACTTATTTTCTAGAACGTCTTGGACTCTGAATTGACCGGTCATGTTTGCCATTCCCAGGTTGCGTCGTACTAGCTGACCAGGCAGGCAGCGCATTCATTTAGAACTGTGATTAAACTTGTGACCCGGAAGACTGACCGGTTATACAGAATAACGACCAGTCATTGTCCAATCAGAATCGAGTATTCACCCATACCATGGTATAAATGTCGATATCTAGCTCTGTGTTCCTGGAACGTTAACGTTGGCCAAACAGATGCGTTGTCATTACTTTCAAATGAATTGCATTATTGAGAATTGCAGCAGTCATTTAGCTTAAAATAGTCTGTACACAAAGCCTACCTGTCGACAGAGACGTAACGTTGTCATAAACTTTCTTCTTACCGTGAAAAACGACGACATCAGACAGATGTTAAGGTAAATCTATCACCACACATCGTGTGCTCACTGGATATCTAAATTAGCTTACTTGAGTTTCATTAACTAAGATGTGGCTTGTTTAGTCCTTAATTTGTCATAGCCATAGGCTACGTGTAGCCTAGCTACGGTTTTTATTTTGTAAATAGTGCTCTCATCTCGCTGTCAGCTTTGTTGTGAGTAGGCTAGGCTACAGGGCTGATGCTGGCCTCTCAAGAAGCACTGACTGTTTCAGGTGACGATAATATAATATGTAGGCTAGCTATGCATTACTCTGATTGCCGGTTGGAGGCTATTAACGTTACTGGTCTTCCCCCTCCATGGTGCACGGACAAGAGCCTACCAGCCATGGATATAAAAATCTATGCCGCATCAGCCGCTGTGTAGCTAACGTTGCAGCGATATTGAAAATGTATGTAGCCTAGGCTACGTTCTGTAAAAAGAAACAATCATGCATGGATTTTTTTGTGTGAAAGTATCCACATTCTGGAATGAGTTGTCTACAAATAGCCTGGCCGCCGTCGGGCGGTCAGGAACCACGTAAATAGACGGTAGTGTATTGACAGATGCAGACTTCCTCCGATAAAATCGACTGTAACTCGCTTAATTCTCAACTAATTTTCGTGAAATTTGGCTTTTTATAAACGTGATAAATGCCTGCATAACACGTTAACCTGAATTCCAAATTTCTCAGAACAGCTACGTATTTGTAAAACGCCCTTTAACTATTATGCATAAGTTGTCAAAATGTTGTCAGAGCTAATGGTGATTTTATTGTTTAAAGCTGCTAGAACGCAGTAGAGGGTGGTTCTTAATTATTATCTTGGTAGCTCTGATTATTATAACTGTATTAGCAGTGGCGGCTCCTGAGCTGAAAATTGGGGGGGCGGAAAACTTCCCTTTAAACTGATTACTGGTCTTAATCATTTTTCAATCAGTTTCCTTGATCAACAATTACTCAATGCCATCAAATGTAGCCAGTTCTCCTCAATTAGGTTATTAGGCAAGTAATACAATTATTTTAACTTGCATCGCAAAACTGTTCAACGTTATTATAATTATTATTATTGTCAACATTATAATTGTGGATACATGTGCTCTTCGTTCTCCGCACTCTTAATTACGAAAATATTCATGGAAATTAAACGATCTTAAAGCTCAGCTTTTGTTAGATTATTTTTTTATTGCAGGTTGTGCTCACGGCATATAGCCTACATAATATGACAATGAGCATAGTGGATTCTAATGGAAAAACCGCAAGTGTACCTAGACTGTAATGTTGTGTAAAATACAATAAACGATGTACAGTGAATACAATTCTGAATGTCTTTATTTAGCAAAAAATAAATTACTTGCATGAAATGTACAAAATGGATAGTATAATTAGTTTGGGGTAGTAGTACAATGAAGTTCACAGTGCAACTGGTAGTAGTGGCAGTGATACATTCCAGTAATATATTCCATTCAAGTA